>CAUYUJ010008300.1:0-17500 GCA_963575745.1 Prorocentrum cordatum
ATGCGGCACACATGGCGCACGTGGAGCACGTACCTCAAGAGGCCCAAAAAGGCCAGAACAAGGGAAGAGTAGCCTCACCGGTACCTTTCCCTCCTCCGAGTGCCAGACGAAAACAGGCGGGTTGCAGCCCGATGGTCACCCTGTAGTGGGCCAGGGGGAGAAAACATTGCGCCTCGTTGCCATGTTTTCCCGCCCCTTCCTCCTCCAAGATGACGTCGGGGTCGGAGGATCGCGCCACATCTTCGAGGCATCACCGATGCACCACCGATGCATCGGCGATGCATCGGCGATGCATCGGCGATGCGGCGCGATCCTCCGACACCGTCTACTCCGACCCCATCTGGGCGGCCTGGAACCTTTGCCTCCTCCGAGTGCCCCTCAGCTCCGGCGGCGGCCCGCCCGCACCGTCCACGAGCAGCAGCGGCAGACCCGGGGGAGGCCGCAGCGACCGCAGCAGCGGCGCCCACTCGGGCGTGCCGCCCGCCTCCAGCTGCAGCCACGCCGCCGCGAGGCGCTCTCGTAGCGCGCGCGAGGCGCTGGGCAGCTCCTCGCCGGGCACCAGAGGCTCGCACCGGGGGTGGTCCTGTGCGGCAGGGAAGGGTCAGGGAGCCAAACCCGCCCGAGACCCGCCAGATGACGGCGATAGAGGCGTCCTTCTCTGCAAGTCATACATCAGGTCAACACCTGGGCCGAAAGGGCAGCGGACGAGGAGACGAGGCAGGGGAGAGAGGGTACCCGCAGACGCTTCCCTGGGGCGCCCGAAGTTCCCATAATCGCTGCCATGGGCAGCCCGAAAGCACCTGCAAGGACGCCCCCCTGGGGCTTCCCCGGGTAGCCCGGAGGTATCTGCAAATACACACACAGGTCCTCCTCGCGCGCGGCCCACAGCAGAGCCGCGGGGACGTGGAGGAGCTCCGCGCCCGCGACGCAACCGCCCGCAGACGACACGCGGAGGCCCCAGCCGCAGCCAGGCGCCTCTGGGGAAACCACTCGGTACCGATACCTGTAGGCCTCTTAGATGGGGTCCCAGTAGATAAGGTCGGAGGATTGGACCGCATCGCCGATGCTTCGAAGATGCATCGGTGGTGCAATGCATCGGCGACGTCGGCCATGCATCGGCGACGTCGGCGTGCAGAACACCGGGCGGTGCGTTCTGAACAGAATGTCGAAGCAGATCCAGCGGTGGTGACCAGGCCCTCCCAGGAGGCCCAAAGAGGCGAAAACGAGGCGAGTGTGGCGGTATCGACGGTACCCGTACCCTTTCCTCCTCTGAGCCTCGGCGATCTCCAGGCCGGACCACCGGCGGCCGCCGCCAGCCTCGAGCCATTGGAGCACGTCGGCGGGGTCGCCCTGCCCGCCGCCCTGCCGCCAGCTGCGGCAGGGCGCCTCTGCGTCGCACAGCGCCGGCCCGCGGCCCGACGCCGCGGCCGCCGCGGCCGCGGCCCCCGCCGCGGCTGCGGCGGCCGCCGCCGCGCGCCGCGCCGCCGCCGTAATGTTCAACACCGCCCGCGCCGGCTGCGGGCGCCGCCGCGCCGCCGCGCGACAGGCCGCGCGCCGCGCCGTCCGCCGAGGGCCCGCCCCCCGCGCCGCGCCGCGCGCGCCGCCGGCGGCGGCCCCGGGCGAGCCTTGTCGCCGGCGTGCAGCCCGCGCGCCCGGCGGCGGCGGCGCGCGCCCTCGCGCGCGGCAGGCAGCGCCGCATCGGCCGCGAGGCCGGTGCTATGCCTGCTTCAATCTGGCGCTTGTCCTCGGCTTCTGCCTCTGCACCCGTTCTCGAGCCCAAGGGCCGATCCCGGGCGAGCAGCGACCCCCCTGCCAGGGGCTGCGGTCGGGACCTCTGGGGCCGCGCGCTAAACAAAGCGCATCCTCGGATGCCTGGGGCTGGCGCCTTCCGAGGGGGCCCGCTCCAGGTCGCAGCACGTCCCCCGGGCCCCCTGCCGAGCTTCGGGGGAGGGCCAGTCGAGACGGCGGCGGCGGCCCTGGATGGGAAGGGTGGGGGGCGACGGTGCCGTTGGTCGACGGTTCAAAGATGGATTCCTGAGGGATGGGGTCCTGAGGACGAGGTGCTTCAAACGATGCAGATCCACGTTTGAATCCCTCCATATCCTTAGGACCTCATCCCTCAGGACCGCATCTTGGAACCACCGAAATGAAGACGGTACAGGGTGGGCACCGTCTGGTATAACAGGCCACAGGGCACCATGGGAGAAGCACCATAATTCGCATAAAACATACAAGCACCATGGCTTCTACCTCGCTGACCGAGGCTGATCTGAAGGAGCAAACGACAACATAAGCATAAACGTTCGGTTCGGTGGTGCGCGCGGACGTACTGGATCTGCGCTGCATCAACCTCCGGAAGTTGATATTATGACAGTTTTTGGTTTCAGCCACTGCATTAGCAATAAACGCATTCGAAGCAGCACGCTCTCCTGTCATATCACCGCGACGGCCTCCTGGATCGGCCTCCTAGAAGGCCCTGAACACCCTACACAGGGCCCCAAATAGGGTCCCAAGGAATGCCCAAGATGGCCCCAAGTGAACCCATTCAAAAACTGTTTCGTGGGTGCCCCAAAGATGGCCCTAAGAGGCCTCCAAGAGGCTCCCCCGAGGTCGCCAGGTTGGCCATTGCTGTGCGGTGCTCGGGCCGACTCGACTCAGGCTTCGAATGAACCGTCCAACCCTGATCGCCGAAATTAAGGTCTCACCCCCTGCGGTGAACTGTGCTGTTAAATCTCCCCGCTCGGAGCATTTCGCCTGGGAACTTGCTCTGGATGGGCCGGTGGGGATGCCCTGAGGTCCAACACCACGAGAACAATGCAAAGCGTAAAAGCTCGACGAAATCCCTGGACCTCATCTTTGTGCTGCATCTTTACAGATCGACCCGCGAGGGTCCTAGGGCCCGAAACCATGCAAAATCGCACGTTGTGCAAAATTGCGACACCAGAGTCTCAGGACAGGCGATGCGGCAATGGTGCAACGCAGGGCAGCGCAAGTGCATCAGTCACTGCGGCTCTTCCGCTTGGCGCCACTGGGCAACCGCATGGCCGATTCCGGAAAGACTGCACCAAGCAGAGTTGCCACCTCTTTCGGCGGTGGACAAACCTCCTTTGAGTAAACCTCCCTTTAGTGAAAACGGCCTGGGACTGAAACCGACGGACCTGGACCCGCAAAAATAACGGCCGCGACGCCCTCTCGCGAACCGAAAACGGCCAATTCCTCAATCGACGTGTCAGGGTAGGAGGCCTATCCACCTCCGAATCTCCTGGGGATGCACGTTGTACTTCCGCCAGCCTCCCGCCCGCCTTCCGCCAGCGGACACGTCGCCGTTCTACTGCCGCCCGCTCCCGCCGACTGGGGCAGCGATGCCCACTGCTTCGGCCCCTCGAGGGCGAGGCCCGCTCTGCAGGGCCTCAGACAGGAGCAGCGAGGCCCGCTCTGCGAGGCTCGCTCTGCCAGTCAGAAGCCTGCGACGCCCCAGGGCACCGCCGGGGGTCCAGACACTGCAGACGGCCCAGAGCGCTCCCGGACGCTCTGAGAACACTCCGGAACGCCCTGGAGGAGCCGTCCCCATCCCAGGAGGAGGGGGAGGAGGAGGAGGAGGAGGAGGAGGAGGAGGAGGAGGAGGAGGGGGAGGAGGAGGAGGAGGAGGAGGAGGGGGAGGAGGAGGAGGAGGAGGAGGAGGAGGAGGAGGAGGTGGTCTGGAGAGCACATGGACCCCTGAGATCCGACGTCACGGAACAAGAACAAAAAACCATCGCCGAGGCAGTCGCTGCGGGCCGGGGCGGCCGCGCCGGCGCGCGCCCCCCCTCTTCGCGCCCCCCCGCTGCTGTGCTGCGAGTGCGCGCGCGCTCCTTCCCTCCCCCGCCCAGTCAGCCCAGCATGCCAAGCCCCACCGTGCCCAAAGTCCCATCGGGGATGGACAGAGCCCCCTTTAGTAACACGTGGTTTAGTGAAAACGACCTCAGGCCCAAACCTGGCGGGCGCAAGCCTGGAAAATAACGGCCACGGCGCCCTCTCGAGAACCGAAAACGGACAATTCACTAATCGACGTGTCACTGTTGGGGGTTCTGTCCACCCCCGATCCTAGAAAAACCGTGTGGTGACAGCCCCGGTGTTGACCTCGAAATTCCGCAGAGGCCTCGCCGCAGGGTCCGCCACCGCACAGGTGCTGGGACCCTGGAGGCTGCAATCGCCCGAGCCGTCCTCGGAGAGCGCCCCAAATCCCAAAACCGTGCGGGGACCCTGATTCCCCACCGACTCGCCACACGGTGTGGTCACCACCACGTTTGGGGGCCCCCGACTAATGCGGGATGACGATTCATAAAACGAATAGGAGAGAACGATTAAAAAATAGTTGTCTGCTATTTCTGCAGAACTTTCTGACTGGAGGAGAACGAGTAAAAAATTTTCCAGCCCGCGGCCGTTTGTTCTAATCGTCATCCCGGGCGTCGCCGCGTGAACACGACCCCCGGTCATTTATTAATCGTCATCCTCTATTAAGCCAGGGCAGAGGCTAGTGCGGCCTCCGCCAGAGCCATGGGCCCAAGCGGTGTCGGCGGCCTTCTCTGCTCGAGCCGGACCGATCTCCGCCGTGCAAGAACCGCGACGCCCGGATCTCAGGGTCGGCCCACCCCCCGAAGTTTTCGGGCCAGGCAGCCGGAAATGGGATCAAGACAAATAGAAGTAAAGAAATCTGGCCAGCTGCCCGGAAAGTATTTCAAAACAAGCCCAGGCCGAGTTCTGCGGTGAACTCCGGGGAGGGGCGAAGGCGCTCCAGGAACTGGGCCAGCCTTTCGGGAGGAGGTTTCTTAATCAGATGCTCGACCGCAACTCGGCTCTCTGGCGGCCCATGGGGACGATCCGGGCACCCCCAGAACGCACTCGGCGAGGCGCAGATGCTGGGAAGCTTCCCGAGGCTGAAACAACCGCCGAAGCCCAACGAAGACGCCCGAACACCGACGAGGAGGCCAGGATCCCTGCGCCGACGACGACGGCGCGGCGCTCCTTTTTACCCTGGGCGCGCAGGTGTGCGAGGGGCAACGATCAGGAGGGACTGGCTCAGGGGAGGGGAGATCGACCTGGAATCGGCGACACGTCGCCGATAGAGCGCCGACGGGCCCTCGGGTAGCGAACCCGCACGTTCCTGGGCGGAGCGTGGGCCTATCAGACCCCCTGTGGGCGATCGGTGGGCGACTGGGGGGTCGATGCCCGCCCCCCGAGCCTATGCCCCCCTCCTCCTTGCCCCTGAGGAGGTACCAGCCCGGCGGACGCGCAGCAGGCGCTGCCCGTTGGGCGCCGCGGCCGCTGCCGCTGAGCGGCGTGAGCGGCCCGTTCCTCCCGCGACTCGGGAGGCCGTCGAGGGCGCGCGGCATGCCGCGCGTCGTCCGCCTGCCTACCTACCAGACCACCCCAACCCAACACGAAGACCCATGCGTTTTTTCAACGTTCCCCGACCCCCCCCCACTGGAAATGGAGGGCAAATTGAGGCCTTCGGGTTGGGTTGGGGTGGTTTGGTACGTGGTGACCGCCTGCTGGATGGGGACCGGCCTCATCGAGGCCGCCCATCGGCGGCGAGCGAGGGGGGGAAGCGAGAGGGAGAGGGCCTTCTCAGAAGGCGGCGGGGCTTCTCGGAAAGCCTCAGGCCTTCAGGGAGGTGTATAGAAAACTGCTCAGAAGGCTGGGGGAGCTCGGGGGAATTTTCGAGCCTTCTGAGACGGCCCGCCCCGTCTCACCCCCCCCCCAGGCTCGCCGCCGAGCCTCCCAGATGAGCGACGAAAAGAATCGGGCCTTCCGCAAGATAGCGTAGCGACCTTACGCGGCGGATTACGCAGGCCGCCAGCGCGGCACGTTACTTTGGAGGCAAGGGCGCTCACGCGCGACCTTACGCGGGCAGCTTACACGCTGATGTCGGCGCAGACGACTCCTATTCTTGCGTCGCTCAGATGGGGTCCGAGTATTTGGGCTTGGAGGATCGCGCCGCATCGCCGATTCATCGGCGTCGGCGGCGTTGGCGTGCATCGGCGACGCCGGCGTGGAGAACATCGGGCTCCACATCGAGCCGCCATCACCGATGCATCGGTGATGCGGCGCGATCCTCCTTCATTTGGGATGCCTGGTTCAGGGGGTCAGAGTCCGCGAAGGGCAAGCTAAGGGAAACAACAACTGCTTCCGACGAAGATTCTAGCCAGGGGCGCGGGCGAAGAATTTCCAAAGGAAGTACAGGAGAAAAGCACAATTAGGAAGACATATGCATACACACATACCTACCTACCTACCTACCTACCTACCTACCTACCTACCTACATACATACATACATACATACATACATACATACATGCATACATACATACACACATACATACATGCATGCATGCATGCATGCATGCATGCATGCATGCATACATACAGTTCTACCTACCGACCTACCTACCTACCTACCTACATACATACATACATATACATTCATACACATATGCATATACATATACATATACATATACATATACATATACATATACATATACATATACATATACATATACATATACACATACACATACATATACCTATACAAATATATATATATATATATATACATATACATATACATATACATATACATATACATATACATATGCATATACATATACATATATATATATATTACATATACACATACATATACATATACATGTACATATACATATACTCATACATATACATATATACATATATATATATATATATATATACTCACACTGATTGCAACAGATACGGACCCGAGCAACGAGAATCGAAGGAAGTGAAGCCACCTTTCCCTGACCCAAGAGATTGACTTGAAAGCCCGAAGCGGGTACGAAACGACTGGGCACGATGCCAAACAACGAATGCTGTCCACAGCCGACAGCGGCTGCCGTTGGGCAGGCGGCATTCTGCCCCAAACGGGCAACGTCAGCAGCGACGCCGACAGCGCATTCCTTTCGGGGAGACGTAAGACTCGGGTACGTGGGACTCGGGTTGGCCTGACTGGGGCCATCCTAAATTATCCCGGCAAAGCAACCTAACATCGATGTGTAGGAGCATATCTGGAAGCATCCCCCTTAAGATTCGGATGAGAATCCAGTTGTAGAATTCTGCTGTTCTCGCAGTCGTAGTCGTTTTCGCGATGACAGTCGCAGTGGCAACGGCAGTCGCAGTCCAGGTCACAGCCCAGCCTCCGCCTCAGCCTCAGCCTGCCTCAGCCTCAGCCTGCCTCAGCCTCAGCCTGCCTCAGCCTCAGCCTCAGCCTGCTTCAGCCTCAGCCTCAGTCTGCCTTCAGCCTCGGCCTCAGCCTCAGCCTGTCTCAGCCTCAGCCTGCATCAGCCTCAGCCTCAGCCTCAGCCTCAGCCTGCCTCAGCCTCAGCCTCAGCCTGCCTCAGACTCAGCCTGCCTCAGCCTCAGCCTCAGCCTGCTTCAGCCTCAGCCTCAGTCTGCCTTCAGCCTCGGCCTCAGCCTCAGCCTGCCTCAGCCTCAGCCTGCCTCAGCCTCAGCTGCCTCAGGCCCTCAGCCCCCCCCCCCCTGCATCAGCCCCCTCAGTCCTTCAGTGACCTCCAGCTCTGCTCACATCAGCCTGCTCAGGCCTCATGCCCTCAGCTCAGCCTGCCTCATCGTCAGCCTTCAGCTGCTTTCAGCCTCAAGCCTCAAGATCTGCTGCAAGCCCTCGCCCTCGGCCTCAGCCTGGCCTCAGCCTCAGCCTGCCTCAGCCTCAGCCTCAGCCTGCCTCAGCCTCAGCCTGCCTCAGCCTCAGCCTCAGCCTGCTTCACCTCAGCCTCAGTCTGCCTTCAGCCTCGGCGTCAGCCTCAGGCTGCCTCAGCCTCAGCCTGCATCAGCCTCAGCCTCAGCCTCAGCCTGCATCAGCATCAGCCTGCCTCAGCCTCAGCCTCAGCCTGCCTCAGCCTCAGCCTCAGCCTGCTTCAGCCTCAGCCTCAGCCTGCCTTCAGCCTCGGCCTCAGCCTCAGCCTGCCTCAGCCTCAGCCTGCATCAGCCTCACCCTCAGCCTCAGCCTGCCTCAGCATCAGCCTGCCTCAGCCTCAGCCTCAGCCTGCCTCAGCCTCAGCCTCAGCCTGCTTCAGCCTCAGCCTCAGTCTGCCTTCAGCCTCGGCCTCAGCCTCAGCCTGCCTCAGCCTCAGCCTGCCTCAGCCTCAGCATCAGCCTGCCTCAGCATTCAAAATGTGGCCCGGGACTGGAGTTCTGGGAACTCGAAGAACACGAAGTGGCCTACAGTTGGCTCCGGGCATGGCCAAAATGTGCCCCGGGGAAGGAGTGTGTTCTGTGGAAGTGCGAAGAGCCCGAAGGGTGGCCTACGATACTATGTGTATGTGTGCGATGGCCCCAATAATGTGGCCCAGGAAATGAAGTTCTGGGATTGCAGGTCTAGTGCCAGAGCAGCGGAATGCGTACAAAGTTGGCTCCGGGCATTCAAAATGCGGCCCGGGAATGGAGTTCTGGGAGGTCGAAGAGCACGAAGTGTGTGACTGTATGCGAAAAACGAGGTTCCGCGGATCCCCCCCGGGAATCCCCAACGGCCCCCCCAACGGCCCCCCAACGGCTCCCCAACGGCTGCCCAGACCCCCCTGTGGAGTAATGTGCTGCTCTCTTTTTACCCTATTAGAAACCTATCAGTCTTCGATGTTAGGTAAAATGACGAGACCCTATCTGAAATTTGACGCGGGCTCCCGCTGCAAACATCCCACGAAAACGGGACAGTCAAAATCCAGGATGCGCTCGTCAAACAAAAAAACGGCAAACCCGAGTTCCGGCTTACTCGAGTCTTGCGTGGCCCAAATCCTGGTTCAAAATGGGCAGAGGCCCCTGCCAGCCTCCCTGGATGGCCATGCTCTCCGTGCCCCCCTCGACCGCACCCACTCGAGGCTGCCCCCCCCCCCCAGCAGCAGGCGAAGGAACGCTGCGCGGCCTCCCCCTCAGAAGAGGCCGTCGAGCAGGCCCGCGCCCTGGCCCGCGGCCGGCGCCGGCCCGGCCACGGCCGCCGCTGCCTGCGCCCGGGGACGACGAGGCACCGATGCTCCCCGGACCTCTCCGGGGGTGCGCTCCGGCCAGAACTTCGGGCCGAGCCCGGCGGCGGCGGCGAGGGCCCTCCCGGAGGCCCAGCAAGAGGGCGAAGCGGGCGGAGGGCCCAGCGGTATGGTGGTGTACCTTTTCCCCCTCGGAGCGCCGGGGCCGGGGCGGCCGCGCCGCCGAACAGGTCGAGGTCCAGCAGGCCGCCGCCCGCCGGCGGCGCGGCGGCCGCCGGCTGCGGCGGCGCGGCGCCGCCGAGGCCGCCGAGGTCGAGGAGGCCGCCGCCGCTCGGCGGCGCGGCGGGCGGCGCCCGCCGGCGGCGGGCGCCGAGCGAGGCCGGGGTCCAGGGCAGCCGCCGTAGCTGAGGGGGCGGCGCGCGGCGGCGGCGGACGCCGCCGCGGTGCGCGACCAGCGGCGGGCGCGGCGGGGGCGTCGAGCGACAGGAGGTCGTCCGCCAGCGCCGCGGCGGGGGCGGCGGGCGCCGCGGGCGCCGCGCCCCCGCCGAGGTCGAGGAGGTCCGGCGCCGGGGCCGCCGCGGGCGGCGCGGCCTCGGCCTTGCGCTTCTTCATCTCCTGGACGAAGACGGGCCGGAACTGCTCGTGGAGGCGGGGCATGTTCCTGGAGAACCAGTCGTCGCTGTACTCCTGTTGGGGGCGGCCGGGGAGTGAGAGCCGGAGAAGCCCAGCGAAAAGATCTGCCGAGAGGGCGGGTGAGGGCAAACTCACTCCAGATCGGCCCCCAGACTGCTCCACGGGCCCAAACGCCGGAGCTTCCCGAGCCGCGCTCAGCCCCCAGAAGGCCAGCTGCAGTCAAAACTGATAGTAAGGAAGCGCGATAAGGATGCAAGCCCCGCGGGCGTCCATACCGAAGCTTTTCGAGCGGGGCCGGCCATCGAAAGTGGTTCAGGATGGACCGAGGAGGCGAGGATACAAGGGTACCCTTGGGAAGGTTGCCTATCCTCACTATCGGATCAACTGTACCGTTGTCTCAATTTGCCCCCGTCTGACTCCTTGTGGAAGTCCCTGATCCACGACCACATCGCGCGCTGCTCCGCCTCCGCGGAGGGCGGCGCCCCGGCGACGCCGTGGCTGTCGAGCCAGTCGCAGAGGTCCTTCCGCATCACGTCGGTGCACCCCTTCTGCGACTGCGCGGCGGACGACACGCGGGTCCCGGAGACGGCCTTGACGCCCTCGTGGGAAATCAAAAACAAGCATAAACAGAAAGCTTTCGGAACTCCGCGCGGATTTCTTGGATCCGTGCTGGACCTCCCCCTCCCTGGCCGCCAGGAGGTGCCAGCGCCGATCCAAGCAATCTGCGTGGAGCTCGGAACTTTGACCGTGCCACTTGTCTGTTTCTTCGGCCTCGAGGTTGCCCCTGTTGCTCGCCTTCTCGTCTGTGCCCGACTGGATCTGGGCCCGCGTGTTCCGGTCCTGCAGGTTGAGCTTCACAGGCAGCGCGGTCTTCCTGTAGGTCGAGTCGCTCATCGGCTCCGGGGCGGCCCGCCCAGGGGGGGGGGTAGAGGCCTCCCAGACGGGGTCCGAGCAGGTGGGGTCGGAGAATCGCGACGCATCGGCGGCGCATCGGCGATGCATCGTCGACGTCGGCGGTGCACTGGCGACGTCAACGCGAGGCAGAGCGGGACACACATCGAGCCGCCTCGCCGATGCATCGGCGATGTGGCGCGACCATCCCCTCGCCCTCAGACCTTCCGTGCTGACCTTCCACACTCATGCGCTTCGTGAAATGCTTAGTGCTCGTACGTTTCCTGAGGCTTTCGATAGTTTCAATGCATCACCTTCCGCGCCTTCCGCACGAGGTCGGAAGGCATGGAAGATGGAGGTGGAGGGTCCGACCCTCTCTATGTGCTCGGACCCCCTCTGGGGGGCCTGGAGCCCGGGGGGGGGGGGGCAGCACTGGGCGCGCGCGCGCGCGCCGGGGGCGGCCGGCGAGAGTGGGGCGGGGCCACGGCTCGACGTCCGCTTCCGGCCGGGACGGCAGCGGCCGCCGCGCACAACTGCCACCATGGAGACGGTTTCGCACGGCGTCGGGCGCCGGGGCTGTCGCCGTCGCGGCAGGGCGGCAGTGGGATTCCCTCGCCCGCATAGTTTCATAGATGAAGCGCCGGTGGTTTTGAACATGTGGCTCTCGCCTTAGCGCCGCGCATGTGAATCTCACGGATTGAAGGCGGGCGGTTTCCAACATGTGGCTCTCGCCTTAGCGCCGCGCGCATTCGTTGTCAAGAGTTGCAAGATCTTCACGGATTGAAGGCGGCAAGTTTCCAAAATTTGGCTCCCGCCTCAGCGCCGCGTACAGCCGTTCTAAAATTTGCATGGGCTTGACGGGTTGAGGGCCGTTCCTTTTCAAAATGTGGTTCTCGCCGCAGCGACGCGCGCATTCGTCTTAAAATGTTGCAAAAGTTGTACTGCTTCCTGTGGCTAACGTACCAGAAACGGCAGTTTGGAACGATTCAGGATTGCCAGGGCACAGCAGTTACGTTGATTCGACGTGTTGTAGTCCCAGGCATGGAATTCTGGCGCGATTCAGGATCGTCAAGACGCAAAAGTCAAGCTAATTCGTGGAGTTGAAATCCCGAGAATAATGTTTTGGCACGCTTCAGGATCTTCGAACGGCTGGTCGCTTTCCAACGGGCACTTCCCTCACTGGACATGAATGAATATAAGGGCCCTTGAAGAGGAAGCTTGATGAGAGGGTTTAATCCAACCTCGTTGATGAGCCTTGGAATTACACTGGTCCGCCTCCTCCTCCTCTTCCTCCTCGTCGTGGCCGCCGTGGTCGTTGTCGAAAGTCGTCGTCGTCGCCGGCGTCGGCGTCGGCGTCATCGTCGCGCGCGCGGGCCGAAAACGCGACGGAGAGCGCCTGCGGCACGCCATACGTGGCCGGCAGCGGCACGTAGGATCCCGCCGCGGCGCCGCCGCACGGACAGGCAGCGGCGGGGGGCACCTTTGGGCACTTCGGGCGGCGGCGGCGGAGAGGTCCGGCGACAACGACGACGACGAGGACGACAACGTGCACGACGACAACGACGCTTGACGACGACGACGACGACTTTCGACGACGTTCGGCAACGACGACGACGAAATTCGACAACGACGACGACGACGACGTTCGACGACGACGACGACGATGATGACGACGACGACGACGACGACGTTCGACGTCATTCGACAACGTTCGACGACGCTCGACGCCGACGACGGCGTTCGACGAAGACGACGACGACGACGACGACGGTCGACGACGTTCGACAACGACGACGTTCCACGACGACGACGACGATGTCCGACGACATTCGACGAGGACGACGTCCGACAACGTTCGACGTCGAGGACGGCAGCCTCTGATTATAAGGACTGCGACGACGTTCGACGACATTATACGACGACGTCGACAATGTTCGACGACGACGTTGTTCGACGACGACGACGGCGACGATCACGTTCGACGAAGTTCGACAACATTCGACGACTTCGAAGACGACGGCGTGACACGACAGTGACGATGACGACGACGTTCGACGACTTTCGGCGACGAAGACGACGGCGTTACACGACGATGGCGACGACGACGTTCGACAACGTTCGACTACGTTCGACGGCGACGACGTCGTTCGACGACGACGACGAACACAACAACGACGACCACGACGACGACGACGACGACCACGACGACGACGGTCGACAATATTCGACGACGTGCGACGACGATGTCGAATGCTGGCGTCCGACGACGAAGACGACGACGACGACGTTCGAAGAAACCTGACGACGGCCGACAACGATCAACGACGACAACGTTCGACGACGACCACGACGTGCGACGACATTCGACGACGGCCGACGGCGACGACAAAGTTCGACGACCTTCGGCAGCGTTCGACAACGATCGACGACGATGGCGGCGTTCGACAACACTCGACGACGACGACTCCTGACGTCTTTCGACAAAGTTCGACGACGTTTGACGGCGACGGCGTTCGACGACGACGAAGACGACGCTCGACGACACCATCAACGACGACGATGACATTCGACAGCGGTCGAAGACGTTCGACGACGTACGACAAAGATGGGGAGCACGACCACGACAACGATGTTCGACGTTCGATGACAACGACGTTTGACGACGACGATGGCGACGACGACGACGATGACGAGGACGACGACGACGACGATGGCGACGTCGGCGACGACGACGACGTTCGAGGACTTTCGACAACGTGCAAAGACCTTTTCACCACGACCACGACGACATTCGGCGACGGTCGCCGACGTTTGACGACGACCTTCGACGAAGACGACGACGACGACGACGACGGTCGATGACAGTCGACGACGACGACGTTCTACGACGACGACCACGACGACGACGACGATGACGATGTTCGACGACAACGGCGGCGTCCGATGACAAGGACAACGACGACGTTCGACGACATTCTACGACGACGACGTCGAAAATGTTCGATGACGACGTTGTTCGACGACGACAACGGCGACGACGACAGCTTTCGACGACGACGACGACGGCGACGACGACGACGACGACGACGTTTGACGACGTTCGACAACATTCGACGATGCTCGACAACGACAGCGGCGTCCGACTGAGTTCGACGACTTCCGACAACATTCGACGACGTTCGACGACGACGTTGTTCGACGACAACGATGACGACGACGACGACGTCGACAATGTTTGACAACGTTCGACGACGTTCGGCGACGACGACGGCGCTCGACCACATTCGAGTACAAAGCCCATAATCTACACTCACGTGGCCTGACCTCGGCCTCTACGACTAGGCATTCCATATTGCGCAACAGCAGAGACGGATTACGGCGGTTCCTCTTTCGAAGCGGAGCTTTCGCGTGAGACTTCCGCGAAGCATACGTCCACGACGTGGACATCCTGCAACGCTGAGACGGATGGAGGGCATGCATCCAGCTTTCTTCCTTGTCGCTGCCTCGTCGATGCCTCCTCACTGCCTCCTCGTCCTCCACCACCATCTCTGGCCACGGCGAAGTCATTTTTTTCCGGCGTGGGCTCCTGGAGTTTTGGACCTCTTCCCCTGGACTGGCTCGTCACCCTGGGCTTAAGTCGGGCGTGTCCCCCTACAGGGGAATTTTCGACGAAAAAATAAAAATACTAAAAACATACTCCAAAATGGACAAAAAATACTCAAAAAATAGTCCCCCGACTTTCCTCTGACTATTTTTCAATATTCCCCTCAAAGGCCACACGCAGCCTCGATCCGCTACGTTCGGAGCCCCCCGGCCTCGCAGTGCAGGCCCTCCTGCTCCTACTTCTCCTCCTCCTCCTCATCCTCCTCCTCGCTCCCCCTCATCGTTCATCGTCGCTCCTTCTTCTCCTCCTCCTCCTCCTCCTCCTCCTCCTCCTCCTCCTCCTCCTCCTCACCTCCTCCTCCTCCTCCTCCTCCTCCTCCTCCCTCCTCTCTTCTCCTCCTCTAGCCCTGCCCCCTGTCAGAGGGTCCTCCCCGCAGCTCCAGGCGTGTCTGTAGGGCGGACCGGGCACCTCGCCCGAGACTTCCTGGTCATTAATGGTCATGAAGCTGAGCATGTGCAACAGCTACATGGAAGGAAGGAGGAGGACGAGGAGGAAGGAGGAGGAGGAGGCGGAGGAGAAGGAAGAGGAGGAGGAGGAGGAGGAGGAGGAGGAGGAGGAGGGAGGAGGAGGGATGGATGGATGGATGGTCGTTTGTAATATACGGCTCTCGCCTGCGCGCCGGGCATTTCGCCCGAGACGTCCTGATCACTTATGATCACGAAGCTGAGCATGTGCAACAGTTACATGGATGTACAAGGCTGTGTAAGGCTCTCGCCTGAACGCCGCACACATTCGGAGGGGGTCACAGTGGGGTTCCCGCTTTAACGCCACGCACACATTCGCTGCAAACGCTCTCAGCAACTTCAGACATGGAATGGGGCAGTGTTCAAAAATGAGCTCTCGCCTGAGCGCCGCGCAGACTCGCTTGGGAGCTTGCAGCAGCTTCAAAGGTAGAGCGCGGCTCCTTTCCAACATGGGGCTCTCGCCTCAGCGCCGCGCACATTCGCCTTCAAAGTCTGCGACAGCTTCAAGGATGGAGCGCGTTGTTTTCAAAATGGGGTTCTCGCCGTAGCACTGCGATAGTTCGTCGTAAAGCTCCGCAGCAGGTTCAAGGATGGGGGGTCCGAAAAGGGGCCCTCACTTTCGCTATGTGCACACATGAACATATACTAACGCAGCAGCTACAAGGATGGAGGGAGGTCTATGTGGGGCCCTTGCCATAGTGCCGCGCACACCCGTCTCTACATGATGCACATAGTTGAATGGTGGAGCTGGGTGGAAGGCGAAATACAGCTCTCGCCTTGGCGCCGCGAACATGCATCCAACATGCTTCAGCAGCTTCAAGCATGCGGACATGAGGAATTTGTGTGGGAGCGCATTAAGTGTGAGGGCCAGGGGCACAAACCTTATCTGTACATATGGACCGCAGAACGTTCTCAAAAGAAGGCCCTCGCTTGATACGCCGTCGGCATGCATGCATGACCAGACGTGTGAGCTTGCATATCAGTTACACGTGTAGAGGGCGGTCCTGTTTCAAAAAAGGCCTTGCAATCGCATGCCACATTCTGCGATAGCAGAGAAAACTTAAATGTGTTCTTCCAAAACGGTGCGCTGCCTGAGCGGCAGGCCCATAAGGTGCTGCTTGGCCAGACGAGAAGGTTTGTAGGGACACGCGGGACAGGGACTCGGAGCGGGAGGTTGCATTGCAGCATCACTTGTGTATATCCACCTTCTCCTCGTCCCCCTTCCGCGCTCCGTCCTCCCTTCTCGCTCGAAGATCGAAGCTCGTTCCTCATCCTCCTCCTCCTCCTCCTCGTCCTCGTCCTCGTCCTCGTCCTCGTCCTCGTCCTCGTCCTCCTCCTCCTCCTCCTCCTCCTCGTCCTCGTCCTCGTCCTCGTCCTCGTCCTCCTCCTCCTTCTCCTCATCCTACTCCTCCTCCTCCTCCTCGTCCTCGTCCTCGTCCTCGTCCTCGTCCTCGTCCTCGTCCTCCTCCTCCTCCTCCTTCGCCTCCTTCTCCTCCTCGTTCTTGTCCTCGGGGTGTCCTGGCCGGCTTTCAAGACCAGGCTGTCAACATTGGGCTCGAGCCATAGCGCCGCGTACACTCCTCTTGCTTATTCGCAACAGGCTCAAGGATGGATGGGGGTTCGAATTGGTGCTCCCACCATAGGAGCCACACACGTTCGTCTTAAAAGTTAGCAGAAGCTTCCAGGATAGAGGGCGAATCGCTTCCCAATGAGGCTTGCCTAAGGGGTTCTTCCTTGGTTAAGTTTGGTGCCTCGGGGGCATACTTCACCCGGTGCTCGGAGGTTCCTCGGGTTCCTCGGATTCCTCGGGTTCCTCGGGCTCCTCGGTTTCCTCGGGTGCTCGGAGGTTCCTCGGGTTCCTCGGGTTCCTCGGGTGCTCGGAGGTTCCTCGGGCTCTTCGGTTGCTCGGAGGTTCCTCGGGTTCCTCGGGGTTCCTATGGTTCCTCGGGTTCCTCGGTATCCTCGGGCGCCAATTAATTCGAAGCAGCGCCAAGATGGCTCAATGCCAAGCAGATGCCAAACACGGCGCCCATGCAATAGGAAGCTGTCCCCAAAATTGGGGTCGCGCTGGGTTCGTGTTCAAGATGGGGGCTTCGCTTGAGATTTGTTTTAAACACATCCACATGTGTACCAGCTGCAAGGATACGGGCAGTTCCTCTCGATCCTGGGGCTCTCGCTGGAGACTTCCTCGACGCTCCCAGGGTAGAGGTGCAAGAGGTAGACAGGTGGGGGGGGGGGGGGGCGGTCCTTTCTCAGAGCGGAGCTGCCTCGCTGACCTGCATGGCCATACACTTGCGCTTTTCTGAGTACTCGTCGCCAGGAGGGTGTAACGCAACTCCTTTTTGAAACTGGACTCCCGCCTGAATGGCACGCCGACGGCTTCGTGGGCCCCAAAAACGGCAGAGCCGTTCTTCGCCGCCCGGGAACATGTCTCTTGGACATGGAAAAGACTTCAAAACAACGGCAACGGGAAACGGCAAACAGAACTGCTCCGGAATTGAAACCAGCGTCGGAGCCGGCAAGAAAACGGCGACGGAACCGGAAAAACAACGGCGGCGGAACCGGCAGACAACGGCAGAACGGAGCCAGCGAAAAAACGGTCCTGTCGTTTCCAGGGCCCACTCATGCCGACGGGATCGGTCCAACGAGGAGTACGTCGTAGTGAAACGGAAGGCCTGCGGGGTTTTCTGAAGCCGGGATGTGCGTCAAAAAGGCTTTTTCCGGCGTCGGCATCTTCGGCTTCCTCTGGTCCTGCACCCGCTGCTCCCCGCGACTCCTCCTCCGCAACTACCAACCCATCCATCTTCTCCACCTCCTCCTCCTCCTGCTCGTCCTT
>CAUYUJ010008300.1:20000-41151 GCA_963575745.1 Prorocentrum cordatum
ACGACGACGACGACGACGACGACGACGACCACGACCACGACCACGACCACGACGACGACCACGACGACGACGAAGACGACGGCGACGACGACGATGACGTCGACGACGAGGACGACCACGACGACGACGACGACGACGAGGACGACGACGAGGACGAGGACAACCACGACCACGACCACGACAAAAGCCACGACCACGACAACGACGAGCTCCTCATGCGGCAGCTCGAAGTGCCCGCGCACGCACCCGCGCACGCCGCGAGGGGGGAGGGTAGGGCGCAAAGAGGGGGGTTGTCAAGAGGGGGGCTGCAATCATGGCCGGCGGGCATGTGCGCGGGCCAGCGTGGGGCAGGACGTAAAAATAAAGAGGCGCCATGAAATCGGGGAAAGTACTCATGGCCCCCGCCATGTATCCACCCCCCCTAATCATCACCCCTCCGTCTTTTGCCGCCCCCGAGGGGAGGGGGGCGGGGCGCACGCGGAAGCTGGCGTGTAGGACGGCGCCTGGTAGGCCGAGTACGGCGCCGCTGGGTACGGCGAGGCGGTGGCAGCTGCCCCCCCCACCGCGGGCGGCGGGATACGTCCTCTTCCTCCTCGGTTCTCCTTCCTCCTTCGCCTCCTCCTCCTCCTCCTCCTCCTCCACCTTCCCCTCCTCCCCCTCCTCCTCTTCCTCCTGACACGCGCCCTCGGATATTGAACAAACTTGCGCAACGGGAAGGGAGGGGGCGGAGGGGTAGGATACCAGATGGCGAGAGTGCACAAAGCTTGACCCCTGCGCCTTTCCCCCCTTCCCTCCTCCTCCTCCTCCTCCTCCTCCTCCTCCTCCTCATCCCTCCTCCTCCTCCTCTCCTCCTACACCCTCCTCCTTCCCTCCTCCTCCTCCTCTCCTCCTCCTCCTCCTCCTCTCCTCTCTTACTCCTCCTCCTCCTCGCGCCTGCCTCCTCCTCCTCCTCCTCCTCCTTCTCCTCCTCCTCCTCCTCTATTACTACTTCATCAGCGCAGCATCCATCATTATCATCATCAGCAATCATCAGCATCATCAGCAGCACATCACGCAGCATCACATCACAAGCATCATCAATCATCATCATCATCATCACCCATCATCATCCTTACGCGCTCCTCCCTCCTCCGTCCCCCTCCTCCCCTCCTACTCCTCCTCTTCTCCTCTCTCCCCCTCCTCCTCCTCCTCCTCCTCCTCCTCCTCCTCCTCCTCCTCCTCCTCCTACATCTTCCCATCCTCCTCTTCCTCGTCGCCCTCGAGATTTGCGGTTCTTGAACTCGCACGCCAGTGCACAAACTCCTACGTTACACTCGACCCTACACGCTCGCGCCCCGCCGTCACGCTCCGAGAAGCGTGGTCCCTCCTGCTGGTCAAAAAACAGCCCGCCTCCCGAGGGACAAAGCACGGAGCTCCTGCGGTCGCCCCCTCTGCCAGATGCGATCCGAAATCCTGTTGTAACAGCTCTGTGGGCACAGAATTCGTCGATCTCTGAGGGCCCTCAGGAGCTTCATCAGCGCCCCTCAAACGGGGACTCCACTAACGGGTACTTTGGCCAGTGACCCAGCGAGCCCAACCCTTCCCGATGCGGGCAACGCTGCATTGCCAGAAAGAGGCCCTAAAGTGGCAACTTTCGGCAAAATTGAAAAGTATCCGTTAGTAAATACCCGTTGCGGTGCCGTTGACTTCAGAACTCCTGTGGGTCCCCGGGGCCGACCAGGGGGGAGCAACATCCGTGGGACACTGCTGGCAAGCCACCTTCTTCTTGGATGTCCCCACTGTGTAGAGGCCTACCAACTGGAGTCCGAGCAGATGGTGTCGGAGGATCGCGCCGCATCCCCGACGATTCCTCGCCGATGTGTCGGCGACGTCGGCGCGGAGAATTTCGGGCTCCACATCGAGCCGCATCGCCGATGTATCGGCGATGCGGCGGGATCCTCTGACGCCATCTTCAGGGGCCCTATTTGGGAGGCCTGGGATAGAGCACAGCAGTGCCATAGCCTATCTTGTTACCCAAGCGGCATGGCAAGGCCGTGCCCGCCCCGGCGCCAGTACTGCAAGAGTTGTACCGTGTGCGCGCCGCTCCCGCGGGAGCGACGCGCACACTCAGCACGGCTGGACCTAGGGACAGAAAAAACATTCTTCAAGAACATGACATGCCCCGCCGCCTGAACTGAAGGACATCCGAGGGTGCTCTCCCCTGGGATGCACAAGAATCCGCCGATCCGGCGTGTGAGTTTCCAAAGACCCTCAGATATGGCCTGAGCCTCCGTTCTTGAGCTTCAGCTCTGCTGGGGGGGGGCGGGGGGGCTCTGCCGGGGTAGGGGGGGGAGGTTCCGAGTCAATTTTGGTGGCAAAATCGGAGCTCCAGCTCACTCCGGGTCAACCCCTCGCCCGGGAGAGCGCGAACGCGGGCTCATAAAACACCCAACGGCCGCCCAGACGGCCCAAGAGGGCCCTGAGTGGCCGAAACATCGCTCCAAGACGCTCAATATGTTCCGCAGACGGCTCCAGAAGCCTGCAACATACCCTCCCGACACCTCCTAAGAGTGCCCAAAGACGGAAAATCTGTTCCATTACGGCCCAAGAGACCCCCAAAACAGGCCCAGAGGCTCTCGAGAGGGCCCCAAGTCGGCCCAAGATGGGCCCAAGACGGCCCGGGCGGCCCACAGCCCAAGCGGGCCCCAGGACGGGCCCAACCCAAGAGGGCTCACATGACGGCCCTAGAAGGACCCAAGACGGCCCAAGAGGCGCACAGGAGGCACCAAAATGGCCCCAGGAGTCCCCAAGAAACCCCGGGAGGCTCCAAGTGGCCCTCAAGAGGCCCCCAAAAGGCGCCCAAAAGCGCTCCCGAAGGCTTGAAAATTACCTCGTACACACCCCCAGGAGGCCTCCAGGATGCCTCCTGCACGCCCCCCAAGAAGCCCAAAAGGCCCCCAAGAGGCACAACAATCACCTCCAAGACGCCCCCCCAGGAGGCCTCGAAGATGCGCCGTCGAGGGCCCCCCAAGAAGCCCACACAATGCCTCCAAGCTGTTTCCAAACCGCTTACGTTTGAACAAGCGCGCTGGGGCGAAAGCGTCCGTCTGACAGCGGGATCGTCCCGGATCGGCGGCACCGGCCGGAGGCCTCTACAATTTCCAACAAGCGCGATGAACATTAGGGTGCCCTCCGCGAACCGACCTAGATCCCATTCCTCGGTCCGACCGTGCAATGATGTCTGAGTCCGAGGACCCCCCACTTCAAACGGGCTTTTCAGCGGTCGGCCTTTCGGCCTCCGGGGGGCCTCGCCAGGCACTGGTGCCATCAAGAACCGACTATAGTTGGGTCGGGCATGTCCTCCTACAGGCGGATTTTGGACGGTAGATGATAATAATCCGTCTAAACAGATCCAAACATGTCAAACATTAGAACAATCGTCCCGAGACTTTCTTTATTCACGAATGCTCCTCCTGTGGAAGGACATGACCGGCTTCAGACTATAGGGACGGCGGGCCGGCACCGGGGGAGCGGCGCCGTGCACTTCTGGAAGAGGGCGGCGGGCCAGCGCTGGCGAGGCCTCCCGGATGGGGTCCGAGCAGAGGGGGTCGGCGGATCGCGCCGCACCGTCAGTGCATCGGCGACGCATCGCCGACGTCGGCGACGCATCGGCGACGTCGGCGGGGAGAACATCGGGCTCCGCATCGGGCCGCAGCGTCGATGCATCGGCGCTGCGGCGCCATCCTCCGACCCCATCTGCCCTCGCCCTCATTCTTCCAGACCTTCCGTGCTGACCTTCCACACCCATGCGCTTCGTGAAGCGCTGAGATCGCCTGCGTTTCCTGGGGCTTTCGGTAGCTTCAATGCATCACCTTCCGCGCCTTCCGCAGAGGTCGGAAGGTACGGAAGGTGGAGGTGGAGGGTGGGAGGCCCAGGTGGAGGTGGAGGGTGAGGTGGAGGGTGGAGGCATCGGCGACGCGTCGGCGGGGAGAACATCGGGCTCCGCATCGTGCCGCAGCGTCGATGCCTCGGCGCCGCGGCGCGACCCTCCGAGCCCAGCTGGGAGGCCCAGGACTGGGAAGAGGCCTCCGCGACACGAGCTGCTCCATCCCCGCCGTTTCCGCCGGCCTCGGCCTCTGGGGCCGACCATCGCGCCCCCGGGGCCGTCCACGGGAACGGGCTGGAGGAGGAGCTCCTCCTCCTCCTCCTCCTCCTCCACCTCCTCCTCCTCCTCCTCCTCCTCCTCCACTCCTCCTCCCCCCCCCCTCCTCCTCCTCCTCCTTCCCTTCCTCCTTCTCCTCTTCCACCTCCTCCTCCTCCTCCTCCTCCTCCTCCTCCTCCTCCTCCTCCTCCTCCTCCTCCTCCTCCTCCTCTGGCCTACGGGGACGCTGCCAGCGGACGCAGATCAAGCTGGGCCGAGAGAGGACTCGGAGACCTCTGTGACCCTGGGGGAAGGATAGGGGCGTGGCGTGAGGGGGCGTGGTGCCAAGGCTGGAGATCTGGGCGAGGTTCTCCATCGTAGAAGCCATCGCCATCCCCACGAGTGGCACCACCCACGCCCCTTTTCTGCCACACCCCCCTCCGACCTCGACGCTCGGGGATCTGCCGACCCGGGTCCCTCCCGACCCGGGAGCAGTCGGGCAGCGCAGGATCATGCAGGGTCCTGCACCCAAGCCCGGGCCAACGATCGAAGGATCCGGCAGGAGCTTGCAGGGTCCCGCGCCCCCGCCCGGGTCGATGCGACCCTGCCGCTGCGCAGGATCCTGCAAGCACGGGCGCTCTGGCTGACCCCCGCCCCCGTCTCGGGGCCCCCGAGAGGGGTGGGCCCAGAGAGCTCCGGGGCGCCCTGCTCGAGAGCGCTCTGGAGCGACTCCCGTGCTCGTCCGCAGCCTGCCTGGCCCAGGAATGCGAGGAGGCGGCCGAGGGGTTAGGTCGGGCATGTCCTCCCACAGGCGCATCTTGCAAGGCAAAACTCAGAAGTAGTCCAGAAAATCATCCAGCGAGCGCGACAGATCATCACCATCTTGTTCTTGGTCACTCATTATTCTTGAACTTTCCCTCCTGGGGAACAAAAAGTGGCATGAACATAAAAACTCGGAGGTCCGCGCGGATTTCTCGGATCGGCGCTGGGGCCCCCCGGCGACGCCTCCGGCGCCGCCCCTGGCGCGCTCCGCTCCGCGCGCCAAGGAGGGGGGTCCAGCGCCGATCCGAGAAATCCGCGCGGACCTCCGAGTTTTTATGTCTATGCGACTTTTTTCTTCCCCTGCTGCAGAGGGACATGCCCGACTTGAGCACAGGGTGGCCCAGGACGAGAGGGCAGGCGAGAGGCAACAGAGGCCCAGCAAGGGGGGAGGAGGTGGCCGAGGCAAGGCCACAGGGGGCGGCCCCAGGAGGGAAAGGGCAGGAGGCACGCAGCAGCGGGGGCAGGGAGGCGCGCCGCGGCCCCTCCTCAGAGGGCAACAAAGTTCAAGGGGCCCAGGGGCACACAAATAAATACACACAAATAAAAGGATTCCCCACATTTCCCCATACGTTCTGGGATTATGTCTTCCCCCCCACTTCCCATATTTTCTTACATGTTCTGGGGAATCGAAAATGATTTGTGTCTGTGTGCTTCTTTCCCTCCTGAAAAAAAGTCCACCCCCATAATAATCACCCCGACGAGAAAGGCCGTCTAGTGAGCGCACCCAAAGAAGGAATAGAACAGGGCGGGGCTGTTTGGGAAACGCCCAGTGCTGTTCAGTAAACGCCAGCTGTCGGGCCCAGGTGTTTTTTCCTCCCTTGCCTCCTGGCCCCTCCAGACTGGACTGGCGCGGGAGATTGAGGAGATGATCGCGCATCGCGCAGCGCGGACTTCTTAATGTTAGGTCGTCCCTACAGGCGGATTTTGGACGGAAAATTCAAACATTAACAAATGCAAAGCAAACATCAAAAAAAGGTCACAGAGTCGTCCCCATCTTGATTCTTTCCTATTTTGAAATATTCCACCTGTAGAGGGACACGCCCGGCCTAAGATCACGGAGATAATCGCGCATCGCGCAGCGCGCACTTCTTAATGACTTCGAGCTCGTCGCCGCCGTCAGCTGCCGCCGACGGCGGCCCGCCGCCGCCGCCGCCGACGGCGTCCTCGGCGCCGCCGCGCACGGGCCGGGCGCGCGCCCGCCGCCGCCGCCACAGGCCGCCGCTTTGGCGCTGGCCGCCGCCCGCTGCCGCCGTTTCGGCGGCCTCGCCGCCGCCGCCGCCAGCCGCCGCGCCGCCCGCTGCCGAGCCGCCCGCCGCACTCCGCCAGCTCACCGCCGCCGCCGCCGCCGAGCTTTCCGCCGACCCCGAGGCAGCGGCGGCCGCCGCCCGCCGTTTCGGCGGGCCCGCCCCGCGCGCGCCTGCCGGGGCCCCGTAGGTCACCACCGGCGCCCCGTAGGCCACGGGCGCGGCCTGGGGCGCCGTTGCGGCGCGGAGGGCGCGCGCGCGGCGCCGGCGGCCACCGGGCGGCGGAGGGCGACGCCCGGCGCGGGCGGCGGACGGCCGCGGCGACGGCGAGGGCGACGGCGAGGACGACGGCGAGGACGACGGCGAGGACGGCGGCGAGGACGACGGCGGCCGCGAGGAGGGCGACGATGAGAAGCAGGAGGGCGACCAGGAGAAGCAGGAGGGATACGGCGAGAAGCACGGGAGGCACGACCATAAGAAGCACGATAAGAATGGGCTACGATGAGCTCTCCACCCTCCTCGTTTTCCCTCCGTCCCCTTCCTCGTCCCCCCTCTCCCCGCGCCCTCCTCCATCCTCCATCCTCCTCCCTTTCCTCCCGCGTCCTCCCTCCCGTCCTCCATCTCCCCCCCCCTCCCTCTGACGCGACGCCACGAAATCTCCCGTGGCCCTGCACCCCACCCTCCCCGCGGAAATTTTCTGAGCCGGATCGATCCGTCAGAGTCTCGCGAGGCCCGAAACGAGGCAAAACCGCCTGATCCTCCTCCTCCTCCTCCTCCTCCTCCTCCTCCTCCTCCTCCTCCTCCTCCGCCCCGCCTCCTCCCTCCTCCTCCTCCTCCTCCTCCCTCCTCCCTCCTCCCTCCTCCCTCCTCCCTCCTCCTCCTCCTCCTCCTCCTCCTCCTCCTCCTCCTCCTCCTCCTCCTCCTCCTCCTCCTCCTCCTCCTCCTCCTCCTCCTCCTCCCTCCACCGCCCGAAACGAGGCAAAACCGCCTGAATGCGACGCTCGGATCTCAAGGCCGGCCCGAGCCGCTGCGGTTCTCTGGCCGCGACCTCCGCTCTCCGGCGGCCGCTCGGGGCGAGGCGGGCGGCCCCGGGGCGCCCTCGGCGAGGGGCAGCCGCCGGCAGGCACCCCGAGGCTGGAGAACCGCCGAGGACCGACGAAAACGCCCTCGAGCCTCGAGCCTCGAGCCCGAAAGCCTCGAACCCGAAGCTCATCCCTCATTCGCCATCTCCTCCTCGACCCCGCCCCCCCTCGGCGTGCAGCAGCCGCCCGCGGAGGTGGCGCCTGCGCCGGCTGCGCCCCCGCGGATGCCACGTACCTCGCGGCGCCCGCTGCTCCTCCTCCCCACCGCTTCTGCTGCTGCTTCGTCCTTTCATCCTCGCCCTCCTCATCATCGTCCTCGGCCTCCTCCTCCTCCTCCTCCTCCTCCTCCTCCTCCTCCTCCACCTCCTCCCCCCACCTCCTCCTCCTCCTTCCTCCTCCTCTCCTCCACCTCCTCCCTCCTTCCTCCTCCTCCTCCTCCTCCTCCTCTCCTCCTCCTCCTCCTCCTCCTCCTCCTCCGCCTCCTCCTCCTCCTCCTCCTCCTCCTCCTCCTCCTCCTCCTCCTCCTCCCTCCGCCTCCTCCTCCTCCTCCTCCTCCTCCCCCCCCTCCTCCGCCTCCTCCTCCTCCCCTCCTCCTCCTCCTCCTCCTCCTCCTCCTCCTCCTACTCCTCCTCCTCCTCTCTCCTCCTCCTCTTCCGAGTTGGTCCTCCTCCTCATCCGCCCCTCCTCCTCCCGCCCCCCCTTCCCTCCCGCCCTTCCTCGTCTCCTGCTCCTCTTCTTCCTCCTCCTCCGCCTCCTCCCTCCCCTCCATCCCTCCCCTCCCTGCCTGCCTGCCTGCCTGCCTGCCTGCCTCCCTGCCCTCCCACCTCGAATCTCCCGTCCGTCCCCGAAACCCTCCTCTCCTCCTCCTCTCCTCCTCCTCCTCCTCCCGCTCCGCTGCTGCTCCTCCTCCTCCTCCGCCTCATCCTCCTCCTCCTCCTCCGCCTCCTCCTCCTCCTCCGCCTTCGACTCCGCCTCCGCCTCCGCCTCCGCTTCCTCCTCCTCCTCCTCCTCCTCCTCCTCTTCCTCGTCTTGCCCTCTCTGACAACTTATCCTCCTTCCCTCCTCGACCCATCTTCCGTTTAAACACCCCCTCCCAGTCGCATCATCGAACGTAGGCAGTACCGAGTGCTTCGATGGATATGTCTTCCTAGTATGCTGCGCCGACGCTTACAATAGGTACGCGGAGTGAGGCCAGGTCGACTCTCGCCTTAACGACGTGCACATTCGTCGTAAAGGCTTGCACCAACTATTCGGATGGAGGAGAGGTCCTTTCCAACATGCGGCTCTCGTCTGAGCGCCGCGCATATTCGTCTCAAAATCTTGCAACTATGACAACGGTGGAGGCAGGCTCCTTTTCAACATCGGGGCTCTCTCCTGACACTTCCTCAAACAAATTGCCACGAGTGTAATAACACTGTGCACCAGCTACACGGATGGAGGCTGGCACCTTTCCATCATGCAGCTCTCGACTGCGCGTCGCGGTCGCTCGCCTCCAAAGTTTCCAGCAGATGCAAGGATGGAGGCCAGCTTCGTTTCAAAATGGGGGCTCTCACCTGAACGCCGCGCACATGAGTGTCAAAAGCTTGCAACTTGCAACAACTACGTCGAGGAGGGCGGCACTTTTTAAACATCGCGGCTCTCGCCTCAACGCCGCGCGCGTTCGTCTCAAACTGTCACATTGTGAAGCAAGGCTCAACGAGGAAGGACGGCCCATTGTTCAATATAGGGCTATCGCGGGGCTTCCCCGCATGCAGCGCCCAGAAGTTTGGACATGCCCCACGCTATCAACTGCACGGATGCCGCCAGGAGCGCTGCCTTGTGCAACTGTTGCCTGGAGGATGGGGGGGGGCTCCTTGTCACGTCGTGGCTCTCGCTGGCAACTCGTTGAGGTCGACGGGTCCTGCCTTGTCGCGTTCCTGATGCTCCCCCAGAGGGATGCAAGGCAGCCATGACTCGATGTGTACATATACTCATAGATCTACATCTATACTACTAAAACACAACATACTACTACTACTACTACTACTACTACTACTACTACTACTACTACTACTACTACTACTACTACTACTACTACTACTACTACTACTACTACTACGACTACGACTACGACTACGACTACGACTAATACTACTACTACTACTACTGCTACTACTACTACTACACTACAACTATTGCTACTACACTACTCCTACTACCTACACTACTGCTACCTACTACTACTACTACTACTAACTACTACTACTACTACTTACTACTACTAACTACTACTACTACTACTACTACTACTACCAACTGCTACTCCTCCTACTACTACTACTACCACTACTACTACTACTACTACTACTACTACTACTACTACTACTTACAACTACTACTACTACTACTATACTACTACTACTACTACTACTACTACTACTACCACTACTACTATTACTGCTGCTGCTGCTGCTGATGCTGCTGCTGATGTTGCTGCTGCTGCTACAAGTGCTATTAATACTGATAATACAAATACCACTAATAATACTAGCAATAAGAATCATCATGATCATACGAATACTAATAATACGAATACGAATCGTACGGTTAATAATAATAATAATTCTGTTTGAAGGAAAAAAACAAACCCTCGTCGGAGCGGCAGGCCCACGGGGCCCTTTGTCTCTCCCTCGAGCGGACCTGGGCGCGCCTCGTGCAGGGGCAGGGGCGCGGCGAGGCGAGCGTGCCTCCTGGCGGGGGCGCGCGAACACGGACCCGCGATCCGTGGACGGCTGGCTCAAGGACTGGCCGAGCGCGCTCCACTTGCGGGCAATACTTATATCCATAGCCAGTGCGTCTTGGACGTTCTTGGGAGGGGCGCCGCAAGGCCGAGGCGCACTGGATATGGATAGAATCTAGCCCTCTGGGGCCAGATTTAAATCCATATCAAGTGCGCCTCATGTTTTTGGGGAAGAGAGCCCGAGACTCCAAGATGCACTGGATGTGGATATAGACATTGCCCGCACCACTACCCGCGGGGTAGCTACTCGCAAATGGCCTGGATCCACCGCGGGGGATCTGCGGAAAATCACACTAAAGCAGCCATGTGTTGATCGGGCGTCTGCGCATAGGCATGTTGCGAGCAGTGGAGCGCGCTCGGTGATACACGCCACGAGCCACTCCGCGAACGAGCCCACCCACGTGACCAAGGGACTGCCGTGGCAGATCGGGGGCGCGCAAAGATGGACTGGCGATCCATGGCTTTGGCGCGCGGTCGCCAAATCCATCGATCGGGGGAGCTGCCCTCCCCAGGATGCGGCCGGCGCCGCCTCGCTCGGCGGCGGAGGCCCGCGAGTCCCCATGGATGCGCGGGCCCGTCGCTAATCCACGGCCCTTTGATCCACGTTTGCGATCGCCTGACTCTGAAGAGGGAGCTTTTGGGGGCGCGAGGATGTGCTGCAGCATCGCTGTTGCATCCTGGACTTGCGCTGGTGCCCTTCTTCCTCTTCCTCCTCCTCCTCCTCCTCCTCCTCCTCCTCCTCCTCCTTCTCCAACCTCACTTTTTCCCTACCTCGTCCCGTCCCGCCCGTCGACCAGGAGAGGGCGGCGACAGCATCCACATTGGAAAAGGTTCCCATCCTCCCACTTCACCCCTCCTCGCAAAGGCGGCCGAAGGGGGGCCCGAAGAGGACACCAGGCCCCCAGAAGGCGAACATCACGGGGTCTCCTTTAGTGTGTTACGTTTCTGGGGTTCTCGCCTCCCTGGCGTTCCGAACTTCGCGACGACCGAAGAAGCTCGCAAGAGCGACCCAAGACGGCGCCCGAAGGCGCACAAAGGGGGGCCCGAAATGGCCCAAAGCAGCCCGCGGCAAGAGCACCAGGACGCCCCAAGAGAGCCCCCTGAAGAGGCCCACGCAGCCCAAGAGGGCGCCAAGACAGCCGCCCCCAGACAGCCCCACGACGAGCTCCCCAGCGCGCCCTGGAGGCCGCCAGAGCCTCCAAATCCACCCTCCGCGGCCGCCCAGATGCCCAGTGTTAAATCGGGCCTGCCCCCCATACAGAAAGATTTTGGGAGGAAAATTAAAAATACACAAAAAAATCCCACATTGCCAAACAATACCAAAACATGGTCCCCCGACTATTGATTTACTATGTTTGATTTCCCTTCCTGTAAGGGACAGGCCCGACTTAAACCCAATGTGTCGCCGCGGGTGGCTCCAGGCGGGCGGCTCCGACGCGCCAGAGAGACTGCAAGAGCACCGAAGATGGCCGCAGGACGGCCCAAAACACTCCCCCATGAGGGCCCCAACAGGGCCCGAAGAGTACATTCACGAGGACCCCAAAGAGCGGAAAACATGGGCCCCCGCTAATTTGAATCAAGAAGCGGAGAAGCAAGAAGCGGAATATCAAGAAGGACCTTCAAAAGAACCTCGCGAGGCGGGACATCCAGAAGCGGATCTCCCGTCCGAGTCCGAATAAGTGACACACTCTCGCCTTGGAAGGTTCCTGAGAGTCCCAGACGGCCCGAGAAGCCCTGCAGGCAGGCCCAAGGCGGCCCGAAAGGCACCCCGAGAGGGCCACGAGACAGAAAAAAGGGCCCGGAGGCAGCCCAAGAGGCCGCCCCCCCCCCAAAAAGGCCGAAACAAATGTCCACGAGAGAATCCCGCAGGGAGCACCGGAGCCTTCCCCCTCAAGAAGCCCTGACCCCCCCCGCCCCCCAGCACGGCCAGCTCACAAGTTCGCAAGAGGGTCCCGAGCCCATGAGAACCCCAAGAGGGGATTTTGCAGCACATAATGGGCCGCGCGACTCCCAACGCTCCCTCGGGAGACCCCATACAGGCACCCGCTGAGGCCTCCCAAAGGGCCCCACGCAGACCCCAGGAGTCCCGAAAAGGCCTCAAGATGTCCCCAAGAAGCCGCGCAACAGACGTGGAGGAAGAAAAAGACGAACCAACAACAACTACGCGCAGGCATCACGACTGGAAGCGGGCAACAACGCATACGAAATCGGACGCCTCCTGAAGTTCCTTTTTCGGAACCGTTCGGAAGCCGTCTGGAAACCCTGCTGGGTCCCCTGGGTGCCCTCTTGGGGCCCTCTCGGGCCCCTGGGAGCAGTCTTGTGAGCCTCTTGAAGCGGTTTGGAGGCCCTCGGGCAGGGCTCCCGAGGGCGAGATCAAGGTAAGCCTCCAGGGCTAAAAAGCATACCGTTGGAGAACTGGATTTCCACGCCCCAATTCGGGACCCGGCGGCCGTGCGGCGGCACGATTCGGGCACCCTCGGCGCGCTCCCTCGGCGAGGCGCAGCTCCAGGGACGCCGCCCGAGGCGAGAAACCCTGCAGGAGCCAAGGAGATTTTCCGAAGACCCCTGAAGAAGCCTTTCCCGCTGGAGACCTGGGGTTTCTCACCCCCTCCCTCCTCCAGCCCCTCCCTTTTGTGTGACGCGCGCGCAGAGCGAGCGGTCAAGCGCCTCGGCGGCGCCGTGCCCAGCGCAGGCGCGTGCACCTAATTAGGGGTGGATGGGGGGGATCCAGCCCCCCCCCAGATCCGATGCCATTTTCTAATCATAAAAATGCAACATCACTGAAAAGTTCGAAGTGTACCCTGGGCCCCATCTTCCTGCGGCAAGCTGGATCGATCCGTGATCGGCTGCACGCGTCCCTAGGCAAGAGTGACCGTTGGTGCGCGACCTCACGGGGGACGCGGGGTGGCCAAAACCAGGCGGCAAGCCGCTGCTACCGCTTCGCGTTCAGCGATCGGGGGGCCCACTTGGGCCCGCACCAATAGAACAAGAATTAGCCGGACGAATGACCCAACCATATGCAGGTGTGAGTACCGCAATTGTGATACACTTGTTCGGTGGTGATCCCTGTGGAGACCGCGCCACGGGGACCTTCGGTGGAGCTCCCTCTGGGGCCACGAGGCGCTGTACTGGGTAAGAGAGACGCATGCGGACTGCGCCACGGGGACCTTCGGTGGCGCTCCCCGTGGGGCCACGAAACGCTGTACTGGGTGACGGAGACGCATGCGGACTGTACCACGGGGACCTCCGGTGGAGTTCCCTATGGGGCCACGAAACGTGTGAGGGGTGTGCCGAAAAGGACGCATGCGGACTGTGCCACTGGGACCTTCGGCGGAGCCCCTATGGGGCCACGAAACGTGTGAGGGGTGGGCCGACATGAGTGGCGGGGACGCATACGGACTGTGCCACTGCGACCTTCGGCGGAGCTCCTATGGGGCCACGAAACGTATGAGGGGTGGGCCGACATGAGTGGCGGGGACGCATGCGGACGGTGCCACTGAGACCTTCGGCGGAGCTCCTATGGGGCCACGAAACGTGTGAGGGGTGTGTCGAAATGAGTGGCGGGGGCGCATGCGGACTGTGCCACTGGGACCTTCGGCGGAGCTCCTGTGGGGCCACGGAACGTGTGAGGGGTGGGCCGAAATGAATGGCGGGGACGCGTGCGGACTGTGCCACTGGGGCCTTCGGCGGGGCCCCTATGGGGCCACGAAACGTGTGAGGGGTGTGCCCAAATGAGTGGCGGGGACGCATGCGGACTGTGCCACTGGGACCGTCGGCAGAGCTCTTATGGGGCCACGAAACGTGTGAGGGGTGTGCCGACATGAGTGGCGGGGACGCATGCGGAGGGAGCTTCGGCGGAGCTCCTATGGGACCACGAAACGTGTGAGGGGTGTGCCGAAATGAGTGGCGGGGACGCGTGCGGACTGTGCCACTGGGACCTTCGGCGGAGCCCCTATGGGGCCACGAAACGTGTGAGGGGTGTGCCGAAATGAGTGGCGGGGACGCATGCGGACTGTGCCACTGGGACCTTCGGCGGAGCCTCTATGAGGCCACGAAGCGCTGTACTGGGTGGGGGAGACGCATGCGGACTGCGCCACGGGGACCTTCGGTGGCGCTCCCCCGTGGGACCCACGAAACGCTGTACTGGGGGGGAGACGCAACCAACCGCGCCATTGGGACCATTCGGTGGACTCCCTATGAGGCAACGATCGTGTGATGATGATGATGATGAATGATGATGATGATGATGATGATGATGATGATGATGATGATGATGATGATGATGATGATGATGATGATGATGATGATGAGAGGAGGGGACGAGGGAGGAGGAAGGAGGAAACGCGGGCAAACGAGGACCCAACACCACAGGATGGTGGGGAAAAACAACATGAACATAAACTTTTGGCGCTCCGTGCGGATTTCTTGGGTTCGCGCTGGACCCCCCGGCGGCGCCTCTGGCGCCGCCCCTGGCGCGCTCCGCGCGCCAGTGAGGGGGGTCCAGCGCGAATCCAAGAGATCCGCGCGGAGAGCCAAAAGTTTATGTTTATGTGGTTGTCCCTCTTCGAACAAAAGGTCGCTCCAGCGAAAGGCCACTCCGACGTCTAGTCGACGTGAAGGCCCCGGGGCCCGAAACGGGGCAAAGGTCACTCCAGCGAAAGGTCACTGTGACGTTAGGTCGGGCGTGCCCCCCTACAGGCGGATCTTGGGCGAAAAACCGATATACCGAACAAATACAACAAGAATGCAGAACAGCTGTCAAAACACCGTCCCTAGATTATTTGGGGGACTTTCTTTGAATATGTCTCCTGTAGAGGGACGGGCCCGACTTCAATCTGAGGGTCGGCCGCGGCCCCCCTGAGAATCTCGGATCGTAGCTTGGCTCCCCGGCGGCCGCTCGGGACGATCTGGGCAAGCCCAGACTGCCCTCGGCGGCCGAGAACCAACGAAGACCACCCGAAGCCTCGAACCTCAAACCTCAAGCCTCACATCCTCAAACCTCCTCCTCCTCCTCCTGCTCCCCCTCCCTCCTCCTCCTCCTCCTCCTCCTCCTCCTCCTCGTCCTCCTCCTCCTCATCCTCAAACGTCAAAACCACCCGGAACCTCGAACCTCAAACCTCATCCCACCTCCCCGTGCCACACACCCCGCGGCGCCGAGAGCGGCACCTCACCACCGGCGCCGGCGCGGTGACGCCCAGCTGGTGCGAGGGCGCGGCGGCGGAGGCGTACGTGGCCTGTCGCCGTCGCTCGTCGTCGCCCGTCTTCGCCCGTCGTCGATCGTCGATCGTCGATCGTCGATCATCGCCATCGTCGTCGTCGTCGGCGGAGTCTGAGGGCGGAGGAGGAGAGAGAGAGAGAGAAACGAGGACGAGCACGGAGGAGGTTGGAAGGATGAGGGAGGAGGGGAGGAGACAGCACTGCGAAAAGAGAGGAAGCATGGGTGAAAGAGGGAGCGATGGATGGAGGAGGCAGGAGGATGACGGGGACGAGCAGGAAGGCGAGAGGAGGGAGTGAGGGACTCATGGCATGACGCACCCAATTTCACTCCTCCTCCTCCTTCTCCTTCTCCTCCTGATCCTCATCCTCCTCTCCCTCCTCCTACGCCTCATGCTCCTCCTCTTCCTCCTCCTCCTCTCTTCATTATCCTCGCCATCCTCGTGCTTCTTCCTCTCCTCCTCCTCCTCCTCCTCCTCCTCCTCCTCCTGTGCCTTCTCTGCAGCCTTCCCCTCCTCATGCGTATATTCCTCATCCGCTTCCTCCTAATCCTCCTCCTCCTCCTTATCCTCCTCCTTCCCCTCGTCATCATCATCATCATCATCGTCATCATCACCACCATCATCAGCATCATCAGTATCATCGTCATCATCATCAGCAGCAGCAGCATCATCATCCTCATCGTCATCCTCATCAGCATCATCATCGTTATGACCATCATCGGCATCATCACCATCATCATCATCATCATCATCATCATCATCATCATCATCATCATCATCATCATCATGACCATCAACAGCAGCACCATCATCCTCATCATCATCATCATCATCATCATTGCCACCACCACCATGATCGTCATCAGCATCAGCATCATCATCATCGTCAGCTGCATCAGCATCATCATCATCAGCAGCATCACCAACAGCAGCATGGTCAGCATCATCACCGGCGTTGTCATCAACAGCATCAGCAACACCACCAACACCAACATCTTCATGGTCATTTTCATTACCATCATCACTATCACCAGCATCGTTACCATCATCAGCCACACCAGCATCAACAACACAAGCATCGTCAACATATGCTTCAGCGCCTTATTCAACATTGCCATCATCATCATCAGCAGCATAATCCGCATCATCATTACCATCATCAAAATGTACAATCACCACCACCATCATCAGCATCATAATCAGCATCATCAGCAGGAAAATAATACTCATCATCATCAGCATCATCATCATCATCATCAGCGTCATCATCATCATCATCATCATCAGCATCCGCATCAGCATCAGCATCATCATCAGCAGCATCATCATCACCAGCATCATCAGCATCATCAGCAGCACAATCACCATCACCATCACCATCATCATCACCATCATCATCAGCAGCAGCATCACCATGCTCTTCCTCCACGTCCTTCTCGCCCTCCTCCCCCTCTTCCTCCCGCTCTTCCTCCACGACCTCCTCCTCCTCCTCACGCGTCTCCCCCTCCATCTCGCCCTCCCCGTGCGTCTCCTCCTCCTCCTCCTCCTCCTCCTCCTCCTCCTCCTCCTCCTCCTCCCCCCTCCTTCCTCCTGGCCTTCCCTCCTGGTTTCTGGTCCTCCTCATCCCTCATGGCACGACTCCACCTCATCCTGGCCGCACGCCTCCTCCCTCTTCCTCCTCGCCCCACTCCCCCGCCCCTCCCCCTCCACATCATCCCTCCCCTGGGGGGCCAAGAGGTAAGACGGGGGCAGGGGTGATGCTAAACTCGGATGAGAATGATGAATCAGGACTCTCTAAAAGCTGGCGGGTCTGGAGGACGTCTCGGGCGCGGCAGTCATCCGACGGCGCTCCAGAACGCTTTGAGAGCGTTCCGATACACTCTGGAGCGATCTATCTTCATCCTAGGCCTGCCTGGAAAGGGTACCGAAGCCGGTGTTCCCCCAATCTCTCCTTAGGTGCCCTCCTGACCAGGATCTCGGTGCGAATCCGGCCGCGGCGAAGAGAGACGGGACGCGGCATCGGTAGCTTTGCCTCCTCAGTGTTTACCCCTAGACCCCCCCCCCCTTCCTCCCTCCCCCCCCCGTCCTCTCGGGTCGGGCAAAGCGGGGGGCAGCCAATGGGGGGTAGCGAATCAGCTGCATGCTGCTTTTTCCGCGCCTCCCAGCGCTGGGAAGCGGAGGAAGAAGGAGGAGGAAGAGGCGAAGGGAGGAGGACGCGGAGGAGGAGGAGGAGAAGGAGGAGGCGAAGGGAGGGGATGAGGATGAGGAGAAGGAGGGAGGGGGAGGAAGCCGAAGAGGAGGAGGAGGAGGAGGAGGAGCAGGAGGACCAGTGTAAACCCAAGGGCCATCAACGATGTTGAGATACACCCTCCCTCCAGGCTCCCTCTCCATGGGCCCCTACAACGGTTCATTTCCATTGAGAGATCTCCCTCGTTGGAAGACAACCGTATGAAGACCCGGAAGCATGCCACAACAGTGTTCTCGGGATTCCAACGCCCCGGATAAACCTGACTGTTGCGTCTTGGCGTTCCTGGATCGTGCCAAGACGCCATACTTTGGATTTCAACACCGGGAATCAACGTAACTGCTGCTTCCGAAAAATCCGGGATCCTTCCAAACACCATGTCTGGTACCTTGATCGCGGGAATCCGTGAAACCCTTCTTCATTTTAGGAACGAAGGTGCGTGGCGCGAAGGCGAGAGCCCCACTTTGAAAAGGAGCCGCCCTCAATCCGTGAAACTCTTGTAATTTGTTAGAACGAATGTGCGCGGCGCTGAGGCGAGAACCACTTGTTGAAAACGGGTGTTCCGCAATCCGTGAAGCCCTTGCAAAGTCTTAGAACGAATGTGCGCGGCGCTGAGGCGAGAGCCACATTTTGAAAACGGTTTATCCTCAATCCGTGAAGCCCTTGCAATTTCTCAGAACGCTTGTGCGCGGCGCTGAGGCGAGAGCCACATGTTGAAAACCACCCGCCCTCCATATGCGAAGCTGTTGCCAATGTTAAGCTTTAGAGTCGTAAATGGTGAGGAAAAAACAAATGAACAGAAAAAGGACAAGAAAAAAAAAAAGTCTTAGGCGAAACGCCCTGCCACGCCCTAAAAATACCATCGGAATGCGAGAGAGAAATTTATTTAGAAGGAAATGGAATTGAGGAGGGGGTGAGGCGGAGTGAGGAGGAGAGAGGAGGGGAGAGGAGGAGACGGGGAGAGCTTAACCCGCCCCCCCCCGAACGTTGCGTTGCCCCCCAAGCCCCTCCCTAAGGAAGAGGAGGAGAAGGAGAGGCGTAGGAGAGGAGGAGGAGGAGGAAGAGGAGGATAAGCAGCAGCAGCAGCAGCAGCAGGAGCAGGAGCAGGGGAAGCAGGAAGAGCTGCAGCTCCTGAACGGACCCGATGCACCCCGCTACGGGCCACGAGGAGAAGGAAGAGGAGGAGGAGGAGGAGGAGGAGGAGGAGGAGGAGGAGGAGGATGAAGAGGAAGAGGAGAAGGTGGAGGAGGAGGAGGAGGAGGAGGAGAAAGCGCGGGTGGGGAGACCAACAGGTACCAATACCGCTGCTCCCGGGACCTCTCCCGGGGTGCGCTCTGACCAGAATTTCAAGGCGGATCCAGCGGCTGCGACGGGGGCCTCCCAGGAGGCCCAGGAAGAGGAAAACGAGGGAAGGGAAAACGAGGGAAGAGGAAAACGAGGCAAACGAGGAAGAGGAGAACGAGGAAGAGGAAAACGAGGGAAGGGAAAACGAGGGACGAGGAAAACGAGGAAAACGAGGAAGAGGAAAACGAGAAAAACGAGGAAGAGGAAAACGAGGAAAACGAGGCCCCAGGCCCAGGCCTCTCTCTTTCCCGCCTCCGACGAGGAGGCGGCGCAGGAGGACCAGGAGCACCTCCCCCCCCCCAGCGTTGCCCCCGAGCGCCCGGTGACCCCCACCCCTTTCCCAGAGGCCTCCTCCTCCTCCTCCTCCTTCTCCTCCTCCTCCTCCCCCTCCCCCTCCTCCTCCTCCTCCTCCTCCCCCTCTCCCACTTTTCCCTTCTCGCTCTCCTCTCCCTCCTGGATGGGGTCGGAGTGGATGGGGTCGGAGGATCGCGCCGCATCGCCGACACATCGGCGATACATCGGCGATGCACCACCGATGCCTCGGCGATGCACCGGCGATGCCTCGTCGATGCATCGGCGATGCATCGGCGACGCCGACGTGGAGCAGATCTGGCTGCACACTGCACATGGAGCCGCATCGGCGATGCATCGGCGATGCGGCGCGATCCACCGACCCCATCTACATTGCGGGCGCGGCCGCAAGAAACCCTCGCAAGAGACCCAACCCTAAAAACCCGCGCGCGAGGTGCACCTGAAGGGAAGCCCGGAGTATCCTGAACGCAGCAGCTCCTCCCCTGGCCGCGGGAAGCCACCGCGCGGCGCGCGGAGCGAAGGAACCCAGGATACCCGGACGAGAAGCATATGGTGTCTTGATACGCGCCCCCACTGTTTTGGACGCCCGAGATGGGCACTGAAAGAATGGGTACAATGCCCAACGACACATGCTGTCCCAAACCCACAGCGGCCACTATTGGGCAGGCGGCCCTCTGTCCCAAATGGACACAGGCCGCGGCGGCGTGGACAGCGAGCCCTGGCCAAAATGAACAGGAACTGCTGTGGGGCAGTGTACCCATTCTTTCCCGTGCCCATCTCGTCCGTGCTGAACAGAACTGTGCTCCGACCCCATCCGGGAGGCCTGCATCCCCGCGTGTTCCGTGCACTGCGCCCGAGCTCCGCTGCTTCGGGCGGGCCGCGCCGCCCGCCGCGCGGTGGGTGGGGGGGGGGAATGGCCTCCGCGGGCGGCCGCCGCCGGCTTTCTCCGAGGCGGGCGCGGAGGAGAGGCTGCGAGGAGCGAGGACGAGGAGGAGGAAAAGGAGGAGGAGGAGGAGGAGGAGGAGAAAAAGGAGGAGGAGGAGGAAGAGGTGGAGGAGGAGGGGGAGGAGGAGGAGGAGGAAGAGGTGGAGGAGGAGGGGGAGGAGGTGGAGACCGAGAGGAAAACTAGGGAGCTGGCGTGGCTTACCCTCTGGAGGGAGAGAGGGGGGGGGTCGGGGGAAGAGAGGGCCGAGGAGCTTCACCCACCCTGTCAGCGCAGGATGGAGAGGCTGATGAGGACTCGCCCCCAGCAGAGCCAACCCCCAGTCAGTGCCAACACCCAGGCCAACACAGCAGCTACCCATATCTGCGCCAGGGCCGCTATTGATGATAGCGATGCTGACAATCCCATCAGCCCTGAGGGCGTGAGTGGCTTTGAGCGTTTCCTCTTCCACCCCCCTTCTTCCCCTTCGGGGAAGGATTTGCCCCTCCCCCCGGTTCCGCGAGGCGTTGGAGCGTCCAAGGTGGCATCGGATAGAAGGCAAACATCACTGATGCTACTAAGGCTCGCCCTCCTCCTCGTCCTCCTCCTCGTCCTTCTCCTCCTGCTCCTCCTCCTCCTCCTCCTCCTCCTCCTCGTCCTTCTCCTCTTGCTCCCTGTTCCTCCTCCTGCCTCCTCCCTGGTTCCCCTCTCCATGTCCCTCCCCGCTTTCTCCTGCTCCTCCTCCTCCTCCTCATCCGACGACGACGCCGACGACCACGACGACGTCGACTCCTCCTCCGTCCTCCCCGTCTTGGGGTACGACGGCTCCCCAAGCCCGTTATTCAACTGCATGCTCCTACACCTCCCTGAGCAGGACAACTCGTACAGGCATCGTTTCTGGATAGGCTGATGGGGTGACGCGAAGCGTCTAGAATGGTAATAATAACGATGATGCGGATGACGATAGTGATGATAATGATGACGACGATGATGATGATGAGGGTGATGATGATGGTGATGATGGTGGTGATGATGATGCTGGTGATGGTAATGATGATGCTGTTG
>CAUYUJ010008301.1:0-15000 GCA_963575745.1 Prorocentrum cordatum
CCTCCTCCTCCTCAGCCTCCTCCTCCTCCTCCGCCTTCTCCTCCTCATACTCCATCCCCCTCCTTCCCTTTCCACTCTCCATCGCCATCATATCCCTCTTTCACCCTCCAGCCCCTTTCGACCCTACAGCTGCCAGGGGTCTCCAGCTGAGGGGGGAGGGGAGACCAAAAAACACAGCGCATGCAGTACGGACGTTTGTTTACCTATAAATGCTCCCACCCCTCTCGCCCAGCGCCCCCCCCCCCCGGAGGACAGCGGTGGGGAAGAATGAGAAAGGGGGGACGGGACGGGGAGGGGGGAGGTAGCAAAGAGGGAAGAGAAAGGAGGCAATGGTGCGGGCGGGGTCAACCCATGACGCGGCTTGGGGCTTGCATAGGAAACAACAAAAAGATGCAGGGCGAAATACGCGTCTGCACGGGACGAACGCACGCGGAGCGGTCGCACAAGCGGGACGCGGGGGGCGAGGGGAACGAGGAGAGGGCAAGAGGAGGGAGGAGGGAGGACGGAGGACGGAGGACGGGAGGGAGGAATGAGGATGATTCACGCGGTGGCGCAATGCTTTTCCAACTGCACCGAAGCCGCCCCCTGCAGATGCACTGTTCTGGCCAGGAGCCCTAGACCCATCGAGTTGAACATCTGTGTTTCGCCAACGCTGCCCCGAGCGCTGAGACAGGTAAGAAAATTGCCAAAACAGCGACGGAGATACGGGGCAACGCAGGAAGGCAAGCCTGGTGAGACCATCGAACATGCATCCACCTACCAGGGGCCAGCCGCATGCACCTCATCCCCGATTAGCCCAACAATGGATTTCTGCATTTCGGCTTGCGGGTAGGCATGTTCTGGCCAGGGGGGGCCCAAAAAAAGCGCGAACTTGCGTGCCAACGACTACGGGTAGCACGCCACCGCCGCCGCCGTCGCCGCTGTCGTCGATCGCAGTCGATCGCCGATCGCCGTCGAGCGTCGTCGATCGCCGATCGCCGTCGTCGTCGTCGTCTCCGCCGCCGCCGCCGCCGCCGTCCCGCTTCGGCGCCGAGCCCCACAAGCACGTGGCGAGCCTGTGCAATTCATCAATGGCACCCTTGGAAGCACTCAGCTGCACGCCACGGGGGCGCGCGGGCCGCCCAAGCAGCCCCCCACAAAGACGCCCGAAACTCGTCATGCGACGACAACGACGACGACGACGACGACGACGACGACGACGACGACGACGACGACGACGACGACGACGACGGCGGCGGCGGCGGCGGCGGCGGCGGCGGCGGCGACGGCGACGGCGACGGCGACGGCGACGGCGACGGCGACGGCAACGGCAACGGCGCCGGCGACTGTTAAGGCGACGGCGACGGCGACGGCGGCGGCGGCGAGGGCAAGGGCGCCGGCGAGGGAAACGACGAGGATGGCGGCGGGCGCGGGCGCGGGGGGGGCACGCGCGCCCCGCGACTCCAATGCCCTGCAGCCCCGCCAGGCTGGAGGAGTCCGTTCCTCACGCGAGGGCGCCATCAGCACGCGCCTGCAACGCCACGCCCAGCTGCGCCGCGGCGTTGGATCTGGGTTCAATGCCGAATGGTTGACCGTAGGCATTGGCCGCCCACTTCTGCGGGCACCAGTGGCCAGAGGACCCGCGACAGCAGCAGGTCGGCCTCGCAGCGGAGGCCCCCCATCACCTTGCCAGGCAACAGGACTGAGGGAGAATCACGAGGCTACTGAGGGCAGGAAGTGCCAAGCATCTTCGCCCGTGCCCGCCTAGGACTACGGCGGCGGCCATGAGAGCAAGCATCCCTTAGAGGCGCACGACAGGCGCTCCCACGATGGCCAAACCGACAGCCGATGCCGCCCACGGCATCCTGTGCAAATTCACTATCTCGAGAGCAGCGCGCAGCTGTGGCGGAGGTCCAGCCCGTCCGCCCAGCCATCCCAGAAGCTTGCGTTCCTGGGGCTTCGTGACGGAATCCTAATCCTGGCCAGCGAAATCCACGAAAACGCCTTCACGAGCTTCTCAGAATGGCCCATGACCTGGCGCCGTCTCCTGCACCCAACCCCGGTTCCGACAAGCACCTGCCCCCGAGCCCGCAAGCAGCTCGCCGAGGCAAGAGCCATGCATCGACCTGGAACCCAGCCATGCCACTGACGCGGCGGGATCCTCTGCAGCGAAGGCACCCAGGGCTCCACGGCGCACCCTGCCGCCAGCGCCCCACCTAGCAACCACCTGCTCCCGAGCCCTCAGGCAGCTCGCCGAGGGGAGCGAACCTTGCGCGTGCAGCTACGCATATGCTTAGCGCACGCTCTGCTTGGATGAGACAAAGGCACCTCTCGGCACAGTGACCAGTCGCAGCGGCGGAACCGCGATGGTAACTCGAACATGGGCCAGGACGATTGGTCCTTCACCCACTTAATAATGTGTTAGAAGCCCGGCACGGCTCCGGGCAGGATGTTGCGGCACGGCCGTATGACGCTCAGCTTGTACCTGAGGATGGAGGACGAAAGATGACGAAGATGATTGTGATGTTCAGCCCATTCGGCTTGTGGAACACCCTGTGGTGAATCCCATTCTGCACGAAACCAACCATTGAGTAATAGTGTTGCCCGCTCGCTGGCGGATACTATACGTGGCAAAGCATGTGGGTGGATACGAGTCCGGGCCCGCTGCTCAGCCGCGTTCCCATATTCCCACAGGAGGTGGCGAGCGGCAGCAGGAACGCCACATTGTGCACAATCATGAAGCACCTCTGAATGTATGTGATGAAGGCGATCTGGGCTTGGTTCAGCACCAACCGCGCACCGCCAGGCCCAAGTACGCTGGGCCACTGGCTGACTGTCCACGAAGGTCCAGAGACCCTTCACGTCCAGGCTCGGCAAATGCACCCGCTCCTTGCTGAAGGGTGATGCCCATGGCGATCACCTTCAGCCCGCTCGGAGCGCAATCTGCGCGGACCCGTCCGTCTGGTCCACGAGCTCCCCGGCGCGGAAGCGGGGTCCACAGGCACGGCCGCGGCAAGTTCAACGCACGACACCCGTCAGTGTCGCCCTGTACCAAGGCACCACATTTCCCCGAGCGCACGCACCGAGTGCACTGAGGTAAACCGCACGTCCGGCCATCCAGTAGGCCCAGGACATCGCCCCCAGCACGTCTGGAAAACAGCCCTAGAGGGTAGAAAATCCACCCCGATGATAACCACCCCGACACGCGAAGCCGTTTACTAAACGCACCCACAGAAGGAATCAAACAGGGCAGGGCTGTTCAGTAAACGCCCAAGGCCGTTGAGAAAACGCCAGGGTCGGGGTGGTCTTTCCTCCCTTGACGCCCTGCCTCAGCCTTCGGATGCCGCGCCTGCAGTGCCCGAGAGCAGACCTCCTCGCGGCCATCTTGCCAGGGCGTTCGTCGGTCCGCTCCTGAAGCATGCTTCAACCCCGAACCAATTTGCGGCAAGTAGCCCATTTTGGGCCACTTTTTAGTCTTAAGTCGGGCCCTCTACAGGAGGAATATTCAAAACAGTCCAAAAATAGTCTGGGAACCATGTTTTGACCATCTTTGCATTTTTTATGGCATTGTTTGCAATTTTTTTATCTTTGGTCCAAAATCCCCCTGTAGGGGGACAGGCCCGACTTAATTTGAGTCAGCGGCCACGAGCGGACGGGCGGCGGTCGAGCGACGGCGGGGCGTGCCGGGGCAACGAGGCACGAGGGCAGAGGAGCGCGAGGCGCGAGGCGGCCGGGGGGTCCAGAGGCGAGGGGGCCACGCTCGGACCCTGCAGGACATCGTCCCCCGTGGGGCACACGTCCCTTGCGCCAGGGAACTGCTCCACATCATGGAGGCCTAGAGATTGGCACCAACACCAACACAGGGGTGTCGCCTCCACAGGGGGAACATGATCCCAGATTTCGGTGTGGGTGGTGATATTTCGGCCACCTTGGAAGCCAGGATATTACCACCATCACCGAAATCGGGATCTTCTTCCCTCGGTGGAGGAACACCGCCGAGATTGGTGTTGGTGTCAACCTCTAGGCCTGCGAATATCCACCACCTCCGCTCGCCAGGGCTCCTGGATCACCTCACGGGAATCGGCCACGCGCGGGGAGGAGCTTGCGCCGCCGTCGCCCCGGTCCCGCAGCAGCCCGCAGCAGCAGGCCCACGGCTTCTCGCCAGGCGCGCAATCGACGTAGCGACCGCCTGGTTGGCTGCTAGCACCGTCTCAGGAACAGCTCGAGCATGCAAGACGGCACGGGGAGTGAGCTCCCTTGACTGCAGACGCCCATCGATGCGCCCGCATCCTCGGCGCCTGCGGAAGAAGTCTTCGACATGAGCAACATCTGCGGCAAATTCAGCTCTCTGGCGTACTACCGTAAGGGCATAAACTTTCCAGCCACCCTGGGGTAGGCGTCCCCGGCGGCGAGAGAACGTCTATGTTACATCGTTCTTTTTGGTCTGCTAACAGTCATCGGCGTGAGCAACATCTGCGGCAAATTCAGCACTCCGTCGAAATCGACCCAGCGGTCTCCGAGCTGCCCCCGGACAGCCTCGCCAGCAGCGCGTGCCCACGCCACTGATGCTCGCCAGAGTGCTCGCGCGCCGAGGCCCACAGGCCCACCACACCCACTCCCTTGCCAGACAGATCGCCTGAACGCCCTGCGCACCCGAAAGAACGCTGGGGCTCCTCACGCCTCCTTGGCGCCGTTGTGGAGCTGCCTCCGGCAAAGAGGCTCGCCATCGCTTGGACATCCATTCCCCTGCATTGTTCGGCTTCGCGCGTGTTTTTTCGCACGATGGCCTAAAGTGCCTCTCGATGGTCATCGCCGAGAAAAATGCACACGTCCGAGCGATGCCAAAGATGCAGGCGCCCCGAGTCCACGCTGCTTCGTGCTGGCCACTACCTCCTGTTGCCGCAAATTCTGCGCTCCCGCCGAGCGACTCCGCCGAGCACGCGGAAACGGCCGCCGCCATTTCCAGTGGGCCTCCGGCACCTGATGATGACCTGCTCAACGGTTTTGCTGTCATTGAGAGGCCCCGCTGGGGATGACGAAAGTAAGCTACTGCAGAAGGACACAGCGAAACCTGCGCAAAAAAGCCGCGCAGACTTAGCCCCGTGAACCCTGGCCGTCGCCAAGAATGCGTGCGAAATGTAAGTACACCACTGCTTCGGCCACGCCACCCAGTGCCAGAATGGATGTTCTACTGCCAGGCCGAAAGTTTGCGCAGCTCTGCGATGCTCGGGGCATCTGCGAACAAGATCCTCTCAACGAAGGGTCACTCATAGCCAAAAATGCGCGCATCTAGGATTTATTCAAGGCCTCCCAGTTGGGGTCCGAGTAGACGGGGTCGGATGGTCGCACTGCATCGCCAATCCATGGCTAACGCATCAGAAATGTATCGACGATGTGTCGGCGATGACGGCGGTGCATTGGCGACGCCAGCGCAGAGAAAATCGGGCTCCACATCGAGCCGCATCGCCGATGCATCGGAGATGCGACGCGATCATTCGACCCTATCCACTCGGACCCCACATTGCTCGCAATCCTAAGCATCTGGAGGGCACGCACCATGAGAAGAGTGTATCCCAACAGCTCCGCGTCGCGAACCGCCTGTGCTTGGCCCCAGCGACAAGGAATTAACTCCACATTTTGGTCGCAGCGCTGGCGGACGCTCAACGCGATCGAAGCGGCAAACCGGGCTACGGGATCGCGAATGGAGCACTGGAGGCAAAAGCCAAGAGGGGGGCGGCCGCAGGGGGGGGGGTGAGTGGGCAGAGACGCGCGCTCAGATCGCGCGAAGAAGAACTCGGGCAGGAAGCGCAAGGAACCCTCGACCAGGGATCTGCAGCGCATGTCCAGGTCAAAGCCCACCAACTGCCATGGCGACAACTGAAACAGCACCAACCAGGGCCGGGCCAACTGCATGCGGCCTTCATCACGGAAGAGGCTCTACCGCCGCACCAGCTGCTCCACCAGCGCCGCACGGCCATCGCGTCCCGCCGTGCCGCTCTGAACCCGTGGACTTGTTTTGAGAAGGTGGCGATTGTCGACACCCTCCGCGATTTTCGGCCCCTCCGGAGTCTCCGTGGGCCGTCGCCCAGAAGCAGACGCCGTCCCGTGCAGACTGATCGCTGTGGTGACGCGATGTGGTTCCAGCAGCACCGCAGCCGCCCCCCTGTTGTCACAGTGATCGGGCTACGAGGCCCAACAACAGCGAGCTGGGCACCTGCGCCTCGCTGGCGATGCCCCCAGCTCCAGGACAGGGAAGGAACTTGGCCAGACCATCTACGGAGGTACGGGGCAATGCAAGAAGTCAAGCTTGGGGAGAGAAAGGACAAGGCGGATCACTGGAGGAGGGGGAGGAGCACAGCGACGACGACGACGACGACGACAACGATAGCTGGAGGAGAGAGGAGGGGGAGGAGAAGGGGGAGGGGGTGGAAGATGAGGATGCCGAGGAGGACCAAGCGTTACATGAAGTGTTCCTGTGTCTGTGGGCTCCGACTGGGTGGCGCTGGGGCCCTTTTCTGAAGAGGCCGTGACCCGATTGCCACTTGCGCCACCAGTCGAGCCCCAAAGGCGAGTATCCCGACCCTTCCCTAAAAGCGAGGAGCACACAATGCAGGGATGAGCAGCGACCGAAGCTGGGAGAGACGTTAAAATCAACACCCCGGGGCTCAGCGACCGCCCACGCCACCCAGACGGTTAAAGCCGAGCACGCAAGCCGAGCCTCCCGGAGGCGTTCCCCAGGGGGAGCTCGGCGGCGGCCCGCACCGCTTCAGAGATCTGTCGGAGGCGTGTCGGGGTGGGCGGGAGCCTGGGGCCAACGCGAGCAATCCTGTGGATATGAAAAGCTGCAACCTCCTCCTCCTCTTCCTCCTCCTCCTCCTCCACCACTCTCCTGATGCCCGTGGGGGAGGGGTCTAACAGGGCGGATTTGGCAGCCGTGCGCTCTGGTAGGGGTCCCCCCATGCTCAAAGGCCAGCACGCACTAAAATGAGCACGTGTGTGGTAATGTCTCAAAGCATCCCATGCGCTGCACCCGAAGACGCAAGTGTGCGATTCTTGCTGGAGCCGGTGCTCGGTGGTCCAGTTCCCGCACCACGTGCGGAGACATGCGAAAGCCCATGCAACAGGGACCTTGAGGAGCTGAGCTCTGAGGGCCTCCCCCAGGGAAGACAGAATCGTGCGGCAGCTCTCCAGGCGAGGCGCACCAGTTTCGGGAACGGGTGGAGAGGAGCGAGGCAAAGCCGTCGGGAAAGAGCGAGGAAGCGAGGGAGCGGTAGAGGTGAAATTGAAGACGGACCCTGGGTGTGTCTCTCATCGCCTGTCGCGCGCTCTGCACGGCCAGGGCGACGCTGGTGGCTATGCGCCGCTTGGCAGAGAATCCCGCTAGAGCGGTTTCATATGTACGCACTATTGGGGGCGAGCGCCAAAACTCAGGGGAGATCCACCCGCCCTCCCGGAACACGCGCGTCACCGCGAACTCACGTTCACCGTACAAGATAAGCCGAGCTAGGAGCGCTCGCCACCCAGGGAAGGGTTTCAGAGCGGAGCGAGGGAGGATGGCGAGGGAGAGGGCGAAGAGGCTTTGAATGCGAGGCCCCCCAGAGTTGGAGGGCAGTCCAGTCCTGCTGCCGCCACGGTGAGCCTGGGAGGCGAAGAAGCCTGGTGAGGACATTGAGCCCTGTGCGGGCCACGCCCCATGAGGGGGGGAAGAACTGCGACAAGTAGGAGAGGGAGGGGAGGGCACGACTGCAATACAAGAAAGCAGAAATCGCCGCGTACTCTGCTGCGCGAGCCCGCCACTTGGCAAGCGGCGCTCGGAGATTTCCGGATATCGCGGCCTCTGGCCCCCCCTCGGCATCAAGATACGCCCCCGAGCCTCGCACCCCGAAGTCCCCCCAACAAGGATATGGAATGAATTATGGCTCCCATATCATCTGCGCAGGTGTGCGCGATTCCCCTGCCAGGCTGGCCCACTCTGCTGATCAATGCTCGGAGAAGCGGGTCATTCCCGAAGATGGACAAAGCCCCCGAGAGCGGCCATCCCTGCAGGACCCCGGCGAACGACCAAGAGAAAAACATAAAAGCACCTCCGGTCGCCGTGAGCGAACGCACCTTGAGGTACATGTTTTTGACTCGATTGTGGAAGCCTTGAGGCAGGGCCATGCACAACAACACATGATGTAACCAATCGTGGTACATGCTAGGGAAAGCCTGTGCATAATCAAACAGTGGCAAAAGCGGCATGCGGGTTTCAGCTTTGCCGCGGAGGCCCGTTGAGCGTGGGCAGACTTCATCACAAGGACTTGGCGCACAGAGGCAGCAGCAGCTGCGGCGATGAGCTTATTGGACGAGTTTTTCAGCGCCAGTGGGCGCACATCCCCGGCCGCCCTCGCGACCTCAATATCATCGCCATCCTGCGTGCCCTCGGGGGCAAAAACCATATGGCCGTCGGAAAAATCTGCATGCACGGGGAGGCCTGCTGCCATCCACGCACTGGCCCTGGCAAGGACAGCTAGAGCAGCGGGCGCCCTCCAGGCGCAGTAGGGCAAGCCATCAGGCCCCAGAGCGCTGCGCGCAACCCTGCGCACCACCTTCCTGAAGTCGGCGAGCGTGGGGGCACGAATCTCGATGTCGTCAGCCTGCTCTGTGAACTTGCGCGCGAAGCCGCGGGCCAGACGCCTGTCACCCATGGGGACCTTCTCGAAGATCGGGGCCCAGTATCTGTGCAGGGCTGCGTGGATAGCCTCAGGGATTGAGACGAGAGCCCCGCTGCCGTCGGAGACTGCGATCGCCGACAGATATCGCCGGCGGCGGGTGGGGGCCCACAGCGTGGCCTTCGCCACCAGCGCCCGGTGCTGTGCATGCTGCTTGCTGGTCGGCGAGCCGCTCAGGAGCTGCTGCTCGGAGGACTGTTTGAAGGCCTCGCTGGCGCCCCGCTGGAGGCAGTCGTGGAGGTCCCTCCAGCGCCCGGCGTCGAGGAGGCGGATCTCGCCCTGCGTTACGGCAAGATGGTTCCGGAGGACGGGGAAGGAGTGCATCAGCTTCAGCATGAAACGTCACTGGCCGCGGATGTACGCGCGGCTAGCCGACCAGGCCATCATGGCCTTGACCCTCGGATCCGCTGGGTTGCTGACGACCTCGAGGTCGCGGAGGCTGCTGGCAGCGTTCCGCAGCGCCTTCGTCATGAGGGCGACCTGCGCGGGCAGTTCGTGGCGAAGTACGTTGACGTCCTGCAGCGTGGCGTTGACCGGGGGCTCGAACCTCGGGTCGGTGAAATAAATGCTTTAGAATCGGTCGAGGGCGTTGCGGCCCTTTCGCGGCACCCAACATTTGCACGGAGATCAGGGCGTGGTCGCTGAGCTGCCGGTGGTGCATCTCATCAGTCGGCAAGTCCACGTGGGCGCCCTGCCAGGAGGCCGTCAGCATCCACGGCGGCATCCCCGTGAAGAGTCGGTCCAACCGCGACCGGACACCACTTTGGTAGTGGGTGGGCGCCCCATTGTGCAGCTCCGTGCACTCGCTCCACAGCCATAGCCATTCTCTCTTGGCTGCCGAGAGAGCGTGCCGCGAGGCGCTGGCCTCGGCAATGCACTCGGAAGGCGTGCCCGGGTGCACAGCCTGCAGCTTTTCATCCGTTATGTTGAAGTCGCCGCCGACGATGACCAGGGAGTGTACAGGGTCGGCCAAGGCCTCGAGCAGGTCGGCCTGGATGTAGGCGGAGATGGCGGTCACATCGTCTGCAAGGATATCCTGGTTGTGCACATTCCACGGAATGATTGACCCAGGCCCAGACTCTGCAGCGAGGTGAACGCGTAGGACGCGACCGTAATAGACTTCTTTAGGACTAGCGGTCCAGCCCGGCACCTTCGGGGCGAAGGTAATCACCCCGCCGCTGCTGCGCTGGTCCATGTAGGAGCCGAAGGCACTATACTGCACGTGCTGCTGGTGCAGAGCATCACGCAGGAGGAGTTCGTGCCCATGGGACTCCTGGATCATGATGGCGGATTTCTTCAGGAAGTAGAGGAACTTGAACTTGGCATTGCGTTTGGCCGCGTCGTAGTGGAGGAGCGTGCGGGCATTCCACGACGCTACGGCCAGGCCCTCACAGCTGCGGCCGCAGCTGCTAAAGCTGCCACTGCGCCTGTTGTACGTCGAGACCGAAGGCGTGCTTGGCCAGCGGCTCCGATTGCTCGCGCTGGAGCCCCGCTGCCCGGAGCCCGGGGAGATTCCAGTAGATCTTGTGGGGGCCAGGGTTCGCAGGCTCGATGCGGACCAAGTGCTGGTAGTCCCGCGTGAGGGCCAGATGCTCGCGGTCGACGTAGAACTTGCCTCCCAGGTTGCCCTCGAAGGCGCGTTTGAGCTTGCGGAGGACCGTCTCGCCTGAGATCTGGCGCTGACTCTTGTTCAAGCTAAGGGAAAGCGGGACGGCGCCTCCATCAGTGTTCTGGGCATCGATGCGCTTCCAGCTCTTGTCAGCGTTCTGCTGGCAGGCGAGGATGCGGCCGACGATTTTGCTAGCGTAGCCGACGGCGCCACGGACACGGAGCTTGAAGTAGGAGCCGAGTTAATCGCCCTCGTAGGTGTAGTCCCCCTCGGAAAGCTGGGCCTCCTGGATAAGAGGCTGAAGGGCAGCCTGCACTCGTCCGAGAGGCACGTCTTTACGTCGCTCGGTGGTGATGACCATGACACACGGGTCAGGGACGCGCTCCCAGCCACGCGAAGTCGGTGCGACAGGGACGGCGGCGCTGGCCAGCCTGAGCCCCTGACGGAGCTCGGCAATCTGCTGGTCTTATGTCGGGCCTGTCCCCCTACAGGGGGATTTTCGACGAAAAAACAAAAAATACCCCAAAAATGATCCAAAATTGCTCCAAAAATAGTCTGGGGACTATGTTTAGGGTTATTGTTTGACCTGCTTGGGGCATTGTGGGGGTATTCTTAATTTTTCGTCGAAAATCCCCCTGTACGGGGACAGGCCCGACCTAATGCTGGTCGTGGGTGGCAAGCCCGTCGTGGTGCTCCGCGATCCGCTGCTCCTGCCCGTCGATGCCCAGGGACTGCGCCTCGTGCGGGGCCGTGAAGCGCGTATCCGAGTCCGAGGCGAGGCGCTGCATGCCTCCGTTGAGCGTGTCCGTGGATGCGGCGATGAGGAGGAGGAGGAGGAGGAGGAGGAGGAGGAGAAGCACGACGACGACGACGACGACGACGACGAGGACGAGAGGAAGGATGAGGAAAAGGCGGAGGGGGACGAGAAGTGGGAGGGAGGGGCACGCGGATGGATCGGCGCAAGCCACCCTGGATCATGTTTGCCGGGAGCATGTAGGCCTGCAGCACAGGGGGGGGGGGGGGGGGGGGGCAGGTCCCGATCGCCCCATGCATGATCGGACCAAAGCGGAGGAGGAGGAGGAGGAGGAGGAGGAGGAGGAGGAGGAGGAGGAGGAGGAGGGGAATGGAGAAGGATGGGAAGTGGGGGACTGACTCTTGCAGGCGTACATCCGCACCAATCTGTCTCAGCGGATGAGGGGGTTGGCAAGCTGTTCAGAGACGGCTGCCCGAGGCACACCTCTCTCGGCAAGAGCAGCCGCCGGTCGGACTGTTTTCTGCGAGTTGGCTACTTGGTATCTGCATCTGGGGGGTGGCAGGAGAATGGAGAAGGAAAAACCTGCATAAACATCAACTTTCGAAGCTCCGCACGGACTTCTTAGATTTGCGCTGAACCCCCCCCCCTGGCACGCGGAGCGCGCCAGGGGCGGCACCTCCGCCAGGGGGGACCCAACACCGATGAGATCCGCGCAGACCTTCGAGAAATTATGCTGATCCAGCCGTTTGTTCTCTTTCGACTGTCAGAGTCCGCGAAGGGCAAACTGATGAAAAAAGTAAGTTCTTACAAGCATAATGGCCCCGGGAGGGGAAAATTCCCAAAGAAATTCCCCAGGAAAAAGGAAGTCAGATTTGTCCCCAAACAGGGCCCCGAAGAGAGTCCCAAGGCCCCAAGAGCGCCCCATGAGGGCCCCAAGACGTCCCAAAAGAGTCCCAAGAGGACCCCGAGACCCCCCCCGAGAGCCCCAGGAGGGCGCCAAGATGCCCCAAAGAGCCCCAAGAGGACCCCAATATCCCCGTAGATCCAAGGGGGCCTCCGATGCTCCAAGATTGCCTCCAAGATGGCTTAACACCCTCCTTCCTCTCATCTCCTTGCACGCTCTGCTTAATTGTATGTGTCTCTTCGTACATTTTCCCGTCGGTTCTCATGGGCAGGGTTTCTGAATGGGCTGGTGGTGACTCGCGAAGCGTAAACAATTGCAAGAATTTCATTGATGCCCATAACGTCCCAGAACTTGTGTTGTGGAACGATTCCAGATTGTCAGGGCGCCACAGTCACGTTGATTCGCGGTCTTGAAGTCCCAGGAATCGCGTTCTGGCACGATAGAGGATAGTCAAGACGTAACAGTAAGGTTGACTCGTGGCGTTGAGGTCCTGAGAACGCTGTTTTGGCACAGTTCAGGATTTTCACACGGTTGTCCCCCAACGGGCCACTTCTCCCAGTGGAAACGAACCCTTGCAGGGGCCTGCAATGAGGGAGCTCGGAGGGAGAGCGTATTCCAGCATCGTTGACGAGTCTTGGGTTTACACTGGTCCTCCTCCTCCTCCTCCTCCTCCTCCTCCTCCTCCTCCTCCTCCTCCTCCTCCTCCTCCTCCTCCTCCTCCTCCTCCTCCTCCCCATGGGCGACAAGAAGCAGAGCATCCGGCGTCCGCTCCGAGCGCGCCGACCCTCCCCCCCCCGCAGGGAGCCGACCGCCGCCTGCAGCATGGGCTGCATGTGGGCGCCCACCGCGGGGCAGCCGCCGTCGACCTCGCCATGGCGAGCGGCGCGCTCCCGCGGCCTCGTCATCGTCCTCCTCCTCCTCCTCCTCCTCCTCCTCCTCCTCGTCCTCCTCCACGACCTCGTCATCATCATCATCATCAGCAGCATCATCATCAGTATCATCATCAGCATCATCCGCAGTATCATCATCAGCATCATCATCATAATCATAATCAACAACATCATCATCATCATCATCATCATCATCATCATCATCATCATCAGCATCATCATCATCATCCCATTGATCCGCCTCGCCATCATCCTCCTCTTCTTCCTGCTCCTCCTCCTCCTCCACATCATCATCATCCTCCTCTTGCTCCTCAATCCTCATCATCATCAGCATCATCATCGTCATCATCATCAGCATCAGCAGCATCATCGTCATCGTCATCGTCATCATCAGCAGCATCAGCAGCATCATCATCAGAATCAGCATCACCATCCTCAACATCATGATCGTCATCGTCATCGTCATCGTCATCGTCATCAGCCTCACCAGTATCATCACAATCGTCATCGTCATCCTGATCGTCCTTATCCTCATCCAACGATTTCTCCTTATCTTCCCAATCCTCTTCCTCCTCATCTTCATCATCCTCATACTTATCCTCCTCCTCCACCTCTCCCTTCTCATCCTCGTCCTCCTCCGCCTCCTCACATCCCTTCGTCGTGATCTTTCTCCTCCTCCTCATCCTCCAACTCCTCCCCGTCATAATCATCATCATCATCATCATCATCATCATCATCATCATCAGCATCATCATCATCATCATCATCATCATCATCATCATCATCAGCAGCATCATCAGCATCATCAGCATCGTCGTCATCGTCATCGTCATCATAGGCTTTATCATCATCAGCAGCATCAGCATCAGCATCAGCATCAGCAGCAGCAGCATCATCATCGGCAGCGGCATTATCATCATCATCATCCTCATCATCACCAGCATCGTCCTCAACATCAACAGCACCATGATCCCAATCATCATCATCATCACCATCTCAATCATAAACATGATCATAATCATCATCAGAGTCAGCAGTACCATCACCATCATCATCGTCATCGTCATCAGCGTACTCATCATCAACAAGACGACAACTACAAAAGCAACAGCCATAACAACAACAACAATAACAAAGACAACAACAACGACAACAATCATATTACCCTCATGCGCGATGTTTCCACACGAAGCATGCGATCATCATGATAACCATCTACGTAATGGGGGACTCTTGTTCTATAGCGGGGTCCGTTATTCCCATTCCCAGATCTCGAAGTCCTGCTAACACCTCCTCCGAGGAATTTCAACATATCCCGCCTCGAAGACACATGCCCGCGCCTTGCTGCGCCGATGCGAGACCGCCAGTGGAGCCGCAGCCAAGGGTAAAGCGCAAGGAAGTATCGAGCGACAGGATTGCCTTGGTGGTGCTGGGGGCTGTCGGCGGCGAAGCAAAGACCTGGCCCTGAATAGAAAGGGAGGAAGTCTCGAGCAGGGCCGCTGTTGTTGCTGGGAGCGGCGCCAATGCTGAAGAGAATAGGGCGGTAGTCCAGCGTAAAACAAAACGATGTCTCGAGCGGGAACGCTGGTTTTGTTGGGACGGCGGCTGTCGGCGGCGGGAAGGAACACCGCCTCGAGTAAGAAGGGAGAAATCCTCGAGCGGGAGCCGTGGTTTTGTCGGGACGGGGGCTGTCGGCGGCGAGGAACATCACGGTCTAGAGAAAAAAGGGACGAAGCCTCGAGCGGGAGCGTTGTTCTTGCTGGGAGCGGCGCCAATTCAAAAAAGAGTAAGGCGCCAGTCCAGCGTAAAACGGAAGGAACTATCGGATGGGAGCGCTGATTTTGTCGGGGCGGCGGTTTTCGGCGGCGAGGGGGAGCACCGCTTTGAGTAAAAAAGGGAGGAGGCATCGAGCGGGAGCGTTGTTTTTGCTGGGGGCGGCGCCGATGAGAGAAAGACTAACGCGCCAGTCCAAGGTAAAACGGGAGGAAGTCTCGAGCGGGAGGGCTGGTTTTGTTGGGACGGCGGCTTTCGGCGGCGAGCAAGAGCACCAGCCCTGAGTTCAAAAGGAGGAAGCCTCGAGCGGGAGCGTTGTTGCTGTTGTTGGGGGGCCCGTTTTGGCGCCCCCCAAACCGCTCGAGCGTGAGCCTCATGTT
>CAUYUJ010008301.1:20000-40000 GCA_963575745.1 Prorocentrum cordatum
TATTTTTTGCAAGGGATTCTTGCAATTTGATCAACTAAGAACAAGAATTTTCATTTTCTATTGTTTTTTGCAAGGGAAAACGAGCGTCAACAAAAAACCGGATCCGGTACCAATCGTTTTGCCTGAGACTTCCTCACGAAAATGATGAAAATGTGGCTGCGGCCTAGGCGCGGCGGGGGGGTCGCGCACCAGGGGTCCCAACAATAATTATTCTTAAGAAGAAATAATGTTCAACAACAACAACAACAACAACAACAACAACAACAAATCATTTAAGACTGGGGACACTCCGTTCTCACCAGTGCCAGGGTTTTCATAGGAGGCGGGCAATACCCCCACTTTGTGGGGGGGCCGGTTCAAGCTCTACCAAGTTTCCAAACGACTCTTCGCCACCACCCACACCCAGCTTCCCGCCCTATGACGTTCGGACACTTCACTTCGTGGCCTGCGGGCGACCTTGGCTACTACACTGGCGCATGGGTACAATGACTTGTTGTGGTAACATTTTGTGGAAGCTAGCTTAGTATGCGACTTATCCCCCTGTTCCAACACTGGACACCTGTACCGTGTTCCGACGTTTTTCCGTTTCTGTACCACACAAGCAAAGATTATTTTGAGTGGTACCACGTGCGTGGCGCCAGCATACCACAGGACTTGTTTCCGTTGTTGTTATATGCTCATTCTTGTTCTGTGGTTGTCGTTCCGGCCTCAATGTGCAATACTGGCTCATTCGTCTACGAAATACACGTGGCTACCTCTCTCTGGTGGGAGGTCCTGATGGTTGTGGTTGTCCCGATGATTGTCGCGATGATTGTCCCGATGATTGTCCCGATTGTTGTTCCGATGGTTCTCCCGATGGTTGTCCCGATGGTTGTCCCGATCGTCGTCCCGATGGTTGTCCCGATGGTTGTCCCGATGGTTGTCCTGATGGTTGCGGTTGGCTCTCCCGATACTGATTGAGTCGAAGACGCTGGCCTATACATTCCTCCACAGCTTGGGCAGTGTTCAATGCTCCCTTGGCGCCCCACTCCGTGCTGAGCCACTTCTGGCATACCCTGGCGTCAGCGGATACAGATAAATGTCCCAGGAGCCACTGCTTCAAGACGGCCCCGTCAGTAGTCCCCTCGGGCATGTCTGTGCGAATACGTTCTCCATACCAGGTCTCAAGATGGCCAGCGTTCTGCACTTTGACAAGCGTCTCTTTGGAAGAATACTGCAGTAGCCACGCCGTCGCGACCGGATTTGACACATACAGTGGTGGATCCAACCGTCGGAGCGCCCCACATAATTTGAAAGCTGTATTATACTCGATGCCCAGATGGCGGATGGCAGAGCCGTGCTGCTCCTCCAGCTCCTTGGCGCTAGAAATACTGACCTTGCCAGGCACAACCCGATACTTGACCCACCAAACCTTGCACGCCTGGTGACTGACCTGGATACCCTTTGCAACGAGCGCCTGATGCAAATAAAACGGGCTGCCGCAGTCGGCCAAGGGAGGCCGCGACAGCTCTGGGCCATACTGCTCGTCAAGGGCGTTCGCCGACAAAGCCATGACCCAGCCAAGAACACAGGCGATACCTTGATCCGAGATGGCTACGGATGTGACAGTGATCAGTGATTTTGTTCGATGACGTGGTGACACACTGACTTGTTGTGGTACCATGCCGACAACGACGACGCGACGACGCGCGCATGTGTCCCGCATGATATTTTTTGCAAGGGATTGTGGCCCCTGGCAGGCGCGCGAACTCCGTTGAAAGAGCTTGCGAAAACAGCTCGCGCGAGCTCTATAACATAAATGTTGAAAAACCATTGGTTTTTAAGGATTCGGACAGCGCGCGCGGGTAGAAATTTTGAAAATTCGTACAGATGTGTTTCGAGAACCTACGGTGCGATTCGTATGATTTTATGTTGCGCGGTGCTAAAATTCCTAAGAAACCCAATGACTTTTGAAGATTTCGGCGTGCGCGCGCGAAGAAAAAACGAATGTGTCCCACATGGTATTATTTGACAGGGATGATGGCCCTGGCAGGCGCGCAACCTTTGTTGCAGAAGTTCGAAGCACGTGAAAAAGTTGCTCGCAAGAGCCCGTTTGACAGCAATGTTGAAAAAGTATTGGGTTTCCTAAGAAATCCGCAAGAGCGCGCGGGGTGAATTTTTGAAACCCTTTTTTGAAAAACCATTGGGTTTTTCATGTTTTTATGTGAAAATCGCTACGAAGACTAAGGTTTTGGAAGGATCTCGTCTTGCGCGCGCGAATGTGCACTTCGTGTCATTTTTTGCAAGGGATTCTTGAAGTTTGGTCATGTAGAACAAGAAATGTCCCTTTGCCTTATTTTTTGAAGGGACACCGATCGAACAACACACGGATCCGGACACCCACGTTTTGCTTCTATCAGCCTCACGAAAATGATGAAAACGTGGCTGCGGCCTAGGCGCGGCGGGGGGGGCGCGCACCAGGGGGCCCAACAATAATTATTCTTTAGAATTAATAATGTTCAACAACAACAACAACACAACAAACACAACAACACAACAACAACAACACACAACCACAACCACAACCAAACCACAACCACAACCAACACACCAACACCAACCACAACACAACCGACAACCACAACCACAACCACAACCACAACCACAACCACAACCCAACCACACCGATCGAATCAACAACATCTTTTAAGATGGCTTCGCATCTTGCCTTTCGCGCGTACCTCACCTCGTATATCCCAAACACCCGATACCCGCCCTTTTCGACTTCGATCGTACCCCCTCTGGGGGGTACATCTTCCTGACCTGCCACGTGTATTGGGCGCAGCCCAAGGGGCAGCGAAGGGGCCACTGAGGACAGCGGGGGGGAGGCACACGGGGCTACACTGGCGCCACGAATAGCAGCAATGGGGCCACTGGGGCACGAGCGACTGGGGGCCACGAAGGGCGTATATACGGGCCACAAACGGCAGCGAGGGGGCCACTGAGGGCAGCAGCGGGGCGACGAAGGGCAGCAATGGGGCCACTGAGGGCACGAGCGACTGGGGGCCACGAAGAGCGTATATATGGGCCACAAAGGGCAGCGAGGGGCCACTGAGGGCAGCATCGGGGCCACAAAGGGCAGCGACTGGGCCACAAGGGGAGGGGCCACGAAGGCAGCAATGAGGCACGAAGGGCGCGAGCGAGTGTGGGGCACAAAAGGCAAGACCCTAACGGGCGGGCCGAGCGGGCGGATCGATCGTGATCTCTGCGTGATTAGCCAAGGAAATTCCAGCGAGAGAGCGATTCCTAAGTAAATTTGACGAAGTCCCCAGCGAACGCGCGAGTCTTGAATGGCAAGAGCGCGGCGCTTGAGTAAATTGCGAAGAAGTCTCAGGTGGGAGCGCGATTCTTCAGAAAATTGCGGGGAAGTCTCAAGCGGGAGCGGGGGACCAGAGTAAATTTCGAGGAACTATCAAGCGGCAGCCGCTGTTGTTGTAAACCGGGGGCCAAGGGCACAGTTTGAGCCTCAAAACGTTCCCTGATAAAAAACAGGGTGCGAGCCCCGGGAGGGGCACTTCAATTGAAAAAAATACAACGCGCACCAGAGGGGGGGATCAACAATAATTATTCTTCAGGAATGAGAGCTCAACAACAACAACAACAACAACAACAACAACAACAACAACAACAGCAGCAGCAGCAGCAGCAGCAACAACAGCAGCAGCAACGACAACAAGAGAACGACGGGTTTCAGACGCCCCCCCAGGGGAGGGGAGGGGGGCGCATCGCATCGCATCGGGGAGGGGGCGCTGCACCTACGAAATACTATGGGATCCCTGGCATTCTGGGATTCCTGGGGATCCGTCCGGATTCCTGGGGAATCCTGGGCAGGGGTGTGCCGACATTGGCCCGAAACCTTCGGTGAAACCCACTGGGGCCACGAAAAGTGTGAGAGGTGTGCCGAGATTGGCCCGAAACCTTCGGTGAAACCCACAAGGCCTTCGGCGGAGACCCCTGTGGGGCCACGAAGCGTGTGAGGGGTGTGCCGAAATTGCCCCGAATCCTTCGGTGAAACCCACTGGGGCCACGAAACGAGTGAGGGGTGCGCCGAACTGGACCCGAGGCTTTTGGTGGAGCCTCCTTGTGGGGCCACGAAGCGTGTGAGGGGTGTGCCGACATTGGCCCGAAACCTTCGATGAAACCCACTGGAGCCACGAAGCGTGGGAGGGATGTGCCCAAATTGGACCGGAACCTTCGGTGAAACCCACTGGGGCCACGAAACGTGTGAGGGGTGCGCCGAACTGGACCCGAGGCCTCCAGCGGAGCCCCCTGTGGGGCCACGAAGCGTGTGAGGGGAGTGCCGAAATCCCACCAGCCCTCTGGGCGTAGGTGGTCTAGGAAGGCTCCTCTTCCAACCCCCTCCTTCCCCTTCGGGGAGGGGTTTAGCCCTCCCCCTGCCCCCTCCCCTGGAACATGAGCTTCAAGATGGCTCAAGATAGCCTAAGATGCCTTAAGATAGCTCCCAAGATGCTCCAAGAGGCTCCAGGACCGCTCCAAGACGGCTCCAAGAGGCTTCCGAGACCGTCAAGGAGGCCTCCAAGAAGCCAAAATCCCTTCAAAAACTACAGAAAATCAATGATTGTTGCATCGTCGCCCGGTCGCTTTCGATAGCCTTCCGAGGCCTCAAGATAGCTCCAAGATGGCCCAAGAGGGCCCCAAGAGAGACCCAAGACAGCCCCAAGACGGCCCCAAGAGCGCCCAAGAGCGCTCCAAGAACGCCCCAAGAGCGCCCCAAGAGACCTTTTTGGGGGCTCCCGAGGGGCAACCCTAATTGGAGAACCCCACTTTTTTGATCGATGTCTTCCAAGATGGCTCCAAGAGCGTCCCCAAGGCTCCCAAGAGCGCCCCAACAAGGCCCCAAAAGGGCCCCAAGAGAAGGGCCCCAAGAGGCGCCCAGACGGCCCCGAGAGGCGCTCAAGAGGCCTCCAATAGGCTCCCCAGAGGCCCCCAAGAGGCTTCCAAGAGGATGTCCGAGCCCGAAGCCTTCGGCGGAGCCCCATGTTGGGCCACGAGACGTGGAAGGGGTGTGCCGAAATTGACCCGGATCCTTCGGTGAAATTCACTGGGGCCACGAAGCGTGTGAGCGGTGCGCCGAACTGGACCCGAGGCCTCCTGGGGCCCCTGTGGGATCCCTACAGAACCTCATGGGACCTCTATGGAATCCCTACACAACCTCATGGGACCCCCGGTCCCCTATGGAATCCGTACGGAACCTCATGGGCCCCCATGTGGAATCCCATACAGACCCGATTGGCCCTTTTCGGGGCCCGTTGTTCTGTTGTTCGTTGTTCGCCCCCCCCATCCCGGGGCCCCCTGCAGCCGCCTTCATCAACAACTACAACAACAATCATTTTAAGACTGTTCGCTCTTACTAGCACGCGTGTCTTGCATTCTGTATACCCCAACCCTCGATACCCGCCAACTTCGTCTTCGATTGCACCCCCTTTCGGGGGGAATCTCTTCCTGTCGGCCACTGACTGAAGTGCGAAGATGTCTCGAGCGAGAGCGCCATTCCTGAGTTCGAGGGCCTCTCTGGCCAAAGGCTCTCGGAATACCTCTGGAGAAATATCGAACGGGAGCCCTTATCGCCGTGTCCGGGCCTCCACCAACTTGCCGGAATTCCGGGACAATCTCGAGCGAAAGCGCCGTTCCTTATTTCGGGGGCCTTCTTGGCCAGGGGCTCTCGGAGTAAATCGTGAGAAAGTATCGAGCAGGAACCCTTGTCGTCGTGGCTGGGCCTCTGCCAACTTAATTGAATTGCGAGGAAGTCTCGAGCGAGAGTGCCGTTCCTGAGTTCGGGGGCCTCTCTGGCCAGGGTGTCTCGGGGTAAATTGTGAGGAAATATTGAGCGGGAGCCTTTGTTGTCGCAGCTGGGCCTCCAAGGGCCCACATTTAGGCTCAAGCCAACGCTCGAGCGGGAGCCTCGTTTTGGGAGAAAATGTAGCCGGCGTCGAGGCGAGAGCGCGCGGAACCGTTTCCAGAGATCAATAAGAATTATTATTTAGAAATGAGTCTTCAGCTACAACAACTACAACGTCATCGTAATCGTTATCGTCATCGTTGTCGTCATCGCCATCGTCGTAATCATCATCATCATCATCATCGTTACCATCAGTATCACCGTCATCGTCATCGTCATCGTTATCGTCATCATCCGCAGCATTATCATAATCAGCATCAGCAGCAGCATCATCATCATCATCATCATCATCACCAGCATCATCATCATCATCATCATCATCATCATCATCATCATAATCATCGTCGTCATCATCATCATCAGCAGCACCAGCATATCACCACCATCCTTATTACCACCAAGAACAGCAATAACAACAACAAAAACAACAACAGCATCAACAACAACAGCCACATCAGCAACCACAACCACAACAACAAACAACGTTCTTATCGTCATCGTCATCGTCATCATCATCAGAATCCTGATCATCATCATCATCGTCATCATCATCAGCAGCAGCATCATTACCATCATCATAAGCATCACTTTCATCGTCCTAATCATCATCATCCTCCGCATCACCATCATCATCATCATCCTCATCATCATCCTCATCATCACCAGCATCAGAACCATCATCATCATCATCATCATCATCACCATCATGCTCAACATCCTCATCACCCTCATCATCATCAGCATCACCATCATCACCATCATCATGATCCTTTCCATTATCATAATCCTCACCGTCCTCATCACCCTCATCATCACCAGCATCACCACCGTCATCATCATCATCATCATCATCATCCTCCTCATCATCATCATCCTTTTCATCCTTTTCATCCTCATCAGCATCCTCATCAGCATCATCATCATCATCATCATGCTCATTATCCTGCTCCCCCTTCTCCTCCGCAGACGATAGGCCACAGCCTTGTTGTCCGCGCCCTGCGGGCACTGCGCCGGGACCGCGCACGCGGTGCCCGCGCCGGCCGCCTTCGGGTCCTCCGCCGCTGCGAGCGAGGAGCGCGGAGGGGGAGGAGAGGAAAGGAAATGGGAAGGGGAAGGGGAAGGGGAGGAGGGGGAGAATGAGAATGAGAATGCGCTATCACGGAGTGATCCTAAGGAGGGGAGGAGGGGGGAGGGGGGCGTGAGGGAAGGGGAGGTGGGATTGGGGGGGAAGGCCGCTGGTGCGCTCGCGTCATATCTGACATCCTACCCTTCCCTCCCATCCCTTACCATGGCGTAGATCCCCTCTCTACTCGCACAGTCGGATGTCGAGCAGGGCAATGATCCCGAAAGGGTACGCGATGCATTGTAGAGCACGGCATGGCATGGCATAGAAGAGCACCGCAAAGCGTAGTATCAACCTAGCATTGCATTGCATGCCGTGGCATGGCACGGGAAATGACGCCAGCGCTGCAGCGGGAGCACGAGTCGAAACGAGCGGAAGCGCGGAAATGAGGCCAGCAGCGGGAGCACGATTCGGAACGAGCGGAAGCACGCCGGAATCGGCCCGGGAGGCTTCCCGGGCGCCAGAAGCAGAAAATGTGTATTGGAATGGCCTTTTTTCGGCGCCGCCTCGGAACTCGATTTTCCGGCGCCGGCCGGAACAGGCTCCGGACCCGGCCCAAGCGCTGGCCCGGGCGCCGGCTCGGGCGTCCGGCCCGGGCGCCGGCTCGGGCGCCGGCTCGGGCGTCGGAATCGGCCCGGGAGGCGTCCTGGGCGCCGGAAGCAGAAATTCAGCATTTTCAAAAGAATTGTCCCGGCAAAGCAACCTAACATCGATGTGTAGGAGCACATCTGGAAGCATTCCCCTTAAGATTCGGATGAGAATCCAGTTGTAGAATTCTGCTGTTCTCGCAGTCGTAGTCGAATTCGCGATGACAGTCGCAGTGGCAGCGGCAGTCGCAGTCACAGCCTCAGCCTCAGCCTGCCTCAGCCTCAGCCTCAGCCTGCCTCAGCCTCAGCCTGCCTCAGCCTCAGCCTCAGCCTGCTTCAGCCTCAGCCTCAGTCTGCCTTCAGCCTCGGCCTCAGCCTCAGCCTGCCTCAGCCTCAGCCTGCATCAGCCTCAGCCTCAGCCTCAGCCTGCCTCAGCATCAGCCTGCCTCAGCCTCAGCCTCAGCCTGCTTCTGCCTCAGCCTCAGCCTGCTTCAGCCTCAGCCTCAGTCTGCCGTCGGCCTCGGCCTCAGCCTCAGCCTGCCTCAGCCTCAGCCTGCATCATCCTCAGCCTCAGCCTCAGCCTGCCTCAGCATCAGCCTGCCTCAGCCTCAGCCTCAGCCTCAGCCTGCCTCAGCCTCAGCCTCAGCCTCACCTGCATCAGTATCAGCCTGCTCAGCCTCAGCCTCAGCCTGGCTTCTGCCTCAGCCTCAGCCTGCTTTTCATCCTCAAGCTTCAGTCTGCCGTCGGCCCTCGCCCTCAGCCTCAAGCCTGCCCTCACTCAGCCCTGCATCATCCTCAGCCTCAGCCTCCAGCTCCTCAGCATCACAGCCTCAACCTCACCCGCAGCCTCAGCCTGCCTCAGCCTCCGCCTCAGCCTGCATCATCCTCAGCCTCAGTCTGTTTTGAGCCTCGGCCTCAGCCTCAGCCTGCCTCAGTCTCAGCCTGCATCAGCCTCAGCCTCAGCCTCAGCCTGCCTCAGCATCAGCCTGCCTCAGCCTCAGCCTCAGCCTGCCTCAGCCTCAGCCTCAGCCTGCTTCAGCCTCAGCCACAGCCTGCCTCAGCCTCAGCCTCAGACTGCCTCAGCCTCAGCCTGCATCAGCCTCAGCATCAGCCTTCACAGAGCTAGCTCATCCTGCTTCAAAACAAAACAAAAATGCAACAAAAAACACAAAATTCACCACCCAAAAAACAAGCACATTCAAAAAAAGTATACACCCAAAAAAAAAAGCTTCCCCCCCCCCCCCCCAAAAAAAAAAAACACAAACAACTCAACAAAAAAAAAAAAAAAAAAAAAATAACAAATCAAAATCAATCCCAACAAAAAAAATTCATTCAAAAAAAAAAAAAAATCAAAAACAAAAAAAACATCACAAACAAAAAACAAAAAATAAACATCAAAAACAAATAACACAAAAAGATCAAACATCACAACACAAAAAAACAAAAAAAAACACCCATTCAACAACAGCCTCAGCCTCAGTCTGCTTTCAGCCTCGGCCTCAGCCTCAGCCTGCCTCAGCCTCAGCCTGCATCAGCCTCAGCCTCAGCCTCAGCCTGCCTCAGCATCAGCCTGCCTCAGCCTCAGCCTCAGCCTGCCTTGGCCTCAGCCTCAGCCTGCTTCAGCCTCAGCCTCAGTCTGCCTTCAGCCTCGGCCTCCGCCTCAGCCTGCCTCGGCCTCAGCCTGCATCAGCCTCAGCCTCAGCCTCAGCCTGCCTCAGCATCAGCCAGCCTCAGCATCAGCCTGCCTCAGCCTCAGCCTCAGCCTGCCTCTGCCTCAGCTTCAGCCTGCTTCAGCCTCAGCCTCAATCTGCCTTCAGCCTCGGCCTCAGCCTCAGCCTGCCTCAGCCTCAGCCTGCATCAGCCTCAGCCTCAGCCTCAGCCTCAGCCTGCCTCAGCATCAGCCTGCCTCAGCCTCAGCCTCAGCCTGCCTCAGCCTCAGCCTCAGCCTGCTTCAGCCTCAGCCTCAGCTGCCTTCAGCCTCGGCCTCAGCTTCAGCCTGCCTCAGCCTCAGCCTGCATCAGCCTCAGAATCAGCCTCAGAATCAGCCTCAGCCTGCCTCAGCATCAGCCTGCCTCAGCCTCAGCCTCAGCCTGCCTCAGCCTCAGCCTCAGCCTCAGCCTCAGCCTCAGCCTCAGCCTGCTTCAGCCAAAGCCTCAGTCTGCCTTGAGCCTTGGCCTCAGCCTCAGCCTCAGCCTGCCTCAGCCTCAGCCTGCATCAGCCTCAGCCTCAGCCTCAGCCTGCCTCAGCATCAGCCTCGAGCTCAGCACTGCTCTCGCAGTCCGCGCTCAGCCTGGCCTCTGCCGCAAGCCTCAAGCTGCTTCAGCCTCAGCCTCAGTCTGCTTCAGGCCTCAGCCTCAGCCTCAGCCCTGCCGCAGCCTCAGCCTGCCTCAGCCGCAGCCCTCAGCCGCCTCATCATTCAAATGGTGGCCCGGGAATGGAATTCTCGGAAACTCGAAGAACACGAGTGGCCTACAGTGGCTCCGGGCCGTTCAAATCATGCCCAGGATGGAGTTCTGGGAAATAGAAGAGCACGAGTGGCCTACAGTTGGAGGAGGAGGTCATCCAAATGTGGCCCGGGCCGGAGGAGTTCTGGGAAGTCAGAACACGAAGTGGCCTACAGTTGGCTCCGGGCTACAAAATGTGGCCCGGGAATGGAGTTCTGGGAAATCGAAGAGCACGAAGTGGCCTACAGTTGGCTCCGGGCATCCAAAATGTTGCCCGGGAATGGAGTTCTGGGAAATAGAAGAGCACGAAGTGGCCTACAGTTGGCTCCGGGCATCCAAAATGTGGCCCGGGAATGGAGTTCTGGGAAATCGAAGAGCACGAAGTGGCCTACAGTTGGCTCCGGGCTTCCAAAATGTGGCCCGGGAATGGAGTTCTGGGAAATCGAAGAGCACGAAGTGGGCACGAAGTGTGTGACTGTATGCGAAAAACGATCCCCGCCGGCAAACCCCAACAGCCCCCCAACTGCCCCCCAACTGCCCCCAACGGCTGCCCAGACCCCCCTGTGGAGTAATGTTGAAGTAATGTTAAAGTAATGTGCTGCTCTCTTTTGAGACTACTAGAAACCTATCAGTCTACGCTGTTAGGTAAAAATGTGTATTGGAATGGCCTTTTTTCGGCGCCGCCTCGGAACTCGATTTTCCGGCGCCGGCCAGAACTGGCGGCTCCGGACCCGGCCGGAGCGCCGGCCCGGGCGCCCGCTCGGGCGTGCAGCCCGGGCGCCGGCGGAAAAGATGCCAGCGCTGCAGCGGGAGCACGATTCGGAACGAGCGGGGCCCGAAAATGAGGCCGGCGCCTCAGCGAGAGCAGCATTATCCCGGCAAAGCAACCTAACAGCGATGTGTAGGAGCATATCTGGAAGCATTCCCCTTAAGATTCAGATGAGAATCCAGTTGTAGAATTCTGCTGTTCTCGCAGTCGTAGTCGCATTCGCGATGACAGTCGCAGTGGCAACGGCAGTCGCAGTCACAGCCTCAGCCTCAGCCTGCCTCAGCCTCAGCCTCAGCCTGCCTCAGCCTCAGCCTGCCTCAGCCTCCTCAGCCTCAGACTGCTCAGCCTCAGCATCAGTCTGCCTTCAGCCTCGGCCTCAGCTTCAGTCTGCCGTCGGCCTCGGCTTCAGCCTCAGCCTCAGCCTCAGCTTGCCTCAGCATCAGCCTGCCTCAGCCTCAGCCTCAGCCTGCCTCTGCCTGAGCCTCAGCCTGCTTCAGCCTCAGCTTCAGTCTGCCGTCGGCCTCGGCCTCAGCCTCAGCCTGCCTCAGCATCAGTCTGCCTTCAGCCTCAGCCTCAGCCTCAGCCTGCCTCAGCCTCAGCCTCAGCCTCAGCCTCAGCCTCAGCCTCAGCCTGCCTCAGCCTCAGCCTCAGCCTGCTCCGGGCATTCAAAATGTGGCCCGGGAATGGAGTTCTGGGAACTCGAAGAACACGAAGTGGCCTACAGCTGGCTCCGGGCGTTCAAAATCATGCCCAGGAACGGAGTTCTGGGAAATAGAAGAGCACGACGTGGCCTACAGTTGGCTCCGGGCATTCAGAATGTGGCCCGGGAATGGAGTTCTGGGAGGTCGAAGAGCACGAAGTGTGTGACTGTATGCGAAAAACGACCCCCCCCCGGCAAACCCCAACGGCCCCCCAACGCTCCCCAACGGCTGCCCAGACCCCCCTGTGGAGTAATGTGCTGCTCTCTTTTTAGCCCATTAGAAACCTATCAGTCTACGCTGTTAGGTAATTTGGGAAAATTATCCCGGCAAAGCAACCTAACATCGATATGTAGAAGCATAGCTGGAGGGGTGTATGTCCAAACGAGACACTGCTATCAACGCACAAAGCTTGAATGGATGCACCTCCAAATGAAACACTGCTATCAACGCACGGAGCTCGAATGGATGCATGTCCAAACGAGACACTGGTATCAACGCACGGATGCTTGAATGGGCGTACGTCCTCACGAGACACTGCTATCAACACACGGAACTTGAATAGATGTATGGTCAAACAAGACACTGCTATCAACGCACACACTGCTATCAACGCACAGAGCTTGACACTACACAGTTGTATCACAGACTCGCAGGACAGTAGGACTCGCAGGACTACATTGTGTACAAAGTATTATGTGCAGGGACTCGTAAGACCTGTGTCTCTACTGATGTGCTGGGCGAGTCCATGCAAAAGCATGCAAAAGCATGCACTTTGGCAGTCGTCTTGGAAGTCTGCAAAAGCGGCACGCTGAGCTGTGGTGGCAGGCTGCAAAAGCGGCAGCCTGCAAAAGCCTGCACTTTGGCAAACGTCTTGGAAGCCTGCGAAAGCGGCAGGCTGAGCTGTGGTTGCAGGCTGCAAAAGCGGCAGCCTGCAAAAGCCTGCACTTTGGCAGACGTCTGGGAAGTCTGCAAAAGCGGCACGCTGAGCTGTGGTGGCAGGCTGCAAAAGCGGCAGCCTGCAAAAGCCTGCACTTTGGCAGACGTCTTGGAACTGAGGAGCGGCGTGCGAAGCGGAGAGCCTGCGAAACCTGGAGGCTGAAAACTCGCAGGCTGAGACTCGCAGAAACCCGCAGGCTGAAAAGAGTCCTACTACTCGCAGAAAAGCACCGCAGAAAGAGTCTAGCGAAAAGCACCGCAGGCTGAGAAGCACCGCGGGCACACGGGCTTGGAAACCTCACCTCTCCCGCTCGTCTTGCAGGAAGTCGCGCCAATCCGGCGGCTGCCAAGAGTCGATGATGCGCCGAGACCCACCGCCCGTGCTGCCGCCGATGTCCAGGTAATCCCCTCCCGCAGTACGGAGGCGGCCGTGTCCTAGCGCCACAATCGCCTGGTTCCGGTTGACTCGCAACTCGCCGCTGTCCCACTTCCGAAGCACGTCCAACTGCTTGCGCGTGAGAGTGGGAACCTCCTGGCCCTGGTCGGCAGGCTGAGTAGCACCGCCACGTAAGAGCTCTTGCCGATAGCGGGCGAGCCGCTCACCCTCGTTGTAGCGCGAGATCGCTTCAGCCTTGTCGTGGTGGAAGCGGCGGCGCTCTTCCTTCATGACTTCGTCGTGCGCAGGTGGCTCACTGGGTTCGGCGCGCAGGGCTTGGGTGAGCATGTCAACGTCGAAGCGGCCGGAGAAAGCCAGCACCTCCCAGATCTGTTTTGTGCCGCACACACGTTGCAGATGCCGGCACCACCGCTTACGCTTCTCCTCTCTGAGGAACTTAGCGAGACTCCCTTGGCCTGCCCCTTGGGGCTGGCCACCTCGTGGTGGAGTCTTGCCTTTCGCCTTCCCCTCCTCGCCTTTTCCCGCAGACTGAGAAGCTCCGCGAAAACCTTGTGGTGGAGTCTTGCCTTTCGCTTTCCCCTTTTCGCCTTTTCCCGCAGGCTGAGAAGTTCCGCTAGAACCTTGTGGTGGAGTCTTGCCTTTCGCTTTCCCCTTCTCGCCATCTCGTTCCTGTGGCGCCAGCTTGTGTTCGGACTCCTCGTACTCTGTGCGAACGCGTCTCACGAGTTCCCCGCGCTCAGCGTCGGCGAGGACGCGCCGCAAGTCGGCGATGTTTTTGCTCCGCAGAAACTCATGGCGAACCTCAAGGACAGACACAAGGGCTCGGACAGTCTCCGCCTGCGACGCGAAGGCGGTGTCACAGTCCGAGCCAGGCTGAGAAGCACCAGCTGGATCTTTGTCCGCAGGCTGCGTGGACGTCCTCTTCTTGAACAGCAAGAGGCTGAGGTGGTGGAGGAGTTTCGGGTCGCAGGCCGCGTCATACCTCTGGCCCCAATACTCCCTCAACTCCTTGCGCAGCTCATGCGCGCGCCGACTAACTTCATCCTCGGGCTCGTCGCAGGCTGCGGCGTCGGCCGGTGACGTCGGTGAAAGCGGTGCATGCACAGGAGCGGGGCTCGGGGACCGGGACCAGTGCACCGAGGAGCCCTCCACCTCGGTCTCTGAGCCGGCGTCGGCGTCAGGCAATCCTCCGAATGCAATTTTCCGCCTCTTTGTCTCCCCAGGCTGAGAAGCATCAGGGACGGTGAGCACGACCGCAACAGCATCGTGTGCGTCGTTTCGCATGCCACGGTCCATGTAGGAGGCGCCAACAGCGACGGGCTGGAAACGCGCGACTGCTCCGCAGACTGCCACGTTGTCGCCTTTGCGGTCCGCCGGGGGGGCGAAGACTTCCCATAACGCCTCGTCGTCAGTGTGGCGTTGGAAAGCTTCACGCGCCTCCTGCGCGGTCAAGTTGTTGTCGCCGACTACGAGGCGCACGACCGGCGCGCCCGGCTCCCCAGTACTGAGAAGCACGGCGATCCCGTCCAAGTGGAGTCGGAGAAACCGAACTGCTTTCTGTCGCGTGTGAATGCTGGGAGGGTTGCTTCCGCAAACGACGTGCATGTTTCCGACGACCACGTGAACTTTGTCATGGCCTCCTGTCTGCACGTTGAACCGTGAGATCACTGCGTCCACTTGTCGCGCGATGGGGACGTGGTAGATGTATGTGTCCTCGCGCAGGGACACGTCAGCAGGCTGAGAAGCACCGCCGAAGCCCCATAGGCTCAAGTAGTTGGCGACCTCGCAGAAGCCGATGCTGTCGCCGAACGGCTTGGTCAGGATGTCTTTCACGTTGATGGATGCTCGACTCAGGCCTTGACGAAACGCACCGACCTCGCACCCAAAGAAAAGGTCAGCATCGACTTCCTCGACTATCTTGGCGCAAATCCGCCCGAAGTTGGAGCAGTGAGTCTTGGAGTTCTTCCCCATCATCATGCTCTGCTCGAACCCGAAGTTAAAAGAGGCGACCGTAAAAGACGCAGGTTGAGGATCACAGCGAGCAGGCGCGGCCGCAGGCGTGTGTCGGTCTTCCTCCGCAGGCTGAGAAGCACCGCGAGAAGCCGAGGCTGCAGGCCGGTAAGGATAGGGCCAAGGGAGGGCCATCCTGGAAGGGCACGTCCTGAACCAAAGACGGCTGTCAAGACAATGACGATGACGATGACGATGACGATGCTGATGCTGATGCTGATGATGATGATGGCGATGATGATGATTTTGATGATGATGATGATTATGATGATGCTGTTGCTGCTGGTGATGATGGTGGTGGTGGTGATGGTGGTTGAGGTGATGGTGGTGGTTGTGATGATGATGATGAGAATGATACTGATGATGATGATGACGATGATGATGATGATGATGACGGTGATGATGGTGGTGGTGGTGATGATGATAATGATGATGATGATGATGATAATGATGATGATGATGATGATGATGATGAGGAGGAGGAGGAGGAGCAGGAGGAGGAGTAGGAGGATGATGATGATGATTATGATGATGCTGTTGCTGCTGGTGATGATGGTGGTGGTGGTGATGGTGGTTGAGGTGATGGTGGTGGTTGTGATGATGATCAGTTGGCTCCGGGCATCCAAAATGTGGCCCGGGAATGGAGTTCTGGGAAATAGAAAAGCACGAAGTGGCCTACAGTTGGCTCCGGGCATCCAAAATGTGGCCCGGGAATGGAGTTCTGGGAAATAGAAGAGCACGAAGTGGCCTACAGTTGGCTCCGGGCATCCAAAATGTGGCCCGGGAATGGAGTTCTGGGAAATCGAAGAGCACGAAGTGGCCTACAGTTGGCTCCGGGCTTCCAAAATGTGGCCCGGGAATGGAGTTCTGGGAAATCGAAGAGCACGAAGTGGGCACGAAGTGTGTGACTGTATGCGAAAAACGATCCCCGCCGGCAAACCCCAACAGCCCCCCAACTGCCCCCCAACTGCCCCCAACGGCTGCCCAGACCCCCCTGTGGAGTAATGTTGAAGTAATGTTGAAGTAATGTGCTGCTCTCTTTTGACACCACTAGAAACCTACCAGTCTTCGATGTTAGGTAAAAATGCATGCGAAAACCCAAATCCGGAGAAACCTGTGTGTAAAAAAACAGTACGCGGGGGGGGGGCGAATACTCCCAAGACGTCATCAGGGGAAGAGGGAGAATAGTATTCATATTGAGTAATTGTGGAGAGGAAAGGGAAGGGGAAGGGGGAGGGGAGGAAGTGGAAGGGGAGGGGGAGGGGGAGGAGAAGAAAGGGAAGGGGAAGGGAAGGGGAAGGGGGAGGGGGGGGAACGTCCTACCCCTCCCTCCCGTCCCTTACAATGGCGCAGATCTTCTACCTATTCGCTCCGTCGGATGTCGAGCAAGGCAATGATCCCAAGCGGGTACGCGGTGGATGAAAAAGCATGGCGTAGAAGAGCACGGCAGAGCATAGCATGTCATAGCATGGCGTGGCATTGCGTAGTGAAGCATTGCATCACAAAGCATAGCAACGCAAACCATGGCATCGCACAGCGGTGCGCAACACGACATCGCATTACATGCCGTAGCATGGCACCGGATCACTTGGAGGGTCAGTGGCCCGTCTACGAGGGGAAAGGGCCTGTCCGGAATGCAGGCTCCATGTCCTCCGCAACCGTGCCTGCCCGATGTGTGCGCTTACGAGGCCAGCGCTGCAGTAGGAACACGATTTTGAATGACCGAAGCAGGGAAATGAGGGCGGCGCTGCAGCGGGAACACCTTTTTGGAAAAAAACATTATCCCGGCAAAGCAACCTAACAGCGATGTGTAGGAGCATATCTGGAAGCATTCCCCTTAAGATTCAAATGAGAATCTAATTGTAGAATTGTGCTGTTCTCGCAGTCGTAGTCGCATTCGCGATGACAGTCGCAGTGGCAACGGCAGTCACAGACACAGCCTCAGCCTCAGCCTGCCTCAGCCTCAGCCTCAGCCTGCCTCAGCCTCAGCCTGCCTCAGCCTCAGCCTCAGCCTGCTTCAGCCTCAGCCTCAGTCTGCCTTCAGCCTCGGCGTCAGCCTCAGGCTGCCTCAGCCTCAACCTGCATCAGCCTCAGCCTCAGCCTCAGCCTGCCTCAGCATCAGCCTAACTCAGCCTCAGCCTCAGCCTGCCTCAGCATTCAAAATGTGGCCCCGGAATGGAGTTCTGGGAACTCGAAGAACACGAAGTGGCCTACAGTTGGCTCCGGGCATTCAAAATCATGCCCAGGAATGGAGTTCTGGGAACTCGAAGACACGAAGTGGCCTACAGTTGGCTCCGGGCATTCAAAATGTGGCCCGGGAATGGAGTTCTGGGAAGTCGAAGACCAGGAAGTGGCCTACAGTTGGCTCCGGGCATCCAAAATGTGGCCCGGGAATGGAGTTCTGGGAACTCGAAAGCACGAAGTGTGTGACTGTTGCATCCGGCCCTCCAGAATGTGGCCCGGGAATGGAGTTCTGGGAACTCGAAGAGCACGAAGTGTGTGACTGTTGCATCCGGTTATTCCAGAATGTGGCCCGGGAATGGCGTTCTGGGATCTCGAAGAGCACGAAGTGTGTGACTGTTGCATCCGGTTATTCAGAATGAGCCTGGGAATGGAGTTCTGGGAACTCGAAGAGCACGAAGTGTGTGACTGTTGGTGAAAAACGAGCGGGGCCCCCTGCCGCCCGGCAACTCCCAACGCCTGCCCGGACCCCCCTGTGGAGTGATCTGTGAGCTCTCTTTTGACCCCACTAGAAACCGATCAGAACAAGCTGTTAGGTAAAAACAAAAACAAACAAACAAAAATGACCAGATAGAAAAAAACACATTGGAGAAAAACAAAGAATGAGATCCTGCATGAATATTTTAGAAACAAAAAAAAAATGCGCGGAGAGGACGGGAGACTCTCCGGAAAGCGTTAGGGGAGAGAGGAGAGTAGTATACATATTGTGTAACTCTGGAGGGGAATGGGGATGGGCCGAGGTGGGGGGAGGAAGAAAGGAAAAAGGAAGGGGAGGAGGAAGAGGAGCAGGGGGAGGGATGGAGACGGAGTAGGAAAGTGGAGGGCAGGGGGCGCCGAGTAGGAGGAGGAAGAAGATGAGTATGAAGAGAAGGAAAAGGAGGGGATCAGCGAGGGGAGTGGAGGTGGAACAGGAGGGGGGGCGGGGAGGAGGAGGCGGAGGAGAAGAGGATTGGGAGAGAAGGGGCAGGGAGGGCATGGGGAGGAGGGAGGGGGATGGGAGGAGAAGAGGAGCAAGGAGGAGCAAGGAGGGCGAGGACGGTAGGGCAGCAACGGGACAGGGAAAGGGAAGAGGAAGAGAGAAACGGGGAAGGAGGGGGGGGGAAAGGGACGGGAAGAGAGGAAAAGGTGAGGGAGGGTCGGAAGAAATACCCCCTCCCTCCCGCTGTCTCCGACTAAGCCAGGCAGACCTGCGAAATTCCAGTCATCCGTTTGACCTCCCCGCCGATCCAGAACAAACGGGGAGAATTGCACTCCACGTCCTAATGACTTGTTCGTCCTCCTTCGCACCCCCCTCCTCCTCGTCCTCCTCCTCCTCCTCCTCTTCCTCCTCCTCCTCCTCCTCCTCCTCCTCCTCCTCCTCCTCAGCAGCAGCAGCATCATTCTAATCCTTTTCCTCGTCCTCGTCCTCGTCCTCGTCCTCCTCCTCCTCCTCCTCCTCCTCCTCCTCCTCCTCCTCCTCCTCCTCCTCCTCTTCCTCCTCCTCCTCCTCCACGTCACTATCCTTGGTGTTCCCTAAGATATGCTCCGGCTCCGCGACCGAGGCGGCACACGACAAGCGTATCTGGGCGGCTCCATCCTAGTCGACGCCGTTGCTCGCAGCACGGACAGGATGCCGCCCACGCCGCAGGACGGCAACATGCGCGGCAACGGGCGGGACGGGGCGCACATCCCGCGCGCGAAAGGCCAAAGTGCCGCTCTCTTGCCTCGGCGCCGCGCCCATACTTCCACAGTGCTGTGCTGAGTTCCCGCTGGGGCGCGTCGCGGATACTGCTGCGCGCCGCTCCGTCGACGCGCGAGCGGGCGAAGATGTAGTGCCCGCCCCGGCGGCGCGCGGACTTCGCGCGAGGGCGGCGTTCCCGCGTCGGCGTGCCGCGGGTGCTTCGCTCGCCCAACGTGTGGGGCCCCGCGCGAGCGTGCGATGTGTCCCCCCCCCCGCCCCCGCCCAAGCTGCGTGCGCATTTCGCTCGGAAGTGGTTTTCCCACGCGGGCGCGGCGTATGGCTCCTTCGTCGAATCACATAAAAACCGACAGCGGCAGCGGGGCCGCGCGAGGGCAGGCGAAATGCCGACCCCGCCGACACGCCGTGCAGCTTCGGAGTGGAAGTGGCAGCGCTGCCTCGGCGCGGCGAATGATTCGTCTTCGCCGCCCTCAGCGGAAGTCCTGCCGTTCCCGCCCCAGCGCAGCCCGCGTGAGTGCCCCGTCGCCAGGTCGTCAAGGGGCGGGGGCCGCGCGCGCGAGCGGGAGCGCTCTCCGCTCGCCGGGCGGGAAGGCGCTCTGGTCCCAACACCGATCGGGTCGTGCCACAGGTGGGCGTTGTGCTACGGGGGGGGGGGGGATGGGAGCGGGCGGGGCCCTCTGACTCGCTCGGCCTGGCTATAGCCCGATGTGTCACCCATGTTTCCTCCAAGTCTGCCGCCTGGCCGGCCGAAGGCTCCCACAGCCGGGAAAGGGGGGCCTCCTGTCCTTTGAATGATATGAAAGAAAAACAAAAAAATGTTGCCCGTCGGCGGTTGGGCAGAGGTTGCTGCTCCGGCGATTGGGCATCAGTGGGGCGCGCCAGATGCAAATCCGGCCGCAACGCACGGGAATACACACACCAGTGTTCCTATCAACATGGACGTTCTGTCATCGACGATGCAAAAAGGCTCGGCAGGAATGGGGCGGGCGGGCATCTGGCGCGAAACGCCGACATGTCGCTCTGACCTCGGCGCCGCGCTCATGTTTCGCGCAAGTCGTATTCCTGCTTGGCCGCGGCGCACCTCGTTTCGCTCACCAATGGGTCGACGCGCGAAGGGACGAAAATATCACTCTCGCGGAGTTGCCAAATAGATTT
>CAUYUJ010008302.1:0-20000 GCA_963575745.1 Prorocentrum cordatum
CCTTCTCCCCCTCCTGATTTTCTTTCCTCCTCCACCTAGTGCCAAGTCGTGCCGGTTCCCTCTACCTCCTCTTCCTCCTCCCTACCAGTCTCCTCCTCCTCCTCTTCGCTTTCCTTGTTCAAGTATATCACGTCCCTCCTCCTCCTCCTCCTCCTCCTCCTCCTCTCCCCGATGCCCCTCGAATCAGTCTCCACGTGATTCCCCCTCCCGCCTCCTCCTCCTGCTCCTCCTCCTCTACCTCCTACTCCTCCTCCTGACGCGCATCGTTGGTTCCAGAATTCATCGGAGCCACTGAAATTGGAACCGCGCTGCGGGATCTACCTCATCCTCCTCCTCGTCCTCCTCCTCCTCGTCCTCCTCCCCCTCCTCCTCCTCCTCCTCCTCTTCACGATTTATTCGCCCCAGTCTGTCTTCAGGCTTCCAGGGTCTTGCACTGCAAACTGCAACGGCCAGTTCCTCCTGTTGCTTGTGTATTTTAGCGCACTTGTCAATGAGGGCGTCATTGACAGACCAACGATATTGAACGCCAAACGTCTCGAAGCTCAAAGCTGGCCCACGCCCCAACGAGGACGGTGGCAGCGATGGTGGGGTTGAGGACGCACGCGAAGTCGAAAAGCAACATGAAGTCGAAATGATACAGGCCATTTTGACAGGCCATCTTGGGGGGGGGCCCCTGGAACCCTCCTGGAGCATTCTTGGGGCCATATTGGAGCAAGTGGCCTATAAGATAGGGTGTAGAAGTAACCGCTCTATGAATGTGGGACGGGGGAGAATGGATCGGGGGAAGGGCGAGGGGGGCTCGGGTCGAGGGGGCAGGGGGGATGGGGGGCAGGAGCGAGGGGGTAGGGGTGAGGGGGAGTGAGGGCGGGGTGACAGGGGGGATTGGGGGCAACGGGCGCGGGCGGGGGGGGGGGGGGGGGGAGGGGGGGGGGGGTGGGGGGGGAAGCGGCGGGAGAGCAGGGGGAGGCGGGGGGGGGGGGGGTCCAGCGAAGGCACCAGTGGGCTGCGCTGCCCATGCGCATTCCGCCGCACCCATTTCTGCACACCCCTCACACGCTTCGTGGCCCCATAGGGAGCTCCAGCGAAGGCCCCAGTGGCTGCGCTCCCATGCGCCCACCGCACCATTTCGGCACACCCCTCACACGTTTCGTGGCCCCATAGGGAGCTCCAGCGAAGGCCCCAGTGGCTGCGCTCCCATGCGCCCACCGCACAGATTTCGGCACACCCCTCACACGTTTCGTGGCCCCATAGGGAGCTCCACCGAAGGCCCCAGTGGCAGGGTCCGCATGCCTCCCCACCCACCCATTTCGGCACACCCCTCACACGCTTCGTGGCCCCATAGGGAGCTCCACCGAAGGCCCCAGTGGCTGTGCTCCCATGCGCCCACCGCGCACATTTCTGCACGCCCCTCACACGTTTCGTGGCCCCATAGGGACCTCCAGCGGAGGCCCCAGTGGCTGCGCTCCCATGCGCCCGCCGCACCCACTTCGGCACACCCCTCACACGCTTCGTGGCCCCATCGGGACCTCCAGCGAAGGCCCCAGTGGCTGCGCTCCCATGCGCCCACCGCACAGATTTCGGCACACCCCTCACACGTTTCGTGGCCCCATAGGGGGCTCCACCGAAGGCCCCAGCGGCTGCGCTCCCATGCGCCCACCGCCAAATTTCGGCACCACCGAAGCACACGCTTCGTGGCCCCATAGGGACTCCAGCAAAAGGCCCAGTGGCTGCGCTCCCATTGCGCCAGCGCCCCACCGCACAGGGGGCGGGGGGGGGAGGGTTGGGGGGACTTCGGCACACCCCTCACACGTTCGTGGCCCCATAGGGAGCTCCACCGAAGGCCCCAGTGGCTGCGCGCCCATGCGCCCACCGCACCATTTCTGCACACCCCTCACACGTTTCGTGGCCCCATAGGGGCCTCCAGCGAAGGCCCCAGTGGCTGCGCTCCCATGCGCCCACCGCACCCATTTCGGCACACCCCTCACACGTTTCGTGGCCCTATAGGGACCTCCAGCGAAGGCCCCAGTGGCTGCGCCCCCATGCGCCCACCGCACAGATTTCGGCACACCCCTCACACGCTTCGTGGCCCCATAGGGAGCTCCACCGAAGGCTGCAGTGGCTGCGCTCCCATGCGCCCACCGCACCCATTTCTGCACACCCCTCACACGTTCCGTGGCCCCATAGGGGGCTCCAGCGAAGGCCCCAGTGGCTGCGCCCCCATGCGCCCACCGCACACATTTCGGCACACCCCTCACAAGTTTCGTGGCCCCATAGGGAGCTCCAGCGAAGGCCCCAGTGGCTGCGCTCCCATGCGCCCACCGCACCCATTTCGGCACACCCCATCATACGTTTCGTGGCCACATAGGGAGCTCCAGCGAAGGCCCCAGTGGCTGCGCTCCCATGCGCCCACCGCGCCCACTTCGGCACACCCCTCACACGTTTCGTGGCCCCATAGGGAGCTCCACCGAAGGCCCCAGCGGCTGCGCCCCCACGCGCCCACCGCGCCCATTTCGGCACACCCCTCACACGTGTCGTGGCCCCATAGGGAGCTCCAGCGAAGGCCCCAGTGGCTGCGCTCCCATGCGCCCACCGCACCCATTTCGGCACACCCCTCACACGCTTCGTGGACCCATGGGGAGCTCCAGCGAAGGCCCCAGTGGCTGCGCTCCCATGCGCCCACGCACAGATTTTTTTCCGGCACCACCCCTCACACGTTTCGCTGGCCCCATAGGGAGCTCCACCGAAGGCCCCAGTGGCTGCGCCCCCATGCGCCCACCGCACCCATGTCTGCACACCCCTCACACGCTTCGTGGCCCCATAGGGAGCTCCAGCGAAGGCCCCAGTGCTGCCGCCCGCATGCGTCCCCCACATTCATTTCGGCTCACCCCTCACACGCTTCGTGGCCCCATCTGGAGCTCCACCGAAGGTCTCAGTGCTGCCGCCCGCATGCGTCCCCCGCACTCATTTCGGCGCACCCTCACACGTTTCGGAATCCCATGGGGAGCTCCACCTAAGGCCCCAGTGCTGCCGCCCGCATGCGCTGGCACGGTTTGGATCCTCGAGCGGCGCTGGCACGGCGTGGATCCTCGAGCTGCGCTGGCACGGTTTTGGTCCACGAGCTGCGCTGACACGGTTTGGATCCACGAGCTGCGATGTCACGGTTTGGATCCACCAGCTGCGATGGCACGGTTTGAATCCTCGAGCTGCGCTGGCACGGTTTGGATTCCCCTGGATGCCGCTGGCACGGTTTGTGATCCACGAGCTTGCGCTGGCACAATGATCCTCGAGCGTTTGCGCTGGGCGCGGTTTTGATCCACGAGCTGCGCTGCCACGGTTTGGATCCACGAGCTTGCGTTGCAGGTTTGGATCCTCGATCTGCGCAGGCAGGTTTGGATAATCGAGCTGCGCTGCACGGTGTGGATCCTGAGCTGCGCTGCACGGTTGGATCTACGAGCGCGCGGCACGGTGTGGATACTCGAGCTGCGCTGGCGCGGTTTGGATCCACGAGCTGCGCTGGCACGGTGTGGAACCTCGAGCTGCGCTGGCACGGTTTGGATCCACGAGCTGCGCTGGCACGGTTTGGATCCTCGAGCTGCGTTGGCACGTTTGAGATCCACGAGCTGCGCTGGCACGGTTTGGATCCACGGGGGTGCGGAGGAGGCGAGAAGGTGGATGGATGGCGGCAAGGGGACGGGATGATTATGATTGTCTGATGCCTTGTCGCCCGCCGTGCGATGGCAAACGCTGCGGCACCGTAGCTGCGAACGCTTCGCAGCCTGAGTAACAAAAATATTCGCCAACGTAGCTGCGAACGCTTCACAGCCTGAGTTCAACACATTCCAGAGCAGTAGCTGTGAACTTTGCACAGCCTGAGTTAAACAAAACCACGTGTCAGCGTAGCCGTGAACGCTCCACCGCCTGAGTTAAACAATAACTCTCCACAGTAGCTGTGAACGCTTCACAGCCTGAGTTGAAAAGCAACGTGCCTTCGGATATGTGAACGAGTTGACGCCCCCTCTTCCTCATCTTCATCCTCATTCCTCCTTGAGTTAAACAATAACTCGCCATGGTATCTGTGAACGCTTCACAGCCTGAGCTAAAAAGGCAACGTGCCGTCGGGCGTCCTACTTCGGGTCCTCCGCGCCCTTGTCGACCTCCAGCCAGCTGGAAGCCGAGCTGCCTGCAGGATCTTCCTGCACAGACGCCAGTGGCGAGACGGGGATCTTGATGTTCGAGGTGCCAGCGCTGGTCGAGTTGTGCCCCATGACGTGGCACATCTTGTAGCCACTCTGCCAGCCGTCGTCGTAGCCGCTCTTGTAGCCACACTCCCAGCTGTCGTCGTAGTTGTAGGCCTTCGTGTAGTTGTCGGCCTTCGCGTAGTTGTCCTTCTCGTACTGGTGCTGGCGCTCGTCCACCTCGAAGTCGCACTGGCGCAGGCCGCTCTCGAGGCCCGCGTCGACGTAGAGGCCCCACTTCTCGTTCACGAACCACTCCTGGTCCAACTCGCCGTCCCAGGTCTTCGGGGGCCTGTTCGTCAGCTCGCATCGGTACAGCTTCACCTGGGTCTCGGGGACGTTGTTGCCCAAGATGTCCTGGATGAGCTCAGCCCTGCAGTCCTTGAGCTTAGGGAACTGCGGCCACGGGTCGTCGCCCGAGATCGGCACGTAGAGCGGCACCCACATGTCAAGGTGCGACAAGTAGAACCAGCACTTCATCCTCGTTTCCCTGTTGATCATAAGGTAGTGCACGCCGTGGTGCGGGCCAGTCGCCATCGGGTTCAGCGTCGGGTTGGGCGTCGGGCTGGCCGTCGGGTTCGGCGTCGGGTTGGCCGTCGGGTTGGCCGTCGGCGACGGCGCGGGGGCGCAAGAAAACTTGAGCCAGAATGTCTGTATACCGCGTGGGAGCCTCTTGGGGGCCTCTTGGGCAGTCTTAGGCCATCTTGGAGCCATCTTGGAGGCTTCGTGGACGAACTGGAAGGCATTTTGGACTCTCTCGGGCCATATTGGGCGCCATCTTGGACCATTTTGGACGGGCTCGGAGGCCAGCTTGGAGGCCATCTTGGGCCAACGTAGCCATCTTGGAGGCCATCTTGGGCCGTCTTGAGCCGTCATTCCCATATGTCGCTCGGCGAGCTCCGCCCCTGCGAGATCCCTGTGGGGCCACGAAACGTGCGAGGGGTGCGCCGAAATCGGTGTGGACGCACGCGGGCGGCGACACTGGTGCTTTCGGTGGAGCTCCCTATACAGCCACGAAACGTGTGAGGGGTGTGCCAAAATGAGCGCGGGGGATGCATGCGGGCGGCAGCACTGGGGCCTTCAGTTGAGCTCCCGATGGGGCCACGAAACGTGTGAGGGGTGTGCCGAACTGGGCGTGGGGGACCCATGCGGGCGGCAACACTGGGACCTTCGGTGGAGCTCCCTGTGGGGCAACGAAACGTGTGAGGGGTGTACCGAAATGGGTGTGGGGGGCGCATGCGGGCGGCAGCACTGGGGCCTTCGGTGGAGCTCACCATGGGGCCACGAAGCGTGTGAGGGGTGTGCCGAAATGAATGTGGGGGGACGCATGCGGGTGGCAGCACTGGGGCATTCGGTGGAGCTCCCGATGGGGCCACGAACGTGTGAGGGGTGTGCCAAAATGAGTGTGGGGGCCGCATGCGGGCGGCTGCCCTGGGGCCTTCGATGGAGTGGGGCCACGAAACGTGTGAGGGGTGTGCCAAAATGGGTGTGGGGGGCGCATGCGGGCGGCAGCACTGGGACCTTCGGTGGAACTCCTCATGAGGCCACGAAACGTGTGAGGTGTGTGCCGAAATGGGTGTGGGGGGCGCATGCGGGCGGCAGCACTGGGGCCTTCGGTGGAGCTCCCCACGTGAGTCCGAAACGTGTGAGGGTGCGCCGAAATGAGTGCGGGGGACGCATGCGGGCGGCAGCACTGAGACCTTCGGTGGAGCCCCCGATGGGGCCACGAAACGTGTGAGGGGTGCGCCGAAATGAATGTGGGGGACGCGTGCGGGCGGCAGCACTGGGGCATTCGGTGGAGCTCCCTGTGGGGCCACGAAACGTGTGAGGGGTGTGCCAAAATGTGTGTGGGGGCCGCATGCGGGCGGCTGCCTTGGTGCCTTCGGTGGGGCTCCTCATGGGGCCACGACACGTGTGAGGGGTGTGCCAACATGGGCGTGTGGGACGCATGCGGGCGGCAGCACTGGGGCCTTCGGTGGAGCTCCCCATGGGACTCCGAAAGGTGTGAGGAGTGATGGTGATGATGGCAGCGATGATGGTGATGATGATGGTGATGATGATGATGGCGATGATGGTGTTGATGACGATCATGAGGATTATGGCGATGATGGTGATGACGGTGATGATGACGACGATGATGGTGATGACGGTTACGATTGCGGGAGGATGGAGATGGAAGAAGAGGAGGAGGAGGAGGAGGAGGAGGAGAGGAGGAGGAGTGACGCGGCGCGCTGTCTCTTCAAAACGAGGACCCAACGCCTCTGACCCATCACCCAGGCACGGTGGCGGATTTGGCCGAATGCCATTAGATAACATGTGGTCCTGCATGGGCCACAACAATGATCTGCCTTGCCGCATATGTGGGCAAGCTACAGTGGTGAATTCTGCGGCTGCAAACGCTGTAGGAGATCTCGAGAAACCTCTGTGGGTGATTTCGGGAAGCAAAATATGGCGGAGCATAATAGGAGACCTCTGGAAGCAAAATATGGTGGGGCTCTGCTTTTCCTTTTCAACCTTCACGTGCCTGGTGTTCCCTAGCTGTTTGGGCGGCCCTGGAGCGCGTTGAGGCAGGGTCGGTGGCATCTTGGAGAACCTCTATTAAAGCTGTGATCGAGGCTATCTCGTGCTCTCTCATGGTGCCCCCCTGAACCCGCCTTGGGACATGTCAGGTTTTCAAGAGCCCCCCAGGGGAGGAGGAGGAGGAAGAGGAGGAGGAGGATGGGGGAGGAGGAGGAGGAATGGGGGGGGAGCTCGAGACAGAAGGGGGGAGGAGGAGGACGGATGAAGGGGCGGAGGGGGATAGGAGGAGGGGGATCACGAAGAGGGCGTTACGATGGGAAGAGGGGGAAGGGGACGAGGAGGAGGGGGAGACGGACGGGGAAGATGAGGAGGAGGACGAGGGGGAGGACGAAAGCGAGGAGGAGGAGGAGGGAGGTGCACTGGCACGGTTTGGACCCACGGGCTGCGATGGCACGGTTTGGATCCTCGAGCTGCGCTGGCACGGTGTGGGCCCTCGAGTTGCGGTGGCACAGTCTGGATCCACGAGCTGCGCTGGCACGGTTTGTATCCTCGAGCTGCGCTGGCACGGCGTAGACCCTCGAGCTGCGCTGGCACGGTTTTGATCCACGAGCTGCGCTGGCACGGCTTGGATCCACGAGATGCGTTGTCACGGTTTGGATCCACGAGCTGCGTTGGCACGGTTTGAATCCTCGAGCTGCGCTGGCACGGTTTGGATCCACGAGCTGCGCTGGCACGGTTTGGATCCACGAGCTGCGCTGGCACGGTGTGGATCCTCGAGCTGCGCTGGCACGGTTTTGATCCACGAGCTGCGCTGGCACGGTGTTGATCCACGGGCTGCGTTGGCACGGTTTGGATCCTTGGGCTGCGCTGGCACGGTTTGGATCCTCGAGCTGCGCTGGCACGGTGTGGATCCTCGAGCTGCGCTGGCACGGTTTGGATCCACGAGCTGCGCTGGCACGGTGTGGATCCTCGAGCTGCGCTGGCGCGGTTTGGATCCACGAGCTGCGCTGGCACGGTGTGGAACCTCGAGCTGCGCTGGCACGGTTTGGATCCACGAGCTGCGCTGGCACGGTTTGGATCCTCGAGCTGCGCTGGCACGGTTGAGATCCACGAGCTGCGCTGGCACGGTTTGGATCCACGGGGGTGCGGAGGAGGCGAGAAGGTGGATGGATGGCGGCAAGAGGGCGGTTATGATTGTCAGGATGCCTTGTCGCTCGCCGTGCGATGGCAAACGCTGCGGCACCGTAGCTGCGAACGCTTCGCAGCCTGAGTAGAAACAATACTCGCCAACGTAGCTGCGAACGCTTCGCAGCCTGAGTTCAACACATCTCAGAGCAGTAGCTGTGAACGCTTCACAGCCTGAGTTTAAAAAAACACGTGTCAGCGTAGCCGTGAACGCTCCACAGCCTGAGTTAAACAATAACTCTCCACAGTAGCTGTGAACGCTTCACAGCCTGAGTTAAAAAGCAACGTGCCTTCGGATATGTGAACGATTTGACGCCCCCTCTTCCTCATCTTCATCCTCATTCCTCCTTGAGTTAAACAATAACTCGCCACAGTAGCTGTGAACGCTTCACAGCCTGAGTTAAAAAGCAACGTGCCATCATAGATGTGAACGGTTTGACGCCACCTCTTCCTCATCTTCATCCTCATTCCTCCTTGAGTTAAACAATAACTCGCCATGGTGTCTGTGAGCGCTTCACAGCCTGAGTAAAACGCACGTGCCGACGTAGCTGTGAACGATCCACAGCCTGAGTTAAACAATAACTCGCCACGAGAGCTGTGAACGATTCACTGTAGAACACATGTGTCCGCCTGAACTCGAAACATCATGATCACCGAATGCGCTGCCTCTTGGCGCTGTCCTTCACTGCGTTCAATGAGGGGTACTTCGGCGCGCTGCTGGGGCGGAAGAAAGCCAAGCGCGCCCCCTCTGCGATCACCCTAGACGTCTTGAGCACCAAGATGTCGTACTGGCCACTGTGCCAATGGTCCCCTGGAATGTTGACCGTCCTGACCTCGAGCTCACAATTCGCTGCCGAAGGGTCTGTGGTAGACTCGACGTACCAGAACGGTGCGATGAACTGAGATGCCAAGTTCTCGCCATCCTGAAATTGCGCTGCCTCTTGGCGCTGTCCTTCACTGCGTTCAGCGAGGGGTACTTCGGCGCGCTGCTGGGGCGGAAGAAAGCCAAGCGCGCCCCCTCTGCGATCACCCTAGACGTCTTGAGCACCAAGATGTCGTACTGGCCACTGTGCCAACGGTCCCCTGGAATGTTGACCGTCCTGACCTCGAGCTCACAATTCGCTGCCGAAGGGTCTGTGGTAGACTCGACGTACCAGAACGGTGCGATGAACTGAGATGCCAAGTTCTCGGCGCTAGTGCCTTTCTTGAAGATGGGATTCGCGACGAACTTGAGATCGATTGCCACGTCGTCGGCAACGGCGCAGAGATCGACCGAGTTCTTCGGCTGCTTGTCCTTGCGCCTCAGCCAGACTACCTGGGGAGTGACAGGAACCAGCGTGATCGAACCCTTGTCCAAGCGGGCCTTGGCAATCACGGCGCGCATCGGCGGCGGGTCCACGACAACAGAAATTTTGGACATCAAACTCGCACAATGCTTCGAATGCAAATCCATGAGTACCAACTTCAGCTGGGAGACGACGCAATCGCCGACCCAGTCGGCTGCCCTCAGAAGGTGGCTGTCCCATGTCGTCCGGGCGTCCTCGGGTGAGGGGGAGTGTGTAGTTACGGCTTCGCTCGGCGAAGCGCCGCACGCCACGTGTCGCAGTGGGGAGAGGTGCTCCTCCTCCTCCCCTGCCTTCTCCTCCTCCTCCTCCGCCTCCTCCTCCTCCTCCTCCTCCTCCTCCTCCCCCTCCTCCTCCGCCACCTCCACCCCCTCCCTCCTCCTCCTCCTCCGCCTCTTCGTCCTTGTCCTCGTTCTTCTCCCTCTCCCTCCCTCCCTCCCCCTCCCTCCGCCTTCTCCTCGTCTTCCTCCTTCTCCTTGTCCTGCTCCTCCTCCTGTTCCGTTCCTCCTCCGTCCCAAGGCGGCGCGGTGGGTTTTTCAAGCGGCAGGCCGTCTTTGGCCTCTGGGCCGACAGAGCGGCCCTCGGAAGGCCCGAGGGATCCACGACCCTTTGAATTCAAAACAAATGCCACACCCACCCCCGCTGTCCGACTCGTCGCAGCCAGCCTTGACCTTGTTGAACTTAGCGTGGAAGTCCGCCGTCGCCACCTCGAGCTCGTAGTTCTCCTCGCACTCCCTCGCAGCGCCAACGCCTCGGAGGGTCACAGACGCGAGCGAGACGCTGGTCACCTGGTAGACGAGTTCAGTCTCGATGCACGTGCACTGGGACCCGACCTCGCACCCGATGCGCAACAACGCTTCGACCACCTCCTTCTCGCCGCAGCTTCTCGAGCTAAGCTCTGCGATGAGCCCGCCCGACGGCGACGATGAACTCGCAGCCGCCTGGGCGGGAGGCGCGGCCGACGCCCACTCCAGCGGGCACTGCATGCCATCCCGCGCGTCGTCCCTCACCAGGCTGAGCAAGTCCTGGTAGAACGCGTAGCAGATGGCGGCCTGCGAGCTGAACTCTTTGCTCTTGTTCATCACCAGCATGACCAGCCTGATGTCCATGAGAGAGTGGACTGTCTTCAGCCTCAACTGGTCGGTAATCCTGGCGAGAACGGTATCCGACCACTCCCTGGCCTTGATCATCTGCTGGTTCGCTTGCTGCACAAGCTTGATGATCTTCGGCGACTGCATGCTGGAAATGGAAGCGCTGTCGAAAAGCTTACTCTCGTCGTTGAAAGCGTGCTTGTCGGAGCACGAGACCATTGCCTTCAAGACTGCACACCTCCACCATGCGCCCGTGGCTGGGCCAAGGTTCACATCTGCGAGCTTGCTGAAGAGAGCCGCTGAAATCTCCCTCACCACAGGGGCTCCCCGAACGAAAAACTCGAAGTCGCCAATGATGAACGGATCCCGCAGGCCGCCGCTCCAGCTGCGAATGAATTTGACATAGTGCTTGATGTCTTCCTTCCTGTCTAGCTCAGACCGCATGGCCCTCTCCTCGACGGCGTGCCAAAACTCATCACTGTTGACCTTGGAGGCCAGCTCATCAATGTCACTCCAATCGCTGCTGAGGGACACGGCCGCGTTGTGGCACTTGTTGAGCAGAGCTGAGCAGTTGTCGCGCTTGCTGATAGCATTGGGCACGTTGTCGGCTTCGATGATGAGCCTCACGAGGTCGGGGAATGCATCCTCTACGCGCCAGTCGATGACCAAGAAATCAACACCCTCGGAAAAGATACGAGCTGCGAAGGGATCGCTCTCAGAAATGGCTGATTGAGACAACTTCCCATCGCGAGAGATGAGCGGAGCACTGGACGGACAGCCTGCCTTGGCAGCGCGAAAGCCCTGGCACGTGTGATTACAAGCAAGGGCGAACACCTCCAGCGAGCCTGGCTGCACAGGAGCAAGCAAGTTGTTCTGCGCTGCAACCTCGACATTTTTGAGCTCATATGCAGTGCCTTTGCGGTTCGGTGACTTCGACGCAGCAACAGCCCTGGCCATCTCGCTGAGGGACACACCGCAACGCGCGAGATTTTCCAGCTTCCTGTGGGCCTCCTGGGGGTCGCACCCAGTGTTGCTCCTGTTCCAAGGATGGAAACCAATCGAATCGAGAGGGCATTTTTTCTTCCGAGCCAATCCGTACGACTGAAGTTTCATATACAGCTGGTCCCTCAAGCCAACAACACCTGCATTCACTTGTTTGGATTTCGCCCTCAACATTTCCAAGTCGGGCCTGGCGGCCTGCAGTTGCTCCTCGGCGCTACACAATGCATACCGAGGGTCCATCTCACAAGAAACGACCATGGTGAGAAGAGGCCAAGTGTAGCAGAAAAACTTACACATGGCCTGAAACGCCCAAACGGCTATGGGAACGGAGGAGGATTGAAGGAGAGGGGTGGGATGATTGAAACAGGAGACATGCGTTATGAGAGAGCACGCACGAACTGCAAAATATCGAACGGAATACAAGAAATCGCATCATTACAAACGTGAATGTTGCAGCAAACGGCCCAAGCACCAGTCGTGCATTTGCGGCCCAAGATTCCCCCTCAACGGCTCCAGACACGATCTTGTATGCGCACAAGCAATACGCATTGACAAATGATGGTGTCCTCCTCCTCCTCCTCCTCCTCCTCCTCCTCCTCTCCTCCTCCTCCTCCTCCTCTTCCTCCTCCTCCTCCTCCTCCTCGAATGACGAGAGCGTGTTTTTTTGTACGGGGGCAAATGTACCTATCACCTGAGGGGGCGTAGTGTGATCTGGAATACATTGCATGCTTTTTGGAAAAAATACAAAGGGTTTCCCTGGCAGAAGTATAGAAATCCTGGATGCGAACTTGCTTTGTATAACCCACCCAACCTGTTTACGCACGTTTGTCGAACTACGTTTGCAACCACAATATCATGCTACGTTACCCCTAAACTAACAAAGCAATCTCGTCGATCAGGTTCGCATGTGGTTTGGTTGGTTGCATTGGTTATGAACTCAGGATGCGCTGCTTATGACCTACTCATAACTACTTGGTTCCTACTTCTAACCCCAAGAACCTCGGGCGGAACCTCGTCGGGCCACTCGGCGGTAACTCGGGTTTGGATTCCCGAAAAAGGAACCCGAGTTAGCCCTGACCCGAAATGCCCCTGATGATGTGGGGCTCTGGACGCCCGAATTATCCGGGGTAACTCGGGCCCGGGGCAAGTCGGGTTCGGATTCCCGAAAAACGAGCCCGAGTTAGCCCTGGCCCGAGTTACCCCTGATGATTCGGGGCTCTGAAATTGCGTCTCAAATGCAAACGCCTTCGTGTCAACGCATCCGTTGGCGCGCCCGTGGCTGCGAGGAATAAAATGCGTCTCAAATCCAACCGCCTCTGTATTAGTAAATCCTCTGGCGCGGCAGGCGGGGGGCGAATCGCTCCAAACCCTCGCATCGCGCGCGGTGGCGGGGGGTCGGAGCCGCAATCGGGGTAGTCGCTGGGGTCGTGGTTGGGGTCGGAAGGGGGGTCAAAACTGCCGTCGGAGCCAATGTCGAACCTGCCTGCGGAGTGGTCGCTGGCGCGGGGGTCGGGGCCGGTCGGCGCGCGTCGGCGAGCTGGTCGGGGAGGGAGTTGGTGAAAGCCCAGGGGGCCCGAGTTGCTGGAGTCGGTGCCAGAGCTGGCGCTGGCGGTGGAGTGCGATGGCGCAGCGACGAGGGCCCAGGCGCTGAAGCGGGCGACGTACGCCACGCGCCTCAACAAGGCCGGCGCCGGACTCGACGCCGGCGCCGACATCGCTGGCGAGCGCGGCGATGCGGGGCGGCGGCGCCGGCCCCGTTGCAGAGACGTCGAAGTCGCGTGCTGCCCCGACGGCCCACGTGGAGTAACTCGCCCACGCAATTGCGCATAAACGTTGCCCGGGCGTCGGCGTCCAGGAAAGTGCGCCCGCGCACCGCGTTGACTGCTCGGTGGAATACGTGCGCGGATATCCCTTGCCGACGCAAGGCCGCATCATCCACGTTGACGCTCAGCATGCCGCGAGCCATGCCGCGGCGCGACAATTGCTGTCCCAGGCGCCCGCGTTGCCATCCGACCCACGCGGGGCATTGGAAAGAATGCTCGATTGAATCCCGCGCCGTCGCGCGGCATCCAAAATCGCGCGGGCCCTCGCGGCCGCGCAGGGTTTGCGCGCGACGGTCGGTGGTCCATCTGTTGAACATCACGCTCAGAATTGCCGCGCATACCCTGGCCGGGGCCAACCTGCGCAAGCGTCCCACTTGACAAACCACCCCTCGCGCCGTCCTGCCAGGGCAGTCTGGGAGCTGCCATCGCGCCAATCTGGCGCGCAACCGCCACTCTGCGCCATAACGGGTCCGATCTAACAGCCGCTTGGTGAACCGCTGTTGCGCCCCTCGTTTGAAGCGCCGCTCTGCCTGGGGCGCGAGCGGGCCAGCTGCCGCCCCGCCCAAGGCAAGCCGCGCTGCATGAACGTGAACTCCCTGCGCCGCCTGCTGAGAAACCAGGTCGCCAATGACAATCGGAATGCGCTGTGAAAACCAAGAGCCCCACTGTCCGCGTAATGCCGCGTGATCCGACCGGGAACTCGCGTCCTCGAGGTCTTCCGCAAAGCGTTTCTGAGCGATGCCGCCGGAGCTGCGCGCTTCCCAAGCATGCGTTCGCATCGTCGTTGCTCGGCATGGCCCCAGTAACTCTTGCATCCTGGTCGAGAGGTCAAGTTCCATCCCCTTGTGCATATCCGCAGCCGTGCACCACCAACCCGGGGCAGGAACCGCTCTACGGACCGCGGCAACCTCCGCGTCAAAGACGGACTGCGGCGGCCGCTCTAGTTGGGCGACGAACAACAGCACTGGTAAAACAAACGTATTGCATGGCGACAGAGCCACATGCAATCCCAATTTTGCCCACTGCCATTCTCCAAGCCGTTCGACGTATTTGGACAAAGCGGGGCCAATGTAGAAGCCCAGATATTTACCCGTCGTGGCCCACGCAATTTGTATTCGGGACGGGTCTCGGGCGGTGCCCTGCTGTAGCTGCGCCGCGTCACTGGCCCAGAGGGGGATTACGGCAGTCTTGGACAGGTTCAGCGCAAGGTTGGAGACAGCTTCGAAAACTCCGATGGTGGCAAACACCCTATGGTGCTCCCGTCGCCGGGAACGGATGACAATAGCAGCGTCGTCAGCGAGTGCCCTGGTCGCTGCTGTCGGGCGCCTCAAGTCCAAAATTTTCAGCAAATTGTCGGGCGCCAGGGCAAACGGCAATGGCGACAGTGGGCGCCCTCGCCTGATCCCCGCCTCAAGCGAGACCTGCTCGTACAGGCGGCCGTGCAAGAGGAGGGCGCCGGTTGCATTGTGGTACAAGGATGCCAAAGCGCCCATGGCGAGGGGCGGTAAGCCTGCAGCCTCCGCCGTGACCAGTAGGTACCGCCTCGACACCGACAGGAATGCAGCAATGAAGTCGAAGAGGATGATTGCAGCATCCTCTTCTTCCAGCGCTTCCATCATAGCATGGTGTTCCACCCCGGCAGCGTTGGACAAGATAGACCTTCCCTGGATGAGACCTCTCTGCGCGAATGTGATTCCAGGGGCCGCGATTTGTTTCCATCGCAGTCGGTAGCCATTGGCGATCACGCGGTTGTCGGCGGTCGTGATAGACAGCGGCCGAGCCCCTGCAGGCCTATATATCTGATCGCCCGAAGCGCTGGTCCTGGATGCTTTCTTGGGCAGGCAGCACAATAATGATGTATTGAACTCGTCGTGCTCGGCGACTCCAACTCGGAGGCCGCCTTGCAATGCCCTCCCAGCTTCCCATTGTGCGCTTATGCCTCGTGGCCCCATACAGCGCCAAGCTTGACATGAGATGCTACCTGGCCCAAGTCTTGAATTTCCCGCGATGCGGAGGGCTCTCTCGATGTCCTTGGTCCGTAGACGCCACTTGCCTGTAGGAAAGGTAAGTCGTTGGGCGCTACGTGCGTTGCCAAGGCGGTCCATGTAGACAGCTCGACCTCGTCCCCTGGCTGATGGCGGAACGCGGTACGCCAGTGAGCTGCCAACTGAAAAACAACCACATTCTCGTCGGAGTGCACGTCGACAGAATCATCTTCCAATAACTGAATTCCCGCGTTGTCTGCCTTCCGCGCCAATTGTGCCAGTCGGCGGTTTATTGAGCTCCGCTGCACACATCGGCGGTGTTCATCGAGGTCCCTCCCTGTCTGGGCATCTTCTTGTTGCGCCCGCGTGTCCTACATCACCTCGTTCCGAGTCAAGCTGACAGCCACATGTTTGAGCTCCGTGAGGGCGGAATGCATTGAGAAGCATGGCGGCGCCACCCTGTGCGCCCACACCGCGGGTAATCTGCGCCGCAGTGCGACGGTGGATGACAGACTGCATCTGCGAATTTCCACAATGATAGAGAAAGCGGTGGCTGCCGTCGGACGGGCCTCAACCGAGTTCAAAAAAAACCTAGCCATAGTTAGATCTAACATGTTGCGCGCCACACTATGCGTCGTTGGTTGAAGTACGCGCAGATTTTGGATCGGATCCAAGACGTCCCCGTCCCGAACTACTGCTTTACCCTGTCGTGGTACTCTCGGGCAACCCGGGGCGCAAAATCAGGATGCCTGAAATATCGGTCCTGCAACGTCGGAAGCCTGTGTTGTCTTTCGGGCCGGCGATGCCCGAAAAAAATTGGCCGGTGGTTGGAAGCAGCCCATCAGGTCGCGTCTGGCCGCGGGCAAGGCCACGCTGAGGCCCAAAATGTGCCGTCGAAGAAGTCAGCCGTGTGGTTGGGATACGCCGTATCCAATCTTGAGCGCGTGCCAGTCGACTGGTAAGTAAGCTCATGCTGAGAAAATTCCTTGGGTTTGCCTGGGCCCGCCACGTGCTCCAGCCAATGCGATTCTTCAGCTGTGTCAGCATGTCCCGTACTCCGTGCCCCGTCCATCGTAATTCGGTCCCGCGCCCTTCGTGAACCAGTTGAAATCCCCCTATGACAATCCATAGTGAATTTCGTCAGCTGTCCATGGCACGGCGCAAGAGTCGGCGCACGCGGCGACTCTCACAAGAGGCCCGGCTGCCCGAAGTGTAGAACAGCGTGGCGATCGAGAATGCGCCAGCTGGTCCTGAGAGGTGCCAGGGCGTCAATCGACCCGGCACCACTTCGCACCAGTCGGCAAGTCGAAATCTCGAAATCTGTTGCAAAAATCCGTCGTGCAGTACTAGCCCCACTCCTCCCTGGCGTCGGGAACAATGCGACCATAGAGACATGCAACCCTCTAGCGCGTGAAGAACTGAGGTATTGGCCTCGACGCCACGCGCCAAATATAACGCTATGAATGGGGGTTGCTCCTCCTCCACCACCTCCTCCTCCCCCTCCTCTTCGTCATCGTCGTCATCATCGTCATCATCATCACCATCATCGGCAGCATCACCAACACCAGCTCGAGCGTCATTGCTGGCTCTCGCCCACCCCCCACGACCGTCATAGCACTTGAAGCAATGGAAGGCTCGAAGTTATTGCGGGTTCCCGCCCCCTCCCACAACTCTTTTTGTGACGCGCGCGCAGAGCGAGCGGTCAAGCGCCTCGGCGGCGCCGCGCCCAGCTCAGGCGCGTGCACCTGTAACTCCCATAGCTCCCCCCATAACACTGGGCAGCTCAGCGTCACAGCGGGCGCACGCTCGTGTCCACGCTAACACATGGAAGGCTCGACAAGCATGGCTGGCATCCGCATGGCTGTCGTCGGCCTGCGGAAGCAGCTGCACGGAGGCAGGGCAGGCCGTCTTCCAATGTGGCTCTCGCCAATGTCGCGCACGTTCATCTCCAGCGCTTGCAGGAACTGCGTGGATGGAGAGCGAGTCCATTCCAAGACGAGTCTCTCGCTTGAGACGTTCCGGATCTGCTCTCACGAAGCTCTGTGTGTACACTGGTGGAGGACCGTCTTTGTTTTTTGTTCAAGTAGGGCTCCCGCTTCAGACTCACGCCCGGCACCTCGAAACGCACAAATGCTACTCGGAAGAAGGGCAGTTCCTCGTCAAATTGCGGCTCTCGATGTGCGTTTCCGAAATATTTGCTCGCCGAATTACAATAAGCGGAATTCTCGGAGAGCCGTCACTTTTCTAAACGGAGTTCTCGCCAGAATGGCGGGCCCCTGGGGAAATCCTCTTTCAAAGGGGGTGCCGTGGGGCCTTCTTAGGAGGGGGCTCGCGGCAGGGCGTAGTGCAACATCGTTGATGCACCACGGGTTTCGTATGGCCCCGCTCTCCCCGCTCCCTCCTCCACCCCCCCTCTTCCTCTCTGGCCTCCCCGTCCACCTCCCTGCTCCTCATACCATCTTCCCCTCTCTTCTTCCCCAATCCTCTTCCTCCTCCTCCTCCCCCTCCTCCTCCTCCTCCTACTCTTCCTCCTCCTCCTCCTCCTGTCCTCCTCCTCCTGTCCCATTCCTTCCCATCCCCTCCCTACTCTTCGTAACCCTCCTCCTCCTCCTCCTCCTCCTCCTCCTCCTCCTTCTCACCCTCCCCCCCTTCTCCCTCCTCCTGCGTCGCCCTCGCCCACCCGAGGGGAGGGGAGGCAGTGCTGCTTCCTTCCAACTGGCGCGCGCCGAGGCTCGCCTTGGCGATCCTCGCCTCGAGCCGCTCCACCTGCGCCAGGATGTCCCTTGCGCCGGGCCCACGACATCAATTCGCTACAAGATGGCATGCTCGAATTACGATGCGAAGGTGGTTACGCCTCACCGGCTGGTCGGCGCAAGCGTCCCGACGAAGTCCGGGTTGCGACACTTCGGCCGCATTTCCCAGGGAACGCGCCGTTACGACAGGTGCTGCCTGATCAGCCCACGGGGGAGGAGAGGGGCGAGGAGGAGGAAGCAGGGAGGGAGGGAGAGTGAGAAAGAAAGAAACTCGCGGGGGGGAAGTGAGAAGGAGCGGGCCTTCTCAGAAGGCTCCGAAGCCCCCTGGACTTCTGAGACGTTGTCGGCGGCCTCCTGAAGACACGGAACACCTCCCAGAGGATGCGAAAGCTTCTGAGAAGTCCCTCCGCCTTCTGAGAAGGCCTTCTCTCCCTCTCACCCCCCCCCCTCGCTCGCCGCCGAATCGAAGCCGGTGGGGAGCCCATCAGGAGAGGCCCTCCGGGGCGCTCCTGGCCCTCCTCTGCCCTGGGGCTCCTCGACGTGCACGCACCTGCTGGCCTCGCAGACGGGAAGATCGACGAACCACGAGAGCGGCATGCCTTAAATCGGGCGTGTCCCCCTAACAGGGGGATTGTGGGCGAAAAATAAAACATATACCAAAATACCCCTCAAATGCCAAGAAATAATCAAAAATCGTCCCAGACTATTTTTTACCATTTTTGAGTATCCCCCCTGTAGAGAGACACGCCCGACATAAGGCATGCCCCACATGAGGCTGCCGCCGTGCATCGATACCTTCTCCTCCATGATGCGCTGCACCCCGCCGAGCCTGACACAAGGTCCTGGTCTGCGATGCTCTGGCTTCTCCAGGGTCCCGATGTCTCTCGCTCTCTCTCTCTCTCTGGGGCAGGGATCTCTTCAGAACCACCGCCTGGGGGATCGGTCCTCGGAGACATCGACGGGCGGCGGATAAAGATAGATTCGGTCGCCCAGACCTGGAAGGGAGGGGCAGCAGAAGCAGCAGGGATTAGCAGCAGGAGAGGTAAGGATCGGAGGCGAGCGAGGGGGGAGGTGAGAAGGAGAAGGCCTCCTCAGAAGGCGGCGGGACTTCTCAGATGCCCTCGCGCCTTCTGATAAGTTGTTTTGGTTTTCGGGGAAGTCTTTAAAAAGTTCTCAGAAGTCCAGGGGACTTCCGAACCCTCTGAGAATGCCTTCTCCTTCTCACTTTCCCCCCTTGCTCGCCGCCGAAAGGAGGGAGGCATGCATCTTGGCACCCGCATGGTCCCACGACAGCACAGCAGAAGACTGAACCATGCCCCGAAAAAGCTCGCAAGCCTGTCCAACCACGCTGACATCAAGCCAAAGGTCTACTGGCAGGTCACACTCGGGCGTCGCTTTATCGCGGGAGGAGACAGGGGCGAAGACATGTGCAACTTTCGCGTGCACCTCCGGGGACCCAGGCACAAAAAGAAGGAGGGCCATGAACATAAACTTCTGGCGCTCCTCGCGGATTTCTTGGATCTGTGCTGGACCACCCCCTCCCTGCCGCGCGGGGAGCGCCAGGGTCGGCGCCGGAGGGGCCGCCAGGGCCCAGCGCCGACCCAAGAAATCCACGCGGATCGCCTCACAACTTAAGTTTATGCTGTTTGTTTTTCTTCTTCTTCGACTTCAAGGCCGCTTTAGGGCTACGCTGCCTATAGCCCTCTATACTCTGCCGCTCGTCGCCCCCATCATGACGAGACCCGGGTCGCTGCGAGTAGGGCGAGGGCGAGCGCCAACACCAGGCTCGGAAAGAGTCGGCGGGCCGCCCGCGCTGGAAATCGGGGCGCACACACACGCACACACGCACACACACACACACACTTTTCGTCGGCGGCTAGGCAGGGGTCGTCTGCGCTGGCGGATGAAGCTAACTAAACGGGGGCACCGTTGTAGCGAATTGGCCTATCGTGCAAAAGGAGGGGCACGCACGCACGCACGCACACACACACACACACGCACGCGCACGCACGCACGCACACACAAACACACACACACACACGCACGCACACACACACACACAC
>CAUYUJ010008302.1:22500-43867 GCA_963575745.1 Prorocentrum cordatum
CCCCACCGCCCCCGCACCCCCGCACCCCCACCCCCGCACCCCACCCGCACCCCCGCACCCCGCACCCCCGCCCCCCCACCGCCCCCACCCACACCCCACGCCCCCCGCCCCCCGCACCCCCGCACCCCCGCACCACCCGCCGCCACTCACCCCCCACCTCCCCCACCCATCCCCGCCACCCCCGCCACCCCCACCCCCCACACACCCACACCCCCACCACCCCACACCCCCACACCCCCACACCCCCCAACCCCCGCACCCCCACCACCCCCACACCCCCACACCCCCACGCCCCCACACCCCCACACCCCGAGGCAGGGCTTTCCTAAACCAAACGGGTCTTCCCAAACCAAATGTTGCGAAACCAGACCGCCGGGCCTTCCCAAACAAAACCCCGGATCTTCTCAAAACAAACGGATCTTCCCAAACGGCCTTCCCAAACCGAACGGGTCTTCCAAAACCACTTGGCCAGGTCTTCCCAAACCAACCGGGTCTTCCCAAACCATCCCCCGAGTCTTCCCAAGCCAAACGGGTCTTCACAAACCAACCTTTCGGGTATTCCCAAACCAACCGGGTCTTCTCAAACCAGCCCCCCTAGTCTTTCCAAACCAACATGTTCTTCCCAAATCGCTCCCCTGGGTCTTCTCGCCTAGTTCTCGCCTGAGTTTCGCTTTCGTTTATGTTCTCGTTTCCGCCCTCGTTCCCGCCTTCGTTCTCGCCTTCGTTTCGTTTTCGTTTCGCCCTCGTTTGCGCTCCCCTTCTCGCCTTCGTTCTCGCCTTCGTTTCGCCCTCGTTTCCGCGCTTGTTCTTGCTTTTGTTCTCGCCTTCGTTTCCGCAATCTTTCTCGCCTTCGTTTCGCCTTCGTTTCGCTCCGTTTCCGTCCTCGTTTCCTCCTTCGTCCTCGCCTTCGTTTGGCCTACGTTTCCGCCCTCGTTCACGCCTTCGTTTCGCCGTCGTTTCCACTCTCTTTCGCCTTCGTTCTCGCCTTCGCTTCGCCTTCGTTTTGCTCGCGTTTCCGCCCTCGGTCTCGCTTTTGTTCTCACCTTCGTTTCGTTTCGCTTTACTTTTCGTTTCCGTTGTCGCCTTTTTTCTCGCTTTCGAATCGCCTTGGTTTCGCCGTCGCTTCCGAGCTCGCCCCCGCCTTCGTCGTCGTCGTCGACGAGGTCGTCGTCGTCGCCGTCGTCGCCGTCATCGTCGTCGTCGCCGTCTTCGCCGTCGTCGACATTGTCGTGGTCGCCGTCGTCGTCGTCGTCGTTCGTCGACGTCGTCGTCGTCGTCGCCGTCGTCGTCATGGTCGACGTCGTCATGGTCGACGTCGTCGTTGTCGTCGTCGCCGCCGCCGCCGCCGTCGTCGTCGTCGTCGTCATCGTCGTCGTCATCGTCGTCGCCGTCGTCGCAGTCGTTGTCGTCGTCGTCGCCGTCGTCGTCCTCGACGTCGTCGTCGCCATCGTCGTCGTCTTCGCCACGGCTGGATTCCTTTTCGAATTTACTGTGATGGCGCACCTCCAGAACACAGACATCCAGTGTTGCTTTTTTGGCGACGTGGGCACCCAGGGGTCTGGCCCTTTTTCTACAGCCCTAGGGCCGGTTTTTCGTCCCGAATCGTCCCCCGACCATCAACATCTTCATTATCTTGCGGTTTCTTTATTTTCTTGCGGTTTCTTATGATTTTACTGTTGCTTTTTAAAGAATAACTTTAGAAACGAGCGGAATCCTTTAAAAACCACATGTAAAACACATAAATCCTTCAAACAGATAACGAAAACCCGTAAGAGATATGGTTTTCCGTTAAAAATGCCACGGGGATCCAAATTACGGGTCCGAGCGGATCTTGGCTATATTGAAAGTATCTTGGGGCCTTGGGTGTCTGGGGTGGATTGGGTGTCTGGGGTATCTTGGGGTATACCTGGGGTATTTGGGGTATATTTTGTATCTTGTGTATATTGGGTGTCCTGGGTATCTTGGGCCACGAAACGTGCGAGTGGGCAACAAGAAATCCAACGTTCGACAGTAGCATCTGGGGCTCGAGCCAGCGCTCGGGGCTTTGAAGACCTCGAGCCTTCATATTCGCCTCGAGGAGGCTCTGTTTTTTTTCTCTCGTGGCTCGACCCCGAGCCCAGATGACATCTACGGGCCACTTCCGCGGCGTTGTCCCAGGCGAACCAATGCAAAACAGCATTGTCGGCAACTACGACCATGTGATGAGGAGGGCGGAGGTCAACCTCCAGAGCACGGCCTTTGTCCTGAAGGACGTCGGCGCTGCCATCTCCCGCGAGATAGCCACGCTGCAGGATCGCAAACGCATGCTCCAGCTCAGCCTGGTGCGCGCGAAGCATGGCAAGACGGACAATGTCAAGGAGCAGATGGCCAAGTCGGAGTACGAGTATCAGCTGAAGGACCAGATCGACTCGCTCACGAAGATGATCGATGAGCTCAGCAAGCAGCACGGGTTCATCAACATCACGGCGAACCAGACAGTCGACGTGACCAGCGACAAGAACTACAACGAGCCCCAGAGCGACGAGCAGGCGATCATCATGAAGCCCGAGACGGGCGAGGAGACGCTCCTGATCGAGAAAAATGGCGCCCCCTACCAGGTCCCGTGGAAGGCGGGCGATCCCAACTCCTGGGTGCACTACGGCTGGAAGCAGAAGGACCCGTCCTTGTGGGTGGATCCCCTGTCAGTCGGCAGCAGTGGCAGCAGTCCATCGGTGCCCACGGACACCAAGACTCTCTGGGTAAAGGTCGAGGCGCTCGAGCGCAAGTTGGCGGAGTCGACCGCTGGGCCCTCGGAGCAGGCTTAGCGCGGCTCGGCCTGAGTGAGGGGGCGGCTCATCATGCGAGTGCGAAGCCTGTACTTTTTCCACCAGTGGCGTGGAGACGCAAAGGCTGTATTTTTTTCCCCGCCGACGGCGTGGGGACGAAGCGATTGGATGAACTATGCTATTGGGACGTGCAGCGATGCGTGCACTGATAAAAACAGTTGGATCACCAATGCAATATTCATTGCAATCTGCACTGAAGCACGCAATCGCTATGAGGTCAGCATCCTTGCCATCATGGGTTCCAATTGTCATAGGGTCCGCATCCTTGCCATCAGAGGCCCTCAGGAGAGTGGAAGGACGTCCCACGTGGCCCCAAGAGACCCACAGGCCCCAAGATGCCCTGAGAGGCTCGTAGGCCCCAAGAGGCCGTAAGAGGCCCCAAGGCGAGAGCCCCATTTTGGAGGAGGAGCCACATTTCAATCGTGAACGCTCCGTGTCCTAAGAAATCGGAGGCCACGCCGTAACGGGTGACACGCACATTTTCTGCGTAACGATTGATTGGGGAATCCATTCCAAATCCGAAACCCAAATCCCCCTCCGTCCCAGAGTTCCCTGGGCTGTCCTGATTTTGGTGTGTGACTGCCAATGGTTTGCGTTGTGCGTGTGTCTTTGAAGTTTGTTTCTGCCCACGCTGCCCATGTTGGTCAGAAGTTTCTAAAAAGGGGGGGGAGTGCTTTGGCCTGAACGTTCTCTTTCCTGTGATGCCTGGACCACACCGCACCACACGCACGCAAATGCCCCTCCCCCCCTCGAAAAAAAATGATGCCACCGTGTTCTTGCATAGCCACTTTGGCTCAGCATGGCAGCCCTTCGGACCCCTGGTTGCGACCTCGGAGATGACGATGCTGAGCGCATCTTCGATTCACACATCAAGATGTCGCAATGCACCCCAGACAAGCTGTGGTGTTTATCGCGCTTGACAGCGCATGGGATGACATCTGATTGGCCAGCCTTGAAGAAGGCGTTCGATGAGCTCCACGCGATTCTCATGACTTCACATGGGCTCATTCCTCACCAGGTTTCGCTCAACCACAAGTTCAGGAAGTGGATTGCTGGCAAGGGTCTGCAATGGACGCCTACAGAAATAGAGAGGTGCGTGCTGAACCTCCGCACGATGCTGTCGACTCTTCTTGGCAGGAAGCGTCGCGATCAAGATGCCCCTCGAAACTACGGCCAACTCCAGATCCTCATGGACATGATGAAGCTCGTGAAGAACGACGGTGGCAATCGCAGGCTCTCGCACAAGCAGGGCGTCCCGACCGTTGTGCCGATTCCCCCAAAAAAACATCGTCACGGTCGAGATCAGCGACGACGAGAAAGCCGAGGAGGTTCGCTTAGACGACGCCGTGAGCAGCGAAGATGACTTGGAGCGCAAGCTGTTCGGATCCAAGTCGTCTACGAGGGCCACCGCGACACCTGGGGCCGTTCCGCTGACGGCATCAGCTCTGGCCGAGCTGGCGGCGTGTCCACCTACAGGGCCATCTCCGCAGGAGTACGCCAGCACCAACAAGACCAAGAAGGATAAGACGAAACCATCCGTGCCACTGCATTCTTCTGCAGATGAGGGCTCTGAAGACGGACGAGAGCAGCATGTGCATGTAGCCAAGGGCAAGCGCAAGAAGCGCAAGGGCAAGGGCAAGGGCAAGCGCAAGGCGCCATCGACGGCCAAGCGCAAGACACCAGCCAAGAGCAAGGTCGATGCCACCGAGAGTGCTGTCGATCCAATTGCCAACTACATCGGCATCAAGGGCGCGCGCCTGTCTGTGCTGAGGAACCGAGTGTATTCCAAAGCGCACGCCATGGAGAAGAAATACCGACTCGGCACGGGGTGGTCCAGGGAGACAGCATTGGAGTCTGCGGCAAAGTATGCTAACAAGCAGGTCTCGCGCTGGCTCAAGGCCATTGGCGAAGACAAGTGAGTTTTATTTTTGCTGCGCTGCTCGGCGATTTGGGGCTCGCTGTTGCAGGCAATTTCTGGGTTGCACCTCGAAGCGCAGGGCAGGCCCACAGAAAATAGAAATACAGTCAGATTAAAGAGTAAGAATTGCATTCGTGTGTCGAGGGTGTCTCAAGCGAAACACCGTCCACGGAACTTGTTGAGGATGTTCCAAGCGACGGGCGCATCTTGTAGATTCCAGGCTCCCCTGGGGGATCGCGTGGAGGACAGCTCAGCTTTTGTCGAGGATGTCTCGAGCGATGGTTTTGCCTTGCATGATCTGGTGAGGGCCTCTCAAGAGAGCCCCTTTGGCTCCGCGTTCGCGAATGTCTCCGAAGAAACACTTTGACTTTTGGGAAACGGTTGAGGGCTGCAGGAATCAAACACTATGTGACCACTATTTTTTCAGCGTGCGTGAACAGCCCATCCGAGGACATGGGTCGCTGCACCGAAACATACGAGAAACAACACGGCGGTTGAAGAATGATTGAACCATGCATACTTCAACGTATAATTCAATCTACAATTCGACTCGGGGCCCAATCAGATCCAACCGGGGTTCGAGCCAAGTCCGCAAAACGAAAGATCCGTCACGGTGGCCAGCGGCCTTACCTCGTGATCTGAAATTTTTGACGCTTCGCGTATCCCCACCAGCCCATCCAAAAACGATGCCCAGGCGAATTGCGGTGATCAGGGTAAGTGAGGGAGCATACAGAGTAGCAAAGGGCTGGGGGACCCGTCTTACCCAAGAGGGCGAGGATGGAGGAGTCGGAGGAGGATGGGGAGGAGGAGGAGGGGGAGGAGGGGCAGCAGGTGGAAAAGTGGGAGGAGGGAGGAGGGAGGAGGGGGAATAGGCGGATGATGAGGAGGAGGGGGAGGAGGAGGAGGAGGAGGAGGAGGAGGAGAGAGAAGAGGAAAGGAGGAGGAAGATGAGGCTGATAAAGTTGAGGAGACGGAGGAGGAGTAGGCCGACAAGGAGGAGGAGGCGGAGGAGGGGGAGGAGGATGAGAAAGATGAAAAGGAACACGAACAATGACGTGCACAAGAGCCTCCTAGGATGTCCCTTGGAAGTCGTTTGGGAGTCCTCTTGGAGCGCCTGGGGGATTCTTGGATGCCTCGGGTTCCATCTTCCCTTCTTCCCCTTCGGGGAAGGGTTTACCCCTCCCCCTAACCCCCTCCCCTGGACCTGGACGGGGGGGGTCGCTGGTAGCTGGAGCGTCCAAAACGGCCTCGGCGAGGAAGCCAACATCACCGATTTTACTAGGGTGTTGGCCGAATTTAGCCCCCTTCCTTTGATCGATCACCTCCTAGATGGCCCCAAGAGCGCTCCCAAGGCCCCCAAGAGCGCCCCAAGAGGGCCTCAAGAGGCGCCCAGGAGGCCCCAAGAGGTCCCCAAGAGGCCCTGAAGAAGCTCCCTAGACCCCCAAGGGGCCTCACGAGGAACTTCCCTAAACCACCTACGCCCAGAGGGCTGGTGGGATTTGCAAATGGCACACGCCCGTTCCAGAGCCGTCTCTCGGCTCAAACCAAGATCATTCTGGGGTGCCCTAGTTCCCTCTATGTCTGGTGAGTTTGTCGCCTTTGGAGGGCGAGGCCATCGCCTGGGCAGCAATGGCGAGATCATGCCACACGCAGCTCCCAGCGAGGGACAGCCCCAGCAGCAGCCTGGCGAGCGGGGCGAGGCGGCGCACCCGACGCTCAACTCCGAGGTCGTGGACTTGGAGGGCGGTGACGACGGCGATGGGCGGCAACCTGCCGATGATGAGCGTGATGAGCAGCCGAATTCAGAACACGATGAGTTCGTCGTCGCCGTGGAGGGCGCGTCACTTCGCCTGAAGAACATCATGGACACGATGATGGTCGTGCAGGGCTGGATCGAGAAGCTTGGTGACAACAAGTGGACCGAGAAGCTCAAGCATGATGCATCAAGGCTGCTCGCAGACATGGAGCACTTCGAGAACTGGACCAATGGGATCAACTGGCACACGGAGAACATGCAACCACTGCTCCAGACCATAGACGAGAACCACACTGAGTTCAATGAGAGCGTGGCGAAGCTCAAGCCGTACATGCCGCAGTTGCAGGAGGACGCCGACGAGAAGACGGAGGAGGCCCGAGATGCAGCGGACGAGGTGGACGAGAAGAAGTTCTTCGTCAAATCGAGCAGGCACGAGAAGCCAGTCATGAAGACCAAGGGCAAGTCCAAGGACACGAGCACTGGCAAGGGCTCCAAGGGCAAGAAGGCCAAGGGCAAGGACAAGCCCGACAAGACCCCGACGGCGAAGAAGCAGGCCAAGGGCACGGGCCAGGCGAGCAGGAAGAGGCCATCAGCTGCTCCGCCCAGAGGTGTGGATGACGATGGCACAGACTCCGACGATCAGCCAATCTGCAGTCAGTCCTCGAAGTGATGGGCACGGACAGAGTCCACATAGTGTTTCGCATGCGCCGTCGCCGAGCGCGGCGGCGCGTGCTCGCTCGCCGAGGCCCAGCCCCGTATATCAGATCCCGCTGGCAACGACTGCTGTACTGTTGAAAACTGTGTGCTCCATTTTTGCAGTGCGAGTTCACAACCATGCAGTGCAATGCCCAGGGTGCACATGCGAACCATCAAATTGAATTATAGATTGAATTATAGCTATAATTCAATCTATAATTCAATCTATAATTCAATCACGTTTTTCATATATAAATATATATATGGTTTTATATATTGAATTATAGATTGAATTATAGATTGAATTATAGCTATAATTCAATATATAATTCAATTTGATGGCGAACGAAGTTCGGAGGAGTCGATCCTGAACATTATGTGTCTCTTTCGGAGTCCGTGTAAGTCCAGCCCGTCTGTGTGAAACACATGTAACTAACTACATTTCTCTCTGAATAAGGTTTCCGTGGTCGGTACTCAGGGGATCCAGGGTCGAGGCTGCAGTGTTGTGATTGTCCAGTGGGCCTCTGTCAACGACGATCTCTTTGCAGCTTCAACTGCTTCAGCCTGAACTCACCTCCCCTTCTGGAGGGATGGCACCGCTCTCGTCACTGCAGCCGTTTTCCATCGAGCATTGCTGGCGCCAGTTCGGACCATCCCGTTCGGTGCCAGGACATCGCGCCTCGATGGGGCCGAAGCGGATCGCCGCGAAGCTCTCGGAGATTCAGCTATCCGACGAGGAAATCGAGGCTGCGAAGAGAGTGCTTCAGGCTGCAGATCAGAAGCGCGTGAACTCGATCAAGCAGGGGCTCAAGGCGTTTGTCGCTAGCAACCCGGACTCTCGGATCACGACGGCCAACCGCTACGACGAGACGTTCATCCTGAATTTCATCGGTCACCAGGCTCGCTGCCAGGACGCGCAGAGGAAGACCATAGCGTCGAAGGAGGTCGCCATCCAGAAGTCTAAGTTCTCGGACGTGATTCGCATGTCCGCCCACACCATGGATCGAGAGCTTGGGCCACAGAAGGCAGAGTTGTGGCGGTCGGTTCTCAAAGCTTTACCAGATTCTCTCACTGGCCGCACCGAGCCAGAATATTTGGAATACCCTGTGCCGAAGAACTGGGAGCGCATGACCGAGAGCGAGATGAAGAAGTTCTTGGTGGAGACCCAGGGCGACAGCAGCTTAGAGGACGTGCAGATGGCCATGGATCGCCAGGGGCCTGCCATGGAGCTGAGCGGCTCGGTGGCATCGAGCAGCGGAGTCGACCCTTCCCAGGTGAAAGTGGAGCCTGCCGACGCTGAGGGGCAGGCGAAGAAAGCGCTCGCCCTCAAGGTTGCCAAACTCCAGTCCGAGTTACCGCAGTTGGTCAGGGAGTTCCAGGACAAGACCTTGGAGCTCAAGCTGATCCACACAAAAGCGAAGAACAAAGCCGACCCCTACCACTCGGAGTTCATGAACGATCTCGAAGGATGCTTGAAAAAATGAAGACGACCAAAGGGATCTTGGAGCGCCTGCACACGGAAGAGGCCGACGCGGAGGAGGTTCCCAAATTGATCAAGCAGGTGGACGATATGCGCGAGAAGCACGAGCAGATCGAGGAGTTCTCGTTGCGGAACGGCTACAAGGAGAAGGCCAACCCGAAGAAGCGCTCGCGTAAGTAGACGAGTTGAGGAGGTCAAGACACGTTTTAGTTTCTCTTGGTCTCGAGGCAGCCGCCTTGTCGGCAGCAGTGCCGCTAAGACACTCATAGGGGACGAGTGCATCGCCCGCTGAAGCAGCCTCGGACAAAAAGGAAAACTTACCCTGGAGGAGGACCCAACCATTTGCAGTTGTGAGTGCCGCCTTCGGTGGAGCTTCCTCTGTGGGGCCACGATGCTAGTGAGGGATGTGCCGAACTGGCCCGAGGCCGCCATGCGATCCCTGCCAGCGGGGCATTCGGTAGAGCTCCATATAGAGCCACGACCTTCACTAGAGGTGTGCCGAACTGATCCGACGGGAGGGCAAGACAGCCACATGTGATGATGAAGATGATGATGATGATGATGACGATGATGATGATGATGATGTGGATGACGATGGTGATGAAGGTAATTGGGGGAGGGAGGGGGGGGGGGGGAGGGCGAGGAGAGGCGAGGGATGCGGGGCGCTGCCTGTTCAAATCGAGGACCGAACGCCAAAGGATGGTTGGTAACAGACTGGGTGGGGCTCACCACGCCACGCACCATTAACAACATTAACAACAATAATAACAACGCTCATGTTGAGACGGTTCGCCATGCAGCATCAGCAACAAACACAATTAGCCGTGACAAGAAGAGCAGCAACAACAACAACGGCAACACAATCGGCAAGCAATGGCATAATTACAGTAACAACAGAACCAAGCCAACAACATCTGGCGACGCGTCTTTCCCAAGAAATGAAACCAAACATTGCTGCGGGGGCATCGCCGCCTCCTGCCGGCCTGTGGGGTGTTGGGTCCTCGTCTGTGCTTCTGGACTGGTCGTCGTCCTCGTCCCTGCTCCCGCTGCTCGCTCTGAATGCTCGTCTACTTATTCCCAATCGTCCACCCACCTATGGTGTGAGATGTGAATCCGCATACGTGAATTAGAGTGCCTCGTCAACTCAATGCAACACAGGGCAGGTGAAATGCAGAGCCGCAGGGTCGCACATTATGATATTCAGAATATAGCTCGGCCTGAAACAAAGAGTTTCGTAACATGGGAAGCATTTCCGTACGACCTCAGCCCTGGAACGTTAAACTCTTGTGTTCCGTAGCCGTTTTGGCTCCAGCATGAGAAACCGATGAGCACGCGCAGCCTGCGCATTTTGTTCGTATGTTTACTTTGCACGCGTGGCTTCGGTGCGAAGCGAGGTGTGCGGCAGAGGCTGGCAGAGGCTGAGGCTGCGCCAGACACGCCTCCTCCTGATGGCAAGCCCGAATTGCCATCTCATCGCGTTCGGGGCGGAGTGCGGCGGCGACTTGAAGCTGGCACCGTCACTGACCCGCAGGCTTCAGCATCTTTGCCATTGTATCGTTCGCTGAAGAGGGATTGGGGGTCTGGCGTGCTCAGCTCTGCACGCGTGTCAGAGCACTCGCACGGCGCCCGCGAGCAAGGCGCTATCGGACTGGATCGTTTGGCCGACGCTGGTGCAAACGGGCAACGCCCTGGGAATTTATTCCGCGACCTCAAGAGGATTTTCGGCTGGCCGTCAGGTTGCGCGCCAATTGAATGGATTAAGTTGCCAACCAAGAGAGGACGTGCTACGCCTCATCCTGTGCTCTGGCCCCACGTTTTTGTGAAGCGCATGTTTGATGAGCGGGCCGACCTTTTCACGCGGCGCCTTTGCGGGGCAGACGGCTCATGCAGCCATTTCTGGGAAGGGGTATCCGATTCGGCGTTCGTGCGGCGGCGCCCGAATCTCCCTCGTGAAACCTGGCCAACAACGATCCCGCTTGGTTTTCACGCCGATGGCGGGGGGTTCAACAAACACGATTCTTTATTTGGATTGTCGTGGAATAGCCTCGCTACGAGTAAGACATCGTCGGTGCAATCACGTTTCCTCTTCACAGGGATTAGAAAGTCGGACATGGTACCCGAGACGCTGGGCCTGCTGATGAAAGCTTTCTCTTGGAGCGCCAATATTCTGCTGACGGGTGACGCGCCGATGCTTGACTGGCAGAATAACGAACTACCAGGTGGCGGCCTCCCCCTCGCAGGTGGCTGGAAAGGCCAGGTCGCCCAAGTTCGGGGCGACTGGCAATTCTTTTTGCCAGGCGTTCTACTTTGCCCAGTGGAATGCTGCCGATGTCATGTGTCCATTCTGCTGGGCGTCGAACGTCCATCGCGAGAGAGCATGGTATGACGTGGGCCCAGAAGCAGGGTGGGGAGAAACCGTTTGGTCCCACGAAGCATTCTTGGCCCATCTGGCCTCGCAAGGCCTTCCCGTGCCTGCTTTCTTTCAGCCAAGACATGGGGTCATCGGCCTCAGGCTGGAGAATGTGATGGTCGACGTCCTGCATACACTGGACTTGGGCATGACAGCTCATGTTATCGGCAGCGTCCTTTTTGTATTCGCATGTTTGCGAAAGAGTTTCGGCGGAGCCACGTACGAGGAGGGCGCTTCCCGATTGTCGTCATACTTGCAGCAATGGTACCAGCAGACAGGAAGCCACTCTCGCATCAAAGGTGTCTTGACCCTGGCCAGGCTTCGAACCGACAAAGGTTGGGCGAAGTTGAAAGCACATGGCGCCGCTACCAGGCATCTCACGTCATTCGCATTGCACGTGCTGTCCCAGTTTGCCAATTTTAATGACGCACAATGGGGCCTGCACGATCGGTTGGCTTTCGCTGCGTGCCAGTTGTTCGACCGTTTTTATGAGATAGTGAAAATAGAAAGCTTGTACATGAGTGACGCTATACACGAGGAGCTGGATACGTTGAGTGCACAATTTACGTCGATGTATTGTAAGCTTTCGAACTGGAGTTTCTCACGACATCCCAAGATCTGGAAATTAGCGCCCAAGCTACACCTTTTCGAGCACCTTGTGATGCAGTCGATGCAATTCGGGAATCCAGCCTACTGGTGGACATACGCGGATGAAGATCTGGTTGGGCGCTTGATAAGAATTCTTGACGCTTCGCGTATCCCCACCAGCCCATCCAAAAACGATGCCCAGGCGAATTGCGGTGATAGGGGAGTGAGAGAACATACAGAGTAGCAAAAGGCTGGGGGACCCGTCCTACCCAAGAGGGCGAGGATGGAGGAGGAGTCGGAGGAGGGTGAGGAGGGAGGAGGAGGAGGAGGAGGAGGAGGAGGAGGAGGAGGAGGAGGAGGAGGAGGAGGAGGAGGGGGAGGAGGGTCAGCAGGTGGGAAAAGTGGGAGGAGGGAGGAGGGGGAATAGGCGGATGATGGGGAGGAGGGGGAGGAGGAGGAGGAGGAGGATGAGGAGGGGGGGGGAGAGACGAGGAAAGGAGGAGGAGGATGAGGCTGATAAAGTGGAGGAGAAGGAAGAGGAGTAGGCCGACAAGGAGGAGGAGGAGAAGGAGAAATGTGAGAAGGAGCAAGAACAATGACGTACACAAGAGCCTCCTAGGATGTCCTTTGGAAGTTGTTTTGGAGTCCTCTTGGAGCGCCTGGGGGATTCTTGGATGCCTCGGGGATCCTCTTGAGGCCTCTTGGGGGTCTAGGGAGCCTCTTCAGGGCCTCTTGGGGACCTCTTGGGGCCTCCTGGGCGCCTCTTGAAGTCCTCTTGGGGCGCTCTTGGGAACCTTGGGAGCGCTCTTGGGGCCATCTTGGGTGTGATCGATCAAAGGAAGGGGGTCCCTCAATTAGCCTCCCCCGTCGGGAGCCTCTAAAATCGGCCAACACCCTAGTAAAACCGATGATGTTGGCTTCCTCGCCGAGGCCGTTTTGGACGCTCGAACTACAAGCGAAACCTCCCGTCCAGGTCCAGGGGAGAGGGTGAGGGGGAGGGGTAAACCCCTCCCCGAAGGGGAAAAAGGGAAGATGGAAGATGCAATTCCCTAAACCACCTACGCCCAGAGGGTTGGTGGGATTTCTCATACTGTTCATCCGAATACAATCGCTGAGTCTATGTTGTGTAAATGGGCGCACTGTGTGTTTGACGAGATATTGTTGGATCTCGATGTGGACACCTGGAACTGAGGTAGATCATTATCATCATCATCATCATCATCATCACCATCATCATCATCATCATCAGCATCACTCATCACCATCACTGGGATCTCAGCAAGAGAAGCGGGTGGATTCAAACGGGGGTACTACCTAGTTTTCTGAGAAAGACCAGTCGCGGCGACGAAAGCAACTGAAAACAACGTTTAAGAATGGCACGGGGAATTTTAAAGGCACATCCCTTATGAATTCTTGAATGCCCGTATATCTTACGGCCCCCGTAAGATCTTATGGTTGTTGATGCTCTGGGTCTTCGGACCGTCCCGGGGCCTGTTGAGGGCCCCCGGAAGCCGGGGGCGCGCGTGCCAACTCGATGATGCATCCTACGTTAGTGTTCCGCCCGCTCGATCTGATCCGCCCGTCAGGGTCCGCCGCCCACCCGACCCGACCCGCCCGCCCGACCCGTCCGTTAGGGCAGACGTGCGCCAACTCTAATGTCCCGCCCGCCCGGCACGACCCGCCCGTTAGGGTACGCCTCCCCGAGCTGACTTGCCTATCAGGCTTCGCCCGCCGGACTCGACTCGCCCGCCCGACCGACCCGCCCGTTAGGCTGCAATCGCGCCAGCTCGATGATGCATTCGGCTTGCGTGTCCCGCCCGCCCGACCCGACTCGCCCGTCAGGGACCGCCCGTTCGACCCGACTCGCCCCTGGTCACGTTCTCGTTTCCGCCCTTCGTTCTCGCCTTCGTTCCGCCTGCGTTTCCGCTCTCGTTCTCGCCTTTGTCCTCGCCTTCGTTCTCGCCTTCGTTTCTCTTTCGTTTCCGACCTCGTTCCCCACCTTCGTCTCGCCTTTGCTTCACCTTCGTTTCGCTCTCGCTCTCGTCCTCGCCTTCGCTCTCGCCTTCGTTTCGTGCTCATTCCCGCCCTCGTTCTCGCCTTCGTTCTCGCCTTCGTTTCGCTTTGGTTTCCGCTCATGTTCTCGCCTTCGTTCTCGCCTTCGTTTCGCCTTCGCTTCCGCTCTCGTTCTTGCCTACGCTCTCGCTATCGTTTCGCCCTCGAGTCGTGCTTGTTTCCGTCTCGTTTCCGCTTTCTTTCTCGCCTTCGCTTCGCTTTGGTTTCCGCTCACGTTCTCGCCTTCGTTTCGCCTTCGTTTGGCCCTCGTTTCCGTTCTCGTTCCCGACTTCGTCTTGCCGAACCGAGCTCCTGGGTCTTACCGAACCAACCGCGCCTTCCCAAACCAGCGGGATCTTATCAAACCATGACCGGGGGACTTCCAAAACCAACCGGGTCTTCACAAAAGCTAAGCCACCGGGTCTTTTCAAACCAACCGGGTCTTCCCACACCAGCCGGGTCCTACCACACCGACCAGGTCTTCACAAAAGCTGAACCCCCGGGTCTTCTCAAACCAACCGGGTCTTCCCACACCAACCGGGTCTTCCCAAACCAAAGTCCTGGGTCTTCCCAAACCATCCGGGCCTTCTCAAACCAAACGGGTCCTTCCAAACCATCCGGGTCTTCCCTCTTCCCAACCAAGACCCTGGGCCCTCACAGACCAACCGGGTCTTCCCAAACGAAGCGGGTCTTCCCAAACCAACCAGGTCTTCCCAAACCAACCGCGTCTTCCTAAACCAAAACCCCGGGTCTTCCCAAACCAACCGGGTCTTCCACAACCAAAGGGGTTTTCCCAAACGAAACGGGTCTTCCAAAACCAACCGGGTCTTCTCAAACCAAGCCCCTGGGTCTTCACAGACCATTCGGGTTTTCCCAAACCAGCCAGGTGTTCCCAAACCAAGCCTTGGGTTTTTCCCAATGCAAACGGGTTTTCCCAAACCAACCGGGCGTTCACAAACCAAGCCCTGGGTCACCCTAACCGAAGGTGTGGTTTGGAAAGACCCGTTTGGTTTGGGAAAGACGCCCCCCCCCAAACGCCCCCACACCCCCACACCCCCACACCCCCACACCCCCACACCCCCAAACCCCCACACCCCCACACCCCCACACCCCCACACCCCCACACCCCCACACCCCCACACCCCCACACCCCCACACCCCCGCACCACCCACGCACGCACGCACGCACACGCACACGCACACGCACACGCACACGCACACACAACACACACCACAACAAACACACAACACACGCACACACGCGCACGCAACGCACACGCACTCGCACACGCACACGCACACGCACACGCACACGCACATGCACACGCACACACAGACACACAGACACACAGACACACACACACACACACGCACTCACTTTTTTGGTCGGCGGGTCGAGAGCGAGCCTCTTCCGGTTAAGAGCTAGGCGGGCCGCGCAAAGCAGTAATTGGGGAGACAGACGCACACACACACACACACACGCACACGCACGCACACGCACACACACGCACACACACGCACATTTACACGCACACACACACATACACACAACACGTACACACAACACCCACACACAAACGCACACACAAACACACACGCACACGCACACGCACACGCACACGCACACACACACACACACACACGCACACGCGCAACAATACAAGTGCGAATGTCAATGAAGGAGGGCGGCCGCGGAGGAAGAGCGCGGGAGGAGGCCCCAGGCGCAGAGAGCTTTCGCCCACTCGTGACGAAACTCCCGACGCACCTTGTGGCGCCTTTCCGCCAGGCGAGGCGCGACGCGCGGTTACAGTCAGGTCGGGCGTGTCCCCCTACGGGCGGTTTTTGGACGACAAATAAAAATACCAAACAATGTTCAAACAATACTCAAAAATTATAAAACTAATCGTGGACAGACTATTTTTACTATCTTTGAATGTTCCCCCTGTGGAGGGACAGGCCCGACTTCAGGTTACAACCAACCCGTACCAGAAGGACGCACGACAGGGATGCATCGGCCTTGGAGGGCCATTGTCGGCACTTCTGCGGGAGGCCGCGGAGGAAGGACGCGGGAGGGGGGCCTCTGGCGCAGAGAGTTTGCGCCCACTCGTGGCCACACGACGGCACAACAGAAGACTGAACCAGGCCCCGAAGACGCCCGCAGGCCTGTCCAACCCCGCTGACCTCGGGCCAGAGGCCTACTGGCAGGCCACACTCGGGCGTCGCTCTGACGCGGGGGGAAAAGGGGGGGGACGGCATGTGCACCTTCCGCGTGCACCTTCGGGGACCCAGGTAACATTAAGTCGGGCCTGCCCCCCATACAGGGGGATGTTCGACGACGAATAAAACATACCCCAACAACAATCAAGAAACAATGCAAACATAGCCAGGGGACTATTTTTGAATATTGTTCTGCCTTTTGTTGGATATTTTCGGGGTATGTTTCATTTTTCGTCGCAAATCCCCCTGTAGGGGGACACGCCCGACATAAAGGTAACAGAAGAAGAAACGGCATGAACATAAACCTTCGACGTTCCGCGCGGATTTCTCGGATCTGCGCTGGACCCCCCTCCTCGGCGCGCGGAGCGCGCGGGGAGCGGCGCCCGAGGCGCCGCTAGGGGGAGCCCGCGCAGCTGCAAGAAGAGCCGCGCGCAGCGTCGAACGTTTGTGTGCTTTGCCTTGTGCCTTCGCTACATGGGGGGGGAACTCAAACATTGTAAACAATAGTTTGGGGACCATGTTTGACTATGTTTTAATACTTTTGAATATATATATATATATATATATATATATATAGATATATTGCTTTTTTCTTTTTTCGTCCAAAATCCCCGAAAGTTCGAAACGAAACTCCCGACGCGCCTTCTCGCGCCCGCCCGCCAGGCGATGCGGGCCGCGCGGTGACCCTCGCTCTGGCGGCTCCCGCCGGGTCTTGGAGGAGGACGGCCCTCCAGCCCAGGCAGCGAGGCGCGAGGCGTGATCAGACGGTCAGCCCGTAGAATAAGGACGCACGATGTAGGGGGCAAACAAACCTCCCTCGCTTTTGACCACCCTCGCTTCCAAGAGATACCAATCGATGCCAAACTACGGCATGTACTGGTCAGGCCGCTTGACGAGGAGGCGTATGGTATGACTTGGTTTTGCCTGGAAGCGAGAGCGGGGTAGGTAATTCACGCTCTGACGATGAGAAGGATGCACCGGCCTTGGAAGACCATCCCGGCGCTTTTCGAGCGGGGCGCGGCCAGCGAAGGTGGCCAAGGATGGACCGAGGAGGCAAGCATGCAAGGGAGTTCTTGGGTTGACTGCAAGGCAAGGCCAGGACATGGACAGATCAGGGATTTCTGAGATGCGGCGGTTCTGGAGGACGTGTTGATGGGCCTGTTCTCCACCACCACCACCAGTAGTTGGAGGGGGAAGGAGGTGGAGGAGTAGGAGGAAGAGGAGAAGGAGGAGGAGGAGAAGGAGGACCCCCTCCCCCTCCTACGTATGGTGGTGGTGGTGGAACACAAGCCCATCATGTATCGGGCGCCGCGGCCGTGCCGGAGCACTCCAGGGCGCTCTGAGAGCGTTCTGGAGAACTCTGGAGCGATCCGTCCTGGTCCTCGCCACCCCCGGACTCGCGCCCCCACGGGGAGGCCGCAAGAAACGAACGAAAAGACGGGCAGGTGACCTCAGGTGTGTTGGAGAGCGAAGCCCTCGAGGTGTTTTGGGGGTGCCCCCGACCTCGATGTGGCCCCCACCCACCCCCCTCGATGTGGCCTCCCTCCCCCCACCCCCCTCCCCCCCGCTCTCGTCCACCCCCCCCCCTCCGCGCTAGGGGGGAGGGACAGTAGCGGCAGCAAGGGGGGCCTCGAGGTGTTGTGGGGGCCCATAAGCACCGAGGCCCACTCCCTCACTCCCGCCCCCTTGCTCTCGTCCATCCCCCTTCCCTCTCTCCGCGCAAGGGGACCTACGGTTAGGTCGGGCCTGTCCCCCTCCCTCTACAGGGGAATTTTGGGGCGAAACAATAACAAATAGTCGAGCAATACCCCCAAATGATCAAAAATAGTGAAAGAATCCACGGACTTTTTTGGGGACGATTGTTGAATATTCAAAGGGACAGGCCCGACTTAAAACCTACTGAGCACTCACGCCGCGCTCGAGCCAGCGGGGGGGCCAACGCTGGAGCTGACCAACGCAGGGCCCCCTGACGGTGACGTAGACCTCGGAGACGCCGAAGCGAGTGCTCGGCACAACGGCCGCAGAGAGAGAGAGAGAGAGAGCAGGGACCGACCGTCCCGGCATTCCTATAGGCCTAGCACGAAATTTTCCTAGAACGCAGAGATGTTCTAAGAACCAAAACAATGTTCTTAGAACATACGCCCGATGTGTTAAAACAAGACAGTCCCGGCCAGAAATATTCTAAGAACATTGCGTAGAAACTACAAAAGGTTCTCAGAACTCCTTTGGTAGGCCCATAGGCACGCCAGGACGCTTCGCCACCGCTTGAAAGAGAGAGAGAGAGATAGAGAGAGAGAGAGAGCGCAATCCTTCTTTTGAGGGAGATCGCAGGGTGAGGTCTCCGCACGAGCTCCCTTGATCCACGAGGCAAGCTCAGCCACCGCAGTCGGGGAGATAACCCGTGGAGGGAGGCTGCACAGGGGGGGAGGTGATGAAATGAGACGAGATGAGACGAGATGAGATGAGATGGGGATGAGAGGAGATGCCAGGTCGTCCTAGGCCACTCAGCCTCAAATCGGAAGGCCCCGAAGGAGCAGGTGCCTCATCAGAATCATCCTCGGCACCCGCATCGCGCTCAAGGAGGCTCGCTCCCGACGACGACACGGCGGGGAGCCTGCGCAGGGGTGGGGAGGACCAGCATGGCAGCAAGGGGCCCCAAGGCGTCCTTGGAGGTCTGGAAATGGGCACCAACACCAGCACAGGGGGGTGCCTCCACAGGGGGAAGATGATCCTACATGTTCGGTGTTGGTGGTAACAGGTCGGTCACCTTGGACGCCAGAATATTACCACCATCACCGAGACCGGGATCTTCTTCCCTCGGTGGAGGCACACGGCCGATGTTATTGGTGTTGGCGTCAACCTCTAGGCCTGCGAGCATCCTGAAGCCCCTCCCCCCCCTGGGCCTCGAGGTGCCCTGCAGGCTCCCGCCCCCGCAGCTCTCGGACAGCCCGGCGCCCATGGTCCAGAGGCGCCCCCCTGCCCGCGGACGGGGAACACACCTGCGTCGGCGGCCTCGCGGGCCGTGAACCTGGGCCGCGGCCCCGCGGATACACATGACTATCTGCCAGACCACCCCAACCCAACCCGAAGACCCGAATTTCGGGTTCGGGGGGATATGGGCTCCATATATGTTTTTCCGATGTTTCCCAGACTCGCCCCCACTGGAAATGGAGGGCAATTTGAGGCCTTCAGGTTGGGTTGGGGTGGTTTGGTGGGGGGTGAACGGTCAGGGCACTGAAGGACGAGCCCTGAGAAAAGAGCCCAAAGTCTGAAGGCTGTCAGGACGTAGAAAAGCACCAAAATCGAGGCCTGGCCAGGGAGATGACCACCGCCCTTGGTCACAGGAGGAGCCCTCCAAGGTCTGAGGCGTCCTGGGCACAGTCCTGAGCGAATGACCCTACCGCACAGGGCGTTTTTCGCGGATGCCCCGCGCGGGAAGTACGGCCATGAACTTTTGCCCAACGTGTCGCAATGGCGGCCCTGGCGACACGCTACGCCCTGCAAGCGGATAGCGTCGCTCTGCTCCGCGGGGCGGGAATGGGGACGTGGACAGCGTGTCGCGCCGAAGCCTGGCGGGCCAGAACCGGCGGAACGACACGCTGAGCCCAGACTGCCGACCGTGCACACGCGACCGCATATCATCCACGGGATCGCGACCGGGAATCCAAAGCGCGAGGGCGTGTACGCGGATGTGTTCGCCGCTCGTGACCTGCTCCCCGCTCCCTCCCTCCGAAGGGGGCGGGTGCGCGAAGACGAAGGCAGGACAAGGACAAATCCGGACGAGGACCAGGCGGGGGCCTCTGAGAGCCGACGGATCTGGAGGATGCACCGGGCGCCGCGGCCTTGCCAGAGCGCTGAGCGCCACGCTCCGAGAGCGCCGCGGAAGGACCTGGAGCGATTCGTCCTCGTCCGGAGCCTGCCTGGTGCGCAGTCCAACACACGGGCGAGAAGGCACCCTCCGCCAGGAAGGTCCCCGGAGGTCTCTGGGGTGCTCCCAGGGGCGTCTGGAGCCCTCCCAGGGCCCCCAGATCAGAGACCTCCGGAAGCCGAAGATGCCCCCCAAACCGTATCCCCAACTCGAGGTGCCAGAGATCGGACACTCGACAGGCGAGTCCTGGCAAGTCGCCCCCTCCTCTTGTTCCGCGGCCGCCTCGCTGAAGCGTTGCCCTAATCCAGGCCTGATCCATAGAAACACAAATTACTTCAATGTAGTCGGTGAAAGATGCGGGAGTGTAGGAATAAGAGGGGGAGGAGCGACCCACCCCTGTGACTGCAGTGGAGATTTCTTATAGCTGTGCTGGACTGGACCAGGAAGGACAACAAGAGATTGGCTTTGCGCGCCAAGCAGGCGGCCTGAGGCTTGAGCCGAGTTGCTGCTGTTGTGCGTTATCCTTCTCGTCACCCTCCCCCCTCCTTTCTCATCCTCCTCTCCCGCTGCGCTCAGGGGGCAATGCAAACGAACATGGGTGGGATGATGATGATGATGATGATGATGATGATGATGATGATGATGATGATGATGATGATGATGAGGATGAGGATGAGGATGAGGATGAGGAGGAGGATGAGGAGGAGGAGGAGGAGGAGGGGGAGGGGGAGGAGGAGGAGGATCAGCGGGAAGGACGCCCTTATATGAGGTCGTGAATAAAGAGCGCGTTACTCTGACGGGAGGACCCCACATGAGAAACTCGTTGGTTGCATGCGAATCGCTGTCATCGCTGATTAATGATGGTGAGGATGGCAAGATGCTGAGGTACCAACATGCCACCTCTGGGACCTGTGGGACCCGTGGAAGCTGTGCGACCTGTGAGGCTTGTTGGACCTGTGGTGCCTGTAAGACCTGTGGGACTTGCGAGCTCTTTGGGACCTGTGAGATTTGTAGAATTTGCGGGCCCTTAGTACCTGTGGGACCTGCGGGACCCGTGATACATGTGGGATCGAAGGGCCCCTGGAACTTGTTGGACCTGTTGGAACTGTGGGACCTGCAACCTCTAGGGCCCGTCAGATCTGTGGTTCCTGTGAGACCTGTAGGACCTACAGGCCCAATGGGACCTCTGGGGCCCTTGTCATGTGTGGGACTTGTGGCACGCGCACGACCTTCAGGACCTGTGCGCGAGGCGAGAACATCATAGGGACCTGTGCGACCTGCGGGGCAACTGTTGGGCCTGTGGGATTCGTGCGACCTGCGGGACCCGTGGGGCCTGTAGGACCTGTGGGACCTGTGGGGCCTGTGGGACCCCACTCGGAATACAAGCGTAAAGCGCGGGCCCCATAGGGATGGGGCTCGGCCTCGAGACTGCCCCCCATGTTCACTCACAGGCGAGGCACCCGCCTGGGACTTCCTCCGCTGTCCGGCCTCAAGGTCCTAAGAAAGTGATGACAATTTTGTCTTCCGATGGCCCGGCTTCTTGCTTGTATGGCCACC
>CAUYUJ010008302.1:43967-93967 GCA_963575745.1 Prorocentrum cordatum
CCTCCCCCTCCTCCCCCCCTCGTCCTCCTCCTCCCTTGTATCCTCCTCTCGAAGGTGGGGCGGCCCGGGACGGGCCCGAGCCGAGCGCTTGCGACCAAATGGCTGCGGTCAGGTCGGGCGTGTCCCCCTACAGAGGCGGAGCTTGGACGACAAATAAGACACACCCACCAACAGATATCCAACAGCAGCTCAGAAATGATCATGAGATCGTCCCCAGGGGCTGTTTTGGGGGCTGTCTTTGAATCTTCCCCCTGTAGAGGGCCAGGCCCGACTTCAGGCTACGGAAGATAGCTCCAATCCTCGTCGTTTTCTTATTCACTAGTTTGCCGATCGGCGCGGGCCCTCGCCCCCTCCTCTCCCCCCACCCCCCGTGGAGCAGATCTTGACCGTTTGGGGCGCCTGCTTCACGCAGATGGAGTCTCCACCGCAGGACGCACTGGTGCAAACAGTCGCATCAGGCAGAGGCGGGAGTCAGACCCCCTCCCTCCCCCTCCCCCTTCCGCCCAATGTCGAAATGCCGAATAAGAAAACGTCCACTTGTGCATTGAGGGCCCAAGAGGCCTCCAACATATCCCGAAGTTGACGCCGGAGAGGCCTAACGAGTCTCACGAGAGGCTCCCAGAGACCTCCAGGGGGCGGAAACCGAAGCCCGAGACGGCCCGAGTCGTCCACGCGCTTCCTGGGTTTTTGCAGGGCTGTTTCCCTTGGTTTTTCGGCTCAACATGCCTCGAAAAGAGAACTTCAGAAGGTCTGTTTGGACGCCCGAAATGGGCACGGAAAGAATGGGTACAATGCCCAACAACACGTGTTGTTCCAACAGCGGCCGCTGTTGGGCAGGCGGCCTCCTGTCTCAAGTGGACACAGGCCGCGGCGGCGCGGACAGCGCGTCCTGTTCAAAATGAACAGGAACTGCTGTTGGGCATTGTACCCATTCTTTCCGTACTCATTTCGTTCGTGCAGAGTCTCGGGGGCGGCCAAGAGGGGGGCGTGCAAATCATGGCTGGCGGCATGTGCGCGGCCCCAGGGGGGGGCCAGGGAACGTATTCAAACAAGAAGAGGCGCCATGAGATCTGAGGAAATATCATGGCCCACGCCATGATATCCCCCCCCCTAGTCATCACCCCCCTCTTTGCCGCCCCCGAGAGTCTGGAGACGGCCCAACGAGGGCGCCCAGACTGGTCCGAACCAGCCCGAGCGAAGACGGCTCCACTCGGCTCGCAGCGCGGCAGCGCCCCTGGGGCGACACAGCCCCCTGGGGCCACGCCGCTCGTCGCGCGAGAACGGCGCGAGGGCGGAGGCAGACACGAGTCTCGTCTACGCACCACGCGGCACCGCCTGGGGGGGGCACCCGCGCAAAGGCTGTCACGCTTTGCTCGTCGCGTGGCAACGCCGCGGGGCGGAGCAACTGCTAGTGCACTCTGCTCGCTGCGCGGCAACGTCTGGGGGGGGGCAACCAAAGCAACTGTTCCACTGTGAACTCTGCTCGCGACGGGGCAACGCCGAGGAAGCGGACGACGACGACGACGACAACCAGGACGACGACGACGCCCGACAAGAACGACGACGACGAAGACGACGACGACGACAGACGACGACGATGACGACGGTGAACCAACGACAGTAACGATGCCCGCTCGCCTGCCCGCGCGCGACGTCCGAGAGAAAGCAAACACACCCGTCCACCTCCTTTGCTATCCTTTGCTGCTCATCCTTGCCGCTCCTCTTGCCCACCCTCGTCCTTCCTAGAGGGCTGAAAATCCCCCCATACGAATCACCCCGACACGCTAAGCCGTTTAGTAAACGCACCCACAGAAGGAATCGAACAAGGCAGGGCTGTTAAGTAAACGCCCAAAACCGTTTAATGAACGCACATTATCGGGTCCGGGTGGTCTTCCCTGCGCTTGCTTCTCCTCCTCCTCCTCCTCCTCCTCCTCCTCCTCCTCCTCCAGGGCACGACCTAAGCGGTGTTTCCGTTCTCGTCTTGTTGTCGCTGTCCCTCGCTCTATCTTCGTGCCTCGCTTGGTGCAAGACGAAAGATCAAAACGGAAACGGTCCATGAAATCGCCCAAACACGGCTCAGCTCGAGCCCTGCACTGCTCTTGCTGCTGCTCCTCATCCTCTCTTCCCTTCCGCCGCAGCGAGTGAAGTGCGCGGTCCAGCCCTCTCGTGACTTCAAGAGACATGGAGCAGCATGGGACACGTCGTCGATGTTCGCATCCTCTTCTGCTCCTTCCCCCTCCTTCCGCCTCTGGCCTCGTGTCCAATTACTCCTCGTCCTGTCTTGGTTTAAGGCGTGGGGAAGGGGGAGGAGAAGCAGGAGGAGGACAAGCAGGGGGAGGAGGGGAAGCAGGGAGACAGCAGAATGCAAAGGAGGAGGATGACGAGGAGGAGGAGGAGGAGGACGAGGAGAGGAGGAGAAACGGTCCTGTCTCCTGCGCTGCGACCCGGGCCCCGCCGCCCAAATTGCGGGGCGCCTCCAGCGGACTCGTCGAGCACGGTGACCTCCTTCTCGCAGGCCACAGGGACATTCTCCTCGACAGGCGCGCTCCGCTCTTCCTCGAAGGCCTCTCTCTCTCTCTCTCTCTTGCTGCTTCTTGCCTCCTGCCTCTCTCTTTCCCTCTGCCGAAAGGAGGGGGGAAGGAACAGGAGGGGGGAGAAGGCGAGACAGAGAAGGAGAAGAGGCGAAGCGAAGGGGAGGAGCAGGAGGAGGAGGAGGAGGAGGAGGCGGAGGAGGAGGAGGGAGGGGAGGAAGAGGAGGAGGAGGAGGAGGAGCAGCAGCAGCAGCAGCAGGAAGAGGAGGAGGACCGGGCGAGGCGGCTCGCCTGCCCTGCCCGCGAGACGCGTCCGCGCCGGCAGAGGCAGCTGCGCGCAGCCTGCCGGAGAGAGCACGGGCGGGTGCTGCCGCGTGCATCGGAGGCGTGGGAGAGGCGTGAGCGAAGCGAGACATCCTCCTCCTGCTCCTCCTCCTCCTCCTCCACCTCCCCATCCTCGTCCTCCTCCTCCGTCCTCCCTCGTCCTCCCTCCTCCTCCTCGTGCTCCTCCTCCTCCTCCTCCGCCAGCACGGGCACCATACAGTCCTGTTGGCCTCCTCTGCCTCGTTGTAGAGCAGAGACCGCAGAGAGAGACAACAGGGACACTCCTGGCCTGAGCACGTGCACGTTCGAAGGGCAGGGCGGAGGAGACGAGCGCATGGGAGTCCCAGCATCCTTCCCGCCCGCCCAAACGCCCTTCGGCGCCTGGCGATTCTCGACGCCGTGGCAGTCGGACTCCGCGACGTGCAGGGCGGAGGCAGAGAACAATGGGGCGACGACAGCAGACGCGCACGCTGTGGGTGTGGTTGGCCCGACGGGCGCCGGCGAGGAGTTCGAGCAGCTGATGTTCGCGGAAACGGTGCGGCAGGTCGAGGAGCTCGGAGGCGTTGCCGGAGAGGGGGGGAGGAAGGGAGGGAGGGAGGGAGGGAGGGAGCGATGATGAGGAGGAGGTGCAGGAGGAGGGGGAGGAGGAGGAGAACCAGTGCAAACCCAAGACTCACCAACGATGTTGGAGTAAAGCCTCCCCCCAAGCTCCCTCATCACAGGCCCTTACAAGGATTCATGTCCACTGGGTGAAGGGCCCCGTTAGGAGACAACCGTTGGAAGATCCTGAAGCGTGTCAAAACATAATTCTCCGAACGTCAACGTCACGAATCGACTTGACTTTTGCGTCTGAACGATCCTGAATCGTCCGACAACGCCATTCCTGGGACCTCAACGCTGCGAATCAACGTAACTGTTGCTCTCTGACAATACTGACTCATTACAGAAAATCATTTCGGTACGTTGCCCATGGGAAACCATCAAACTTTTGCAACTGTTTGAAACGAATGTGCGCTGCGCTAAAGCGACAACCACGATTTGAAAAAGAACCGCCCCCCATCCGTGAACCTCTGGCAATTGCTTGACCGAATGTGTGCGGCGCTAAGGCGAGAACCACATTTTGGAACAACGCCTTCAATCCGTGAAAATCTGGCAATGTTTAAAACGAATGTGCGCGGCGCTGGGGCGACAACCACAACTTGAAAAAGAACCATCTCCCATCCGTGAAACACTGGCAATTGTTTCAAAGAACGTGCGCGGCGCTAAAGCGAGAACCACATTTTGAAAGCCGAGCCCCCATCCGTGAAACTCTGGCACCTATTTGAACGAATGTGCGCGGCGTTCAACCGAGAGACACATTTTGAAAACCACCCGCACTCCATCCGTGTAACGCTTGCATTATTTAGCAAGAATGCGCGCCGCGCTAAAATGATACCCACATGCTCAAAACCACACGCCCTGAATCCGTGAAGCTCTTGCGAAAAATTGACACGAAAGTGCGCGGCGCTGAGGCGAGAGCCACATGTTGAAAACCACCCGGCCATCATCTGTGAAACTATTGCCAAGTTTGAGCTTCGAGATCATAAGTGAGAAGGAGGTCTCAGGCCGAACGCCCGGCCCGCGCCTTCGACCAGCCTCGGGGCGCGACACGGAGGAATTACTTCTCAGGAAAAGGAACGGAGGAGGAGGAGGAGGAGAAGGAGGAGGGCGACGAGGAGGAGGAGGAGGAGGAGAAGTAGGAGGACGAGGAGGAGGAGGAGGAGGAGGAGGAGGAGGAGGAAGAGGAGGAGGCGGCAGAGGAGCAGGAGGAGGAGGAGCCGGACGGGGACGAGGACGAGGAGGAGACGGAGCGCCCCACCGACCCAGCCGAGCAGCGGGCGCGGGGGGCCCCAGGGGGGGGAGGGCCCCGGTGCGGCGGGCGCCGTCCTCGTCCCGCGGCCAGCACTGTAGCTTGGGGGGGACGAGACCCGTCGGCCACGCCTCATTGGGGGGGGGAGCGACGGGGAGCGACGTGGAGGGGAGCGAGGGCGAGGCAGAGAAGGAGAAAGGAAGGGAAACTGAGGAGGAGGAGGGGGAGAGAAAGAGGAGGAAGAGGAGGAGAAGGGGGCAGAGGAGGGGAGGGGGGAGCGACGTGGAGGGAAGCGAGGAGGGGAGGAGGAAGGAGAAGGAGGGAGAAGGAAAAAAGAGGAGAGGTGGAGGGGGAGGAGGATGCGAAGGAGGAGGAGGATCAGGAAATACATGAGAATGAGCATGAACTCTGTGAGAACATCCATCTCTTCATGCGCCAGCCTGCAACGCAAGCGGAGGAAGGGGAGGAAGGAAGGAAGGGAGGAGAGCAGAGGGGGGGAGAGGATGATACAGGAGGATGAGAGTGGAGGGGCAGAATGGGAGGAGGGATCGAAGACACGGGGGGGACGAGGGCAAGTCCCCATCTCGCTTCCTCCTCCTCCTCCTCCTCCTCCTCAGCCTCACCCCCTTCTCCTCCAGGACCTCTACTGACCTCTCCTGGGGCCTCTCCTGGGGCGCATTCGGGCCCAGAAGCTTCGAACAAGAGCCCAGCTATGGCAGCGAGGGCGTCCTGGTATGCCCATGAAGAGGCAACACAAAACAATGATCAATCCCAGAACCTGACTATCCTCTCTCATCCTCCTCCTACTCCGCCTCCTTATCCTCCTCTTTCTGTTCCTTATCCTCCTCTTTCTGTTCCCCCCCTCCTTGGCATCAACATCATCGTCATCACAACCATCATGATCATCACTATCACCATCATCAACCTCATCCTGAATCCTCATCCTCATCGTCATCTTACTCCCCCACCTCCTCAAAACTCTGCTGATCATCATCACCACCATCACAATCACCATCACCAACACGATTATTGTCATCATCATCATCATCATCATCAGCATCAGCATCAGCATCAGCATCAGCATCATCATCATCATCATCATCATCATCATCATCATCATCATCATCATCATCATCATCATCATCATTATCATCATCATCATCGTAATCATCATCATCAGCAGCATCAGCATCACCAGCATCATCAGCATCAGCATCAGCATCAGCATCATCATTATCACCATCATCAGCAGCATAAGCATCAACAACATCATTATCATCATCAACATCATCATCAACAACATAATCATCAACACCCTATTCGTAATCATGAACATCATCACCACCGTAACCATCATCACCAACATCATCATCACCATCATGATTACCGTCCTCGTCCTCATCAACATCCTCATCCTCATCCTTCGTCTGCTTCTCAGCATCTGCACCATCACCATAATCAGCAACATCAACGCCACCATCATCAGCACCATCATCACCATCATCCCGCGCGCACAGGAGGCGGAGGAGAGAGGAATGTGAGGAGGAAAGCGATGCTACAATACACACCGACGCCCCAATTCCCCTCGTCACGGGTCTCTACACGCATGCATCTTCAATACGGGAAGCGCGCCCTGGAAACAAGCGCCCCGTGGGCCCGCCGTGAGGGAAATCAACACGTTTTGAACATATTACGTATCATTTCTATGCCAAGGAATGCAAAGGGTCCGGATGTAATTATCGAAGACACGTCAAACGAGATCCCTGTTCTGAAGAACTGCCGTTCATCCGCATAACTGTTGCGCGAACTGGCACCTTCGGTTCTACAGCCCCACGCAATGCCCACCAACATCCTTGTTTTGAATGCGCAGCCCATCCTTGAAGCTGTTGTACAGCGCATTCTGGAAACCGTGAACCTAAAAATGTTGTCATCTCTTGGGGCCCCATTTTCACTCCCCCCACCTTCAGCCGCACTTTCCGCGGGCTTCCGCCGGCGGAGGCGGCCTCGTTTTGCTCCGCCGACCTTCCGCCGCGGAAGAGATGGCAACTCCTTCGATTTTCAAAGGCAAAGCCCTTTTTGGAACGCCTCACGTGAATGTTTATACGTACGCGCGGAGGAAGTCTCCAGCGAGAGCCCCACAGTAAAATTACGCTGCCGAGGAACCCCACATACTTCACACACACATATATATGTATATATATATGTATATATATATGTATATATGTATATATATGTATGTATATATATATATATGTATATATGTGTGTGGAGTGATGATAGCTGACGTGAAGCTAGCGAGAACGATGTAGGTGGCCGTTGATTCGCCGATACCGTTGGTGGCGGCGGTCAAGCCTTGGGAGCCTGAGTGCCCTGAGGGGGTCCACAGGCCCAGGGAGACCGACCCCCCTGCGCACCCCCCATGGTGTCGAGGAAATGCCACGCCCGCTGCGCCTGGGCGACCGTCGCGCCTAACGGCCGCGGTGAGACCACCCCCTGCGCACCCCCTTCGGTATCGAGAAACTGCCACGCCTGCTGTGCCTGGGCGACCGTCGCGCATAGCGGCCGCGGTGAGAGACCCGACGCACCCCCCATGGTGTCGGGAAAGTGCCACGCGTTCTGTGCGTTGACAAGCGTCGCGCATAGCGGCCGCGGTGAGAGACAACCCCCTGCGCACCCCCTATGGCGTCGAGAAATTGCCACGCCTACTGTGCCGGGACACTGTCACCCCCTATGGCGTCGGAAAGTGCCCCTGTGCACCCCCTATGGTGTCCAGAAGCTGTCACGCGTTCTGTGCGTGGACAACCGACAAACATAGCGGCCGCGGTGAGAGACCACCCCCTGCGCACCCCCAATGGTGTCGAGGAAATGCCACGCTCGCTGCGCCTGGGCGACCGTCGCGCCTAACGACCGCGGTGAGAGACCACCCCCTGCGCACCCCCTTTGGTATCGAGAAACTGCCACGCCTGCTGTGCCTGGGCGACCGTCGAGCATAGCGGCCGCGGTGAGAGACCAGCCCCTACCTACGCAGCCCCCATGGTGTCGAGAAAATGCCACGCCCTCTGTGCGTGGACAACCGGCGCGCATAGTGGCCGCGGTGAGAGACAACGCCCTGCGCACCCCCTATGGTGTCGAGACACGCCCGCTGCGCCTGGGCGACAGTCGCGCACAGCGGCCGAGGTGAGAGACCAGCCCCTATGCACCCCCCATGGTGTCGGGAAACTGTCACGCGTTCTGTGCGTGGACAACCGTCGCGCGTAGCGGCCGCGGTGAAAGACAACCCCCTGCGCACCCCCCATGGTGTCGAGAAAATGCCACGCGTTCTGTGCGTGGACATCCGTCGCGCATAGCGGCCGCGGTGAGAGACCACTCCCTGCGCACCCCCAATGGTGTCGTGGAAATACCACGCTCGCTGCGCCTGGGCGACCGTCGCGCCTAGCGGCCGCGGTGAGAGAACAACCCCCTGCGCACCCCCTATGGCGTCGAGAAAATGCAACCTACGCCTGCTGTGCCTGGGCGACCGTCGCGCATAGCGGCCGCGGTGAGAGACCGGGCCCTACGCACCCCCCATGGCCTTCTGTGCGTGGACAACCGTCGCGCATAGCGGCCGCGGTGAGAGACAACCCCCTGCGTACCCCCTACGTCGTCGAGAAAATGCCACGCCTGCTGTGCCCCGACATCCGTCGCGCATAGCGGCCGCGGTGAGTGGCCCTGTGCCCCTGCGTCTTCCTGTCTGCGACCTCCGCCTGCTCCTGCCCCCTGCGTGCCAGGACCTCCTCGGCGCCCATTGGCTCCAGGATGGCCCGGGGCAAGAGGCACTTCGGGCAGCGCCCGAGGGGCTCCAAGATGCGAGAGCAAGCGTGGAAGCCCTTGCCGCGCCTAGGGCAGAGCGTGCCCCAAGCTTGCCTCTCCGCCTCGTCGACCCCGATCTGACCTATGGTTACGTGCCTCTTCCAAGCGCCTTAGGTCCTTAGCACGTTGCTAGGGGGAAAACAAACCTACCTCGCCTTTGACCACCCTCGCTTCCAAGAGATACCAAACGATGCCACATTGCAGCCTGTACTGGCCAGGCCGCTTGACGAGGAGGCGCGTGGTGTGGCTTGGTTTTGCCTGGAAGCGAAAGCGGGGTAGGTAATTCACGCTCTGATCTTCCAAGCGCCTTAGGTCCTTAGCACCTTGCTGCACTCATGACAGATGACGCCCCGCTGGGCCTCGGGCGGGCGCTCGATGACGCCGGGCGTCGCGGAGGCCGACCTCGGCGGCCCGCTGCTGGAGTTGCCGCTGCCACGCCCGGTGGCGATAGCGGTCCATCTGCCAGCCGTGGTACTCCAGATTTCGTAATAAAAGGGAGGGGGTCTGGACCCTCCAAGACAAGCCATTTCAGACCTCCCCCGTGGGAGAACCCTCCAAAACATCGTCCCCAGACCCCCCCAGGCCCTCCAAGATAGCCTGGAAGAGACCCCCCCCGAAATGAGACCCCCCTCCCTTTATTACGAAATCTGGAGTACCTGGCCCAATCCCTTGCGATCGCGGCCTTGGCGATGCGTTCCTGTTGGTCGCGTGCCCACGCTGCGAAACCCTCGATCCCGCCCTGCATCCTCTCGTCCTCGAACATGGCGTTTTGCAGCCAGGCGATCTCCTCCAAAATGGCGCGTTCCAGGAGCGGCTGTCGTCCCAGACCTCGTCGATCAGCCGCCGCAGGAAAGGCGCCCGCGAGAAGACCAGCCGCACGAGGTAGTGAAATCTTCGGCGCCTGATGGTCATCGCCGTCGTCTGTGATGTGGCGCTTGGTGTTCGCGGAGTGCTGTGCCTCTGCGGCCGCGCGGAGGTTGGCCATGTGCCTGCTGTGCAAGGCCTGCCGCCGGTGTGCTGTACGCGAGCCCCAGATCTCGCGGCCGTAGACGAGCTAGCTGAAGCCCAGTGCCAGCAGGTGCTGGGTCTTGGCGGCGATGTCTACTTGGTGGAGTCTGAAAATGGACTTCTTCAAAAATAATGCGGCGCATGAGGTTGGGCCCTTCCGAGCCGTCAGCGGTGACCACGTTGCCGAGCGTGATTCCAGGTGGTCACTTCGGCTGTGATGGCGCAGGTGTTGGTGGTGGTGTGGTCGATCGGTCGCGCGAGCGTTGCTGGATCCGCTCTGAAGATCCTGGCTCGGGCGTGCTGCTTTGCATGGCCTTCGGCTTGGAGGGTCCTGGTCTTCTCAGGGTGGAGCTCGTGGCCAAAGACCTTGAGGCGCGTCTTGATGATGGCCAGTGCCTTGAAGATGCTCTCCTCGATCTTCGTGCTGTCCCTCAACACACACATGTGAAAATGGCGTCGTCCATGAAGGAGACATCTGGCACGCGCCCGTCCTCAGTCTTGAACCGACCTATGGCGTCGGAGCCCAGCGCGGGCACGTCCAGCGCAAGGCATTCGGACCGCAGCTCCAGTTCTGACGGCCCGAACGCCCCCGCGCAGCTGATCTTTAAGACGAAGTCGGCCAGCGTCGCCCGGCCTCGAGCCCGCGTGGCTCTCCGCGCATAGCCTGTCGCCGCGAACCTGGAAGAATGCGGCGCGGTGGGCCTCGTCGGACTCATACCTGAGGTTCTCGTCCGTGTCGTGAAGGGCCAAATCGCCGCCCTCCTCCTCCTCCTCCTCCTCCTCGTCCGATTCCTCCTCCATCTTCCCTCCTCATGCTCGTCAACATCCGTCATCAGGACAACTCCCCTGTGCATCGTTTCTGGATGAGCTGGTGGGGCTGCGATAAAAAAGACTAGTACGGACACATATGGATAAGACGCAACCAATGATCAGAGTAGTAATATTAATAACAATACGGGTCATCTTCAAATACTAATAGCAATGGTAAAAATACTATGGCCAAAACTGAAAATGCCAATCATCCGCCGACCCCGCTTGCCGGGGAGGCGAAGGCATGTCAGCTGATGGGCCCCCCTCCCCCGTGGGGCGTGAACTCCGATCAGGGGCGGGGGGGGGGGCCAGGACAGGGGAAGGGGGGGGGGGCAAGAGGGCCCCCGAAGCCGCCGGCAGGCGCCCAAGACACTCCCAGGAGGCCCGCAAGAGGCCCCAACGAGGCCCCCGGAGAGCCCCCAGAGGGGCCCCAACAGGCCCCGCCCGTGGACGACGTCGTCCCTCTCCGCGGGGGCCGGCGGAGCGGCGCAGGCCTCGAGAGAGAGCTATTCGCGCGGCGACGCACCGCGGCCGCCGCGAAGCCACGCAGGGCGCACCGCGCCTGGGGCCTCGCGACTCCGACGCCTTCGACGCAGCCCGCTGCCCACGACCGCCCGCGGCGCGACGGGGCCGAAACGCGGCGGGCGGCGCCGGGCGCCAACCACCGCGGCGGGCCCCGCGGCCCAGCTGGGGCGTGGCTTCAGGGGGGGGGGGGGGGGGGGGAGCGGTCTGGGGGCGGGCTGGAGGGAGAAGCGCGTACCCCTCGCGCGCCCTTCGGGCCCCGGGGGGGGGCCTCCGGGGCGCGCGTGGGGCACAAAAGGTGCACCTGGCTTCACCTGCGCGGTTGCACCCCACGGCCGTGGGCGACCCGAGGAGGAGGACCCGAGGAGGAGGAGGAGGAGGAGGAGGAGGAGGAGGAGGGGGAGGGGGAGGGGAGGAGGCGGAAGGGGGGGGGGGAGGAGGCGAAGGGAAATGAAAATGATAATGACTACAAGACTAGTCTTACTGGTCCCCCTACTGGTGCGAATTACAAAAGGAGCTTCTCTTGAGCTTCTCCTGGGCGCTTCGAACCATGGACCACAAGCCCTTCGAGATCCTCTCCAAGTATTCGGAGAGGTGGCCAAAAATTAAACGCGTGCAGGACTTGCTCAAATCTCTGAGCTGCAGGTCATCATAGCATCCGCACCTGATACAATACCGCAAACGCAAACCACTATGTAGCTGCATCCTATGTGTGTCATGAACCCACCCTCCAGCGACATGTAGGTGGGCTCCCAAGGGCTTACGAAAGATCAAACCATCATGATTATCTGGTGTGAAACATGGGGACGTCCCCCAGGCGACTTGACCACTCTTGGCGGCAGAGCCAAAACAAACCGCGCACACCTCCCACGATCGTCGAGAAAGCGGGAGGAGGAAAACACTGACAGAGAACCAGCAGACGGAGCGCGGATGGGTCTGATGCAATTATGTTTTGTCATTCGCTCCCATGGCGTCGAGAGCAGCACGGATGATCCCCAACCTGACTTGGAACGCCCGCTTCTCATGTATATCCACCTGTTGTCTGACAGCCTGTGGGAGCCGAGCGCGTTCCGCAGCCTGGCTAGCGACGAGGTCCACGACTGCGTCTCCCGTGATCGTCCAGCGCTGGCGGGGGTTCCTCACGACCCCTCCCTCACCCGGATGAGAGTGGATAGAGAACGCGGAAATCTCCTCGGAAGGGTCTATCTCACAGCAGCATCCCCAGAGCAGCCCAAGGATCGCCATCGTCGCCTCCAGGGTTCTCGCAGCGCCGACTGTGCCACCCTCGGACAACAAGTTCACAATCAACACCATGCACCGCGCTGCCTTGCGAGGCCAAGATCCCCAGGACGAGGGCCCGAATATCTCCTCGAGGAACTGATTGTCTGGGCCCAACCAGAGGCCCAGAAAGGGTCCCCGCGAGGCAAAGATGGGGCCCCAGGCTGTGGAAGGAACACATTGCAAGCCCAACCCTTCTAAACTTAGAACGAGCAGAAGCAGGTCCCCCACTCGCATCCCCGAAGAACAAGAATGGGGGCTTGTGGAGTCCCTTCGCCAGGACAGCCAGGCCCCAGGTCGCTGTTGACGCCCGTGAAGGCCCACTCCCCCTCCTCCTGCGGCGGCGGCGCAGTGGCCCAGGCGGGCGGCAATTAGCCCCTCAGCCAGAAAAGATGCCTCTATGCCCGCCTGGGCCTCAGCCTGAGGCAAGAGGTCACACGTCTGCTCATATATGCTGTCCTGCGTTACTCGTGCAACTCAAAATCCGATGTTTGGCGGTCTGGCCCTGGCAACCGCATCTCGGGCAGAGGATGGGGCCGCCGTAGCCTTTGACCTCTGCCTTGCGTCTGGCTCGGGGCCAAGCCCCACCAACCGCGCAACAAAGCAACGTCTCAGGCAAACGATGGCCGACGACTGGCGTCTCCTGCAGGTGCCTTAGCAACAAACGACATGAACCGGCATCGGTGCCACCTTCGAGCCCTGCGCCGTCACAATGAAGACTAACTTGGGCCCGCGTGCGCCTCTTGATGATGTCCTCAGAGTCGCCAAGGAAGGCCCGATGGGAACTGGGGGCTGCAACTCCCTGGTACATGTGACCATCGAAGCGCCAACTATCTCCTGCATGAGGGTGACCCTGCGGGATGACCCACGCCGCGGCCTCGGGGGCTGCCCACCCTGTCTCGATCTGGTGCAGGATGACCGCCGTCATGGGTCTTCGCACCCAGCGCGACCTCTGAGACTCTGGCAGGGCGAGCAGCTGCTGCGAAGCCTTGGCCCAAACCCGACGGACTCCAGCTCGCAGACCAGGCCGATCTCGCCACGCAGACAACCGCATATCCATGCGCATCACTGGTAATCGCGCACCTGGATCTTGGCCAGGCGCCCGCAGCTCCAATAGCGTCGTCAGGAACCTTCATCGTGTTGGAGCTGCACATGCTAGCCCTGCGCGTCGCCTCGCATGGACCGGCCTCTGCCCGAAGCTGCCGTGCACCTGGAAGCCGTGCGTCCCGCGCCTTGGGCGCCCTGCAGCTCCAGCCTGGCGGTGGCGCGGTGCTGCCTCCCTGCCCTGGCAAAGCGTCCGATCTTGGAGCTCATGAGCTCATGCTTGGCATCCCTCTTCTGCCTGGTGCTGCGCCCGAGCCTGCGTGCGCGCGAGAAATCCAATCCCAGAGAAGCAGCCTGCGACTGAGGTGCCACCTGGAAACCAGCTCGCTTCGCAGCCCGACTGATCCAACGTGCATCCTCAAGGCGAGAGCAGACCACAACTGACTTGGGAGAAACTTTGCACTTGCTAGCCTGCAGTGCTTGTCCCGTCTCAACAATGATGTCGCGAAGATGTCTGCGCGCGCTGGACCTCGACCCATATGCCTGCTGGGAAACATCATCCATCCATTGCCTGTGGTCGGCCATTGGGAGCTTGCTCGCTACGCCACGAAGGACAATGTGCGCGAGCGCACGGCCGAACCTTGTGCCAGAGCGTAGGCCCTGCACTATGCTCCTCGTGGGTTGGCATGGGGCCGACGAGGCTCCTAGTTGGCTGAGCACTTTGGGCGAAACGCATTGCACTCATTCGAGGTGCAATATCCGAGGGGGAAATCCATGATCAACGCTTTGCGAACAAGAACCGGCCACTCAATGGAATCAAAAAAAAAACAAATATCACGCAACCAATTACCAACTTCGCCACCGAGATACCAACATACCTCCTCCTTCAGTGATCTGACATATGCTTCTCTAGCGTTGGAATTGCCGCGTGCCGCAGCATCCCGCGCCTGCTCTGTCTCATCGGGCCAGCCCCTCACGAGCGGCCCTCGGATGAGGGGCGCGAGCCGCCCGGGAAGAGGGGCCAGCCCAATCGTCCTATCTCCAATCAGTTTCTTCGGCAACATGTGCCCTAAGATAAGCACATGCTGACCAGGCCAACAAAGTGCGCTCTCGCAAGCCTCCAGTAGTATTCCCAGTACGCAAGATCAGGTAACCTCTCCAGATCGACGGGCGACAGGAAGTCCACCCCGTTGCCCGTCGCGGCTCTCGTCCTTCGCAACGCCTTTCTGATTTCTGACGCCGGGATACTGGGGGGCGGCGCGTCCGCAGCAGCGGCCTCGATGTCCGCCAAGGTCGACTGCGTCATGCTCTCATCCATGAGGCCGGGCGCCCGCAGGTGATGCCACTGCGACAACTTCGCAGGTGTCAGGTCCTTCGGGCGGAAGAGCTCCTTCTGATCCTCCACGGCGTCCAATGTTGGCATCGGCATCGGCGCAAGAGATCTATGCAGCTTCCCAAGAGAATCGACATCACCTACAAACGCATTGACCCCCGTCAAAGACTGCTGGGTCGCCCGCCTCTGAGCGCGCGCAGCACTCTTTTTCGCAGCCAGGGTGAACCCCTTCAGCTTGCGAACATCACATCCACGAAGATTGCGAGAAAGACCTGCCACTCTGCCCAGGGTTGGTCCATGGTCTGAATCACAAGTGCATGGGCCAACTCAAGGTAGCTGTCGAGATGGCGCGAACAGGCCCGACTGCACCTGTCCTGTTGATCCGGCCATTGCCTTCCTCATCTTGGAAGTGTATACCGCGAGCGCGCAATTGCATCCACCAGCCGCTGAGAGCATCGCGTAGGGGAGTAGCTCGAACCTTCGATGCTACCTTGACCGTCTGGACCTCGAAATAAACCCCGGTCGCTCTGCTGGGCCCAGCAGCTGGCGACTCGCCACGGTGGTGATATACGCAATGTGCGACAGAAGACATCCACATCGCGCGCAGATTGCAGAGGTCTGTCAGCAGAGCAGGCTTGAGAGAGAAGGCTGCGGACTGCTGCAGAGCAGGGGCGAGGGTCTGAATAATCTGCCCATCGTGTTGGAAGCCAATAGCTTCTCGGCTCTGCCGCCAAGCGTCGCTGGGGATACATGAACAGGGGGCACAAGTGTTTCCTTCCTGCGAAGGCCTCGCCACTGCAATGGGAGACGCAATCTGCGGTGCCTCAGAGGGCAACTCCGCCTGAGACGCACAACTGCCAGCGTGGGCATTGACTGCTGGATCGGCGGGGATGGGGTAGAAGTTAAGCTCGTTGGCCCATGGATTTTCCTCCTCCTCCTCCTGCCGAGCCGAGGCTTCCACGTCGACGTACTAGGGGGCAAAACTATCATCACTCGCATCCAAGGACGCGGCCGCTAAAACCTTAGAAGCACCATGCTGCCATCCTCAGATGCAACCCGAGAGACTTCCCTACAGTCTCCAAACGAGGAATCAATGCGCTCGTGCCTAGACGCCGCAGCGAGCTGCCGCTGCTCCTGCCTGCGAGCCTTCGCGAGACTAGATTTGTACCCAACAGTGGGAGCAGTAGTGGGCCTCTGGAGCGGAGGGAGCCTGGCAGGGCTCACCATGACCCCAGCGAGGAGCCAGGCCCCTGAACTCCTAAAACTCACCGCCAGCCCAATGCGTGGACGCCGAGGCACTGGTATGACTGGGGGGGCTGGAATAAGGAAAAGCCTCGCAGCCCAACTGCACAAGACACAGTCGGGATGCGTGCCTGAGGAGAGGAGACAAGTCGCAGCCACATCAGCTGTCACGATGGTGGCACCCATTTTTTGTTGCGGGATGCCTGTGTGAGCCAGTGCCTGCGGGCTCATGTTGAAGCCACCTATCACGACCCATGGCCACTGTAAGACATGGAGAAAGGCCGCTAGGCGCTTGATCCTGCCGGTGCTGGCGCCTGCGCATCCCGTGCTCGAGTGCAAGTAGCACGTGGCAATGGCTATGCTGTACCCTTGAGAATGCGCCACCATGGCCGCAGAGCGATCCAGCGACGCACTGCCGGGGCGCCATAACTTCGAGCCTGCAGCCTTGATGGCACTCAGCTAACGACATTGCAGATGACCTCTTGCCACTAGCCACTCGCCTCCCTCGTTGGCATGCTCAACCTGACCAGGATGAGAAGCCCTCGGGCGTGGCCGCGCTGCATTGGCAATCATGCGAAGACCATTCCGACGACACGTCGCCTCCCACTTCTGAAGGCTGGCAGGCAGATGCACATGTCTCCAGGAATGCGCAGTACTCGTACTGTCCCAGAGACGCTTCCAACCAAGACCAAGCCTTCTCCCCCATGCAAGTGATGTTGGCATAGAACAGCCGTGTTGCATCGCCCCCCCGCGCGCTCCACCTCATCCGCCGAGGGCGTAGAGCGAGCGCTCTGCTCCGCGCTAGCGGAACCTAGTCACTCAGGCTGGGGCGGGGCAGCGGGGCCAGCGCCCGCAAAGGCGGCGCTCGCGGGGGGGGCGCCGGCCTCGGCAGCAGACGGCGCGCTGCCTTGGCCCTTGCCCTTGCTGCCGCCCTTGCCCTTGACGGCTGCAGCCTGGGCCTCGGCCTGGAACTTCGCCTCGGACATCCGCTTGACCTCCCTGGCGATGTCCTCCGCGGGCGGCTTCCTCAGCAGGCGCTGCGTTGGCTTGGGTAGCGCCCGCGCCAGCTGCAGGGGCGTCCTGCGCGCTGCCAGCAGCCCCAGCATCACCTCGTAAGCCAGAGCCGTCCTCCGACCTCCTCTTCTTCTTCATGCGCTCGGTGGCGTCCTGATGAAGCTGCTCCATACGTTGAAGCCAACCCCGAACGTCGCTCTCCGTCGCCGCCATCTCGCGCTGGGTCGCCAGCAGCCTCTCGTGAATCTCTCCGAGACCCTGGCATCATTGCACTCAATCGCGCCCAGCTGCGCGAAGAACTCCGTGTCCCACACCGCCTTGAAGTTGCGCGGGTCGCGCTCCGCCTCGGACATCTCCTCGACGCCCTCGTCGCGCGCCACCGCCTGGGCTGCCCTGCGACGCGCAAGGGTAGCTTTGGCCAGCGCTGCCGCGGCCTCCTCCTCCTTCACCTCGGCCTTGCTCAGCGCTGCCTCCAGGCGCAGCGCGTTCTGCACGGCCTGACTGCGCTTGTGGTCGGCGTCCCTGTGGTGGCCATCGGCCCTTCGCAACGCGTCCACCGCCGAGCTCTAGTCAGCACCTGCGGCAGCGCGCTCTGCCTCCTCGAGCGCCTTGGCCTGCTGCAGGAGCTGCTCTCGGAGGGCGGGGCCGTTGGCGGCCGCCGCCGCGCGCTGCAGCAGGGAAAAGGCGGAGTCCCCCGCATCCTGCTTCGCGCCGTCGCGCGAGCCGCCCTGGATGCCGTTGCGCCCTTCTGCGCCTCCTCCTCGACCAGCACCGATGCCTCCACGCGCGGGAGAGGCGCCGCGCGAGGCCGAGCGCAGGATGCCCCGCAGATGGACCAAGCTGGCCTCCTCGTCTTCGAAGGAGACTTGTCTGGTCCGCGATGTAGCCCTGGGTTTGCGAAACCTGACTGGACCCCCACACCCTTTGCACAGCTTCTTCTGCATGCTCAGAATATCATTGTACTCGCACTGACGGCATTGAGAACAACGGGGCCAGACACGTGCACCCGTCGTGATAACTTCACCCCTGCCTTGGTCGATGCCCAGAGGGTGCAGAGAGTGGCCTCCGAACAAAGTGCCTCGAACGCCACAGGCAGGCGCAGGGGGCGGACGAGAAACTGCCAAAATGGTGCCTCGCGCCCAAATGGCTTGAGGGGAGGGAGCGGAGGGGGGGGAGGGGGGGGAGCAGAGCAGAGCAGATCCTCATGGAGCCCCTGTCAAGCAACCGACTACGAGCCCGAGAAAACTTGACTGTACTCTGAGAGGGTTCCTTCGAAACCAGACGACTGGCGATGCGAGCCCCTGGCAGGCTCCCAGCAAGAGACTGCACTGGCCGATGGGCGCCCCCATAGGCACGCAGCCCTCAAAGGGGGCCCATACATTAGGCGCGGCAACCCCGTCCATTCCCACGCCCACCCGAGCTCGACCCCCCCCCCCCCCCCCCCCCCCCCCCCCCTTGGGCGCGGCCGCCGCGGCCACGATTCGAAGGCATATTGCCTACAGGAATCTCAGGAGCTGATGCTGCTGCGAATCCTTCTGGAAGAATAGCTGGGGGCCTACTTACTGCCTGAGCTATTTCATCATGTGTTATACTCCCTGCTGCTACTAATGCTGCTAAACGCTGACTACTCGCCATCATCGGAAGCCTGCTAGCTAACAGCTCACGACTGTCATGCGCACTGCTGCTGCTGGCACGGGCTGGCGGGGGAGGCGCCTCCACTGTCCGAGTCGACGGCCCAGGGCTCCCGAGCGGCTGGGATCGACTCACGCCGTGTCCTTCCGATCGAAGTACTTCGATATCTCCCTCTCGAGCGGGCCGCGCGGCGCCGCCCCTGAAAGAAAGGAGCCCCCCTCCACTGCCGCCAGTGTCTCTATCATGGGTCCGATCACTGCGCCCGTCGCGCCGTGCAGGTCCATCTTGAACAGAAACGTGGCTTTGTCCTTCTGGCCCTCCACTTTGCGATGCACACGGACGCGGAAGCACTGAACTGCACGGGTCACCACAGAAAAAGATACCTGCGAAAACCGCTCGTCCCAGAACTGGCGCACATCCTTCTTGAGCTTCTCCGCGCGCTCGCGCAGTGCTGGATCCCCCTCTTCTGCCGCTGCCTTCGTTGCTCCGTACTCCCATGCTGCCATGCAGATTTGAATATGAGGTGCGGCGCGTGACTTGTGGCCTGCCTTCCCTCCACCGTCTGTGGGCTTCTTCATCTCCTTGCCCGTCTCGTTGTAGGCCGCTCCTGCCGCGAGCGCGGCCGCGATTATGCCCTGGCCTGCGTCCATCTCGCACCGAAGATACACCGCAGCCCCTAAATCTGCGAGCTCTCGACTGTTGGCCAAAATCAGCTTGCATATGACGAAGATGATTCTGTCGAGCGGACTGCGACCTCCCTGGCCGCCCGCGGCCTCCTTCTTGCCTCGCTTGGTCTCGGGCGGGGCGCCATCGACCCCTGGGGAGTTTACGCCTTTGTACCGAGCAGGTCTCTGCAGAGCCTCTGCTTCCATGATGGGAACCGTGCACGTCGGTAGTTACGGTGCGAGAGGTTGTCGCGAAGGGCGCAATCTGGACAGGCAGACGGCTCCGAAGATGGCGACAGAAGGATGATGCATCCATTCCCACAGAGTCATAGCATGGGCATTCGTAGGACGACGGGGTATTCAGCAAGCCCAAAGTACGGGCCCCGCGTGTGAAACAGCTTTCTTTCTGCAGGGAACGTACTAGACGTCGTGCAGCAGTAACTTGCGCTGCAAAAGTCTGTAAGCAGTGTATACGTACATTGCTTGGCGTAAGTGCATGAGCTAGATTGCGTAGATTATGGCAACGGCGTGAACCCTAAAGGCGCTCGGACAAGGCTCACCGTTGAGGTCCATTGGGCACATGAAAGGTAAATCCAATTCAGCATGTTCTTCGGGACCCTCGCGAGGCACTGGGGGATTAGAAGGGAACTCCGTTTCTACCTCTTCGGGATCCCAAGACCCCACGCCCTGCCCAGGGAGAAGAAGCCAGAGCGAGCCGCCGAACACCTCCTGGAAATCTCAGACCTAGCAGAGATACCTAACTGCAAGTGAGGCCCAATATATCTCGCCTGTTCCTTGACGGAGCCCTGGAGAAGGGCGGGGTTTTGGCGGAGCAGCTGTCGACGCTGATAGCCGCGTGCAGCGAAACAAAAGAGATACTCTTGCTTGGTGCAATTCTGGCCATACCCGAACTCCGTCAAATAAGAATCCAATCTCGCATCAACCGCGGTGATCTGCCGCGTGAAGTCACTCAGCGACATGTTCGGGTCGGCCAGCACAAAACTGTTAATATAATCCGCAAACTTGTACGTGCTCAGGTCGGCTTGTAGTCCATGCCAAGATGCTCGCAGTCGCTTGGACTGTAGATCCGCTCGGGGCCCGCCATGCCTCCAAACCAAAATTGGACGTGCAAAAGTGCCCGCGAAAGCTCGGACAGCGAATGGATCCCCCATCGTGTTCCCCTGGGTAGACCGAACTGTGAGAGGGCCTTCCAGCGCTTCCAGGGAAATAATTGCATTATTGTGTCGTTGTTGGCATAAAGCGTGATCACATTCACGGGAGTGAAGAAGTGCGGTTTCGTCTAACTGATCCCATTGAGTACTGCCGAAAGCGTTGGACATGTCTTTGAGCGTCATGGCGTGTGTGATGCCCTGAGCTCGTAAGCGCCGCGGTGTAATCAACGCTCCCATGACGGCATCCTCGCGGCGACGGTGTCGGTAGTAACCGTGGTCTTGGACAGCAGGGGGTGGAGTCAACAGCGTAGAGCAGCATGCCTTCCCGAAAGCTGCCATAACGTGCACCGCACGACGACCGCGAGGACCAGCAATATTAGATTTGCGCAGGCCTGCCCCTTCCGTCCGATGCCAGCAGAGCGGGCTAATGTTGTGCATCCTGATTTTGGCTAAGCCCACTTCCACCAGAAGTCTGAAACCTGACGTCGACGGCGCACTCAAGTCAGCTCCTGTGCCCTGGTCACGTCGCTGCCGGAGGGCTTTCTTTGGTAAGAGAAGCGTCAGCCAGAGCTCTAACGGTGCCGTCGAATCTGGAACTGCTCGTCGTTTAGCTGCGCGTCGCATCCAGCGAATAACTCGATCAACATCATCCTTGCATAGATCCATAATTTCTTCCGTATTTTCCCAGACAAACTGCTGGCCATTCCTCTCATCACGCCATTCAAACCAATTCTGGGGGTGAACTGTCATACCACCTTGCGCACCTCCCAGGGGCCAAACACTCAACCAAGCCTCAGAAGTGGGCGGTGCAGTCCGAACAAGAAGCCCATCACGTTTCTTAAGTCCTATGCGCGTGCGTGCCGCACGACGTGCCAACTCCATTGCTTCTGCTTGCTTCTGGTGGTTCCACAAGTCAGTCGCTTCCGACACCAACTGCGATTGAAGGGCACGGGCGGCTTTGCGTCGTTGAAGTCGCTGCTCTTGAGATACGCGCTTGAGTTCTTCATCAATGTGAACCGCCTCCTCAGGGGAGGCCTCCATCTTACCTTCGCGTATGTCTGCTCGCACTTGAAGTAAGCGTCGTCGTTCTCTGCGCTCAGCCTGTCTCCGAGGGTCACCACCATGCGTCGCCGTGCTGAAGTGAACTTGTCCCGCCTTCGTAATACAATCTTCCAGCTACTCAAATATCTCATCAGGGGAAGCATAATCACGCATATATTGATACCCGCCTCGCTGGACTAATTGCTCTTGAACAAATGTGAGAAAGCCAGCCTAATGTTGACCTCGTTGAAAGGCTGACATCAGTTTATCATGATCCCAACGGAGGCGTGTCTGGGCGTCCGTAGGGCCGATCGTATGCTGCACGTGCCAGAAAGTACATTCAATCGGTAGGTGATCACGAGGACTAGGGCCCTGGTACGCCTGAAGTCAAGCACCGAGTCGTCTGAGTACGTGCGAATGTGCGATTGAATCTTCCATTCCGCACTGTATAAAGAGATAATCAATGCGAGACTTACCCCCATCTTGTCCATAATAAGTTGGAATAACAGAATGCCCACGTGCATTAGTCGACATCATTTCATGAGACTCTAGAAATTCACGGAGTTGCTCACCTGCTCCCTTACGCAATCTCTCTGGCGAGGGAGCTTGCACGACGACCGTCTCGATCCCTCCTCGTCCCACTGGCAGGCCAATCCCGTCGTTGGCGTCGCAGGATATCACGGGAATGGTCCTGTGCGGCAGCGCAGAGAGGACGCCGCTAAGCCATTCAATAAGAACACGAACAGTGCGAAGATAGTGTGGACGGTGCTGGAGGCGAGACGGCTTCGGTGGGAAGTAAAGACTTATCCCACAGATATCACTTCTCCCTCGTTTAACTCGAACTCCAAGACACCGCCCCTTGGCCTCCGCTGGGGAAGCCCACGTCTGAATAATATGCTGTTCCTGGAAGCCTTTACCAAGAAGGACAGAGCACCCTGCACTCGAGTTACTCAAAGGAGCCGATGGACCGAAGGGGGCCTCCAAGACAAGGCGTCCCTGAACATGTCGACGAAGAACAACGCTCCCAGAAGATTGCTGCCTCCGATCCACCGCCTGAGTCCCAGATAACAGAATTAAGTCAAAGTTCGATGTCTCCACCACCACCTCTTCAAGCCTGTCGCCCGTACATGACTGGGGGTTCCACCCCAATAGGCGAAGCTGCTGTGCCATCACCGCCCAGAGGAGCGGCCGCAACTGGGGCATGTGTGGCCCCTTCACGATGTACAGCGAAGAAAGAGAATCTGCCCCTCGGAATGGAATCTTGATAGAAAGGGGCTGGAGGAGGAGGAGGAGGAGGAGGAGGAGGAGAAGGAGTAGGACGGGTCGCCTAAGCCCTTCGGAGAAGCCCTCCAGCTTCACCCCTCCATCCATCGCACCTCCACCAATGACGCAGCGCCCGACCAGCGCCCGACCAGCGCGCGGCCGCCTGGCACTGGGCGCCATCTCCGCGCGGGCCTCGTCGACGAGGCCGGGGCAGAGCAGCGAGGTGGACGCCCGGCGGCTGCGAAAACGGGCCACGGGTGGGCGGGGGGTAGTTGACGAAAGATCAAAACAAGCAGACTCAACGCTACAGGGATGAGACACGGGGAAGGGCAAGGAGATGCAGGCGCTATAGGTCTGGGTGCGGTTTGTCGGACCCCGAGGGGGGCTCCCGTTCGGGCGGGGGCCCCCCTCCTACAACAAGCACCCATAGACCCCACGGAACTCCAATCCGAGAAGTCGAGGTGACACATGGGTATGGGTGATAATTGTCAGCTCATGAGCAAATGCTGCCCTTCCTCAACCTCCACTCCATGCGCGAGGCATCGAGCGGGCAGGTCTGTGCGGTCGCGTGGCCGTTGCGCCGGGGGCGTCGGGCGCGCGCGGCCGGGCAACCGAACACGCCTTGAGCCTCACGGGCTAGGAAGACCAAGCTCATGGAATCAAGTACGCCGGTCAGTGAGAAATGCAGGAGGAGGAGGAGGACGGGGAGGAGGAGGAGGAGGAGGAGGAGGAGGTAGAGGAGGGGGAGGAGGAACAATAGAGAGGAGAAGAAGAAATGAGGGAGGAGGAGGGGGAGGGGGAGGGGAAGGCCCAAGACCAAGATCATGGAATCCAATACGCCGGTCAGTGAGGAATGCAGGAGGAAGAAGAGGAAAGTGGAGGAGGAGGAGGAGGAGGAGGAGGAGGAGGTAAGTGGTGGGTGGAGGGTGGGGAGGACAGGGCTCCGCAGAGGGGGTCTGAGGGGCCCCACCTGCACCCCACTCTTCCTCCTCTTCGCCGGACGACGGGGGCGGACGTCGACGTCGACGACGACCACGACGCCAACGACCACGACCACGACGACGACGGCAACGACCACGACCATGACGACGACGACGAGAACGACGACGAGAACGACGATGACGACGACGACGACGACGACGACGACGACGACGACGACGACGACGACGAGAACGAGCGGCACGTGACGGCGGGGCCGCCTCGTCGGACTCCTGGGCCGTCTCGCCGGGGAAGGACTTGCCGGGCACCGCGGTGCAGAGCGGGGACACCCCGTCGCACTCCTGCGAAAGAGGCCGCGTCGCTGAGGAGCGGGCGCTTGCTCCCAACCTTCCTGGTTGTTGGGGCCCTCCTTTTGGATCAGCAGCGCCCCGCGTCTCCCACCCCTCCTCCTCCTCCTCCTCCTCCTCCTACTCCTCCTCCTCCTCTTCCTCCTCCTCCTCCTCCTCCTCTGCCTCCGCCTCCGCCTCCGCCTCCGCCTCCGCCTCATCCTCCTCGTCATCCTCCTCCTGCTTCCGCTCTTTGCCTGGGCTCTCCGCACATGTGCCTCCGTCGTCTCCGCCCTGGGGCTGGCCCGGCTCCTCCGCCAGGCGAGCTCTGCGGGGTCGGGGCCCCGGGCGAGGACGAGGGGTAACGGCAGCGCGCGGGCCCTCTGCGGGCCGCGGCACCCGGGAGAGACCGTGGCCACGGCCACGGCGTGCACCCCCCCGGGGGCGTCACCCCGCCCCGTGGACGCCCCCGAGGGGGGATCCCCGATGCGCACCAGAGGGGGGGGGGCAAGGGTCGCGCCCATCGCGCCTTCAGATCGGGCCCCTCCCTGGGTAGAAGGAGAGGGGGCCATGGCATCTGGGAGGTGTCATGGCCCTGGCCATGACATCCACCGCCCCTGGGGCCTGCACGCCGAGCAATTCACCAACCAACCAATTAGCCAATCCCAACCAACCGGCCACAAGAGATCGAGATGGATATTGAAAGGTGCCCGCGAAAACCTCGCTTCCCGAATGCAAGCCCCACACACACAGCTGACCCTCCCTCTCAGACGCCTGGTGGCTTTCGGGTCATGACTCGGACCTTCGGCGGCCGCGATTGGGATGATTCGGGCGCTCCCGGAAAGCTCACGACAAGGCGTGTCTGCTGGAAAGCATCCTGAGGCGAAAAAAACCCAAGAGCCGACGAACAAACCTTCCCCCCTCCCTCGGTGGTGATACATCCCCTCTCGGACCCCCAGATCACGGGAAGAAACTGCCCACCTGGGGATGGATGTCCTGAGCCTCGGGGGGGGCACGCCACGAAGCGTGTGAGGGGGGTGCCGAACTGGAAACGCGGAACGTGAAAGGCAGGAGGAAGGAAGAGAGGAATAAGGTGGGAGGATGCGGGGGCGCCGTGGATCCAGAACAAGGACCCAACTCAACCTGGGAAAGGAGACCCGCACATCCGGCGCCCCGATTTTTTCGAGTCGCGGGCCCCCCACCTCTCCACCACTTCCCTGGGACCGGCTTCTCATCCCGAGTCGTCTGTTGACGCTCCCGAGGCCGGGCGGAGGACCCGAAAGAGGTCGAAAACGAGGACAAATCTCCGTCTCGATGTCCTAAACCCCAAACCCTAAACCTTAACCGCGACGCCAGATGTCTGGGGAGCTGAGGCTCGCGTCGGAGGCCCGGGAGGTGCGCGGGCCCCGGCCGAGGCCCCCCCCCCAGGCCCCGCATCCGCGGGGGGCGCGCTCTAGCCCGGCCCCAGAGGGGGGGGCGGGGGGGAGGGAAAGAGGGCGAGGGAGGGGGGAGCGAGGCAAGGGGGAGGGGAGGGACGGGCGAGGGAGGGCAGGGGAGGGGGGGGGTCGCGAGGAAGGGAGGAGGAGGAGGAGGAGGAGGGGCGAGATGGGGGGGGGGAAGGGGGGGAGGGGAGAGAAAGAAGGCGAGGGAGGCGAGGGATGGCGGGGGGAGGGGGCGAGGAGGAGAGCGTACGGTTGGCACCCTCCGATCCTTCAGGCCCCCGATGAACAGGTCCCGCTTCTCGAACCTGTCCATGGTGTAGTCGGCCAGCCAACACGCCTGCGCCCCGGCCTCCCAGCTAAAGTACCTGCGAGGGGCGCCGTCAGGGGCTGCGACTCGCAGGCCGGGGGGGGTTAAACTAGCTTCACCGGAGCTTGGAGGAGGAGGAGGAGGAGGAGGAAGAGGAGGAGGACGACGACGACGACGACCATCTTGGAACCCTCTTGTGCCGTCTTGGGGCTCTCCGCCGTCGGGGACCTGCTGTGTGTTTGCTCTGGGATGTTCCTCGGAGGTTCCGGTCGACCCATGGCGATCCGCTTCGCGGCGCGCCCCCCGAGGAAGAGGCGAGGGACGAGGAGGAGGAGGCCGAGGGCGCCGACGAGGACGAGGACGAGCACGAGGATACTCGGGGATACAGCCAAGCCAGCCGCTGCCGAGCCCCAGACTGAGCTACGCTTAAGTCGGGCCTGTCCCTCTACAGGAGGAATATTCAAAAATGGTACAAACATAGTCTGGAACGATTTTTTGATTATGTTTGCCTATTCGGGGGGGCATTATGTTTGTTTTTCTTTTTTAGCCCAAAATCCCCCTGTAGGGGGACACGCCCGACTTAAAGCTAACGAGCCGCTGCCGAGCCCCAGACTGAGCTACGCCAGGTAGGCGTCCACGAAGGCACCGACCCCCCTCCCGCCACGGCGGCTTCTGCAGGCCGAGCGAGCGCACCGCCCGATCACCAGCAAGGCCGCAGCGGCTGTGCGAAGGCAGTAGCAACACATGGGGTCATGGCGCACGGTGCAGCGATCGTGGTACCACGAGAAGCGCTGAAGGAACGCGTGCGGCCTCCTCCTCCTCCTCCTCCTCCTCCTCCTCCTCCTCCTCCTCCTCCTCCTCCTCCTCCTCCTCCTCCTCCTCCTCCTCCTCCTCCTCCTCCTCCTCCTCCTGCCTCCTCCTCCTCCTCCTCCTCCTCCTCCTCCTCCTCCTCCTCCTCCTCCTCCTCCTCACACACACTTCCTCCGCCTACCCTGTCACGTTGTCCTTTAGCTCCTTCCTGTGATCACACATCCCGTCGCCATCGACGGCCAAAGCCTTCAGGGTCGGCGGCACCAGCCGTAATGCCTTCACAATAAGGAACGAGTGCGGCGTTTCTGGCCACGGCAAGCCTCGGCCGCGGATGAGCTTCCCGATCTGGATCGAAGAAGCGGCCAGAGAAGCAGAGCTCGCCCTGAGCCCAGTGTGGTCGTTGCTTCAACGTCTTGAATTTTCAGATGGACGAGGACTGGCACGTCGAACTCGGAATCGGCAGCCTCTGGGCCCTGAGCGCCACCAGGAGCAAGACGGCCCCCACTACGCGCGGCGGCATCACCCCCCGCTCGCATCCAGCTCGGTCAAAACCAAACTCGGGATCAGCAACCCTAAACCCTGAACACCAACGGGAACCCAAGAACCCGGCCGCCCACCGGAATCGGCTCTGAACTTTCGCCAAACCCGTCAACATCCGCTAGGACCCCTTCAGTGCAAGCAGTGGTTGGGGAAACCACGTTCAAGACGAGGAGCAGAAGACGGGAGGAAGGGAAGGAGGGAGGCAAAGAAGGAGGCTGGGAGGGGGGCAGTGGAGAGGAGGGAAGAAGAGAAGATGAGGTGAGGGAAGCCCTCGAATTGCACAGCGCCTGGACAGCTTGCAGGACTGCCGTGCGGCTTGATGTCGTTGCAGGTTCACTTGCCCTGCCATTTGCAGTCAATATGTACAGTGCGTAAATTTGCCGACACCGCACAAGAGGCCCCAAGATGTCCCAAAGAGACCCTCCAGACAATCCAACAGGGCTCACTTTGAGCATGGTTGTGGGTTTCCCAAATGGTAGCACGGCGCCGAGACGTTTGTATAGGACAAGGTCCTCCAGAAGAGTGGCATCTAGGGCTTCCAGGGGGTCGGAGGTACGGCTGAAATTAAAGAATCAGTCTGTACAGCGCGCAAACCTGCCGACACCCCACCCAGGTCTCCGATGCATTTCTTGATTTTCTTTACGACGCGGACTCAATACTTCTCCGACCCTGCCCTCGGGCCCGACTTTTCGCCGTGAGCTCCGTCCCATCGCCAGGGCTGACATTTCCCCACGTCGGGGCTACGGGATCTGTCCTGGGGCGCGTACTGACTCGGCAGTTGCTGCCGAACGTACAATGAATAACCCTAGTCCCCAAACATTGCTTCCACGTGGGAATCTTACTTCTGGTCTGAGGAACTTGGCCTGGCTGTTGGCCCGGCAACTGTCTAGTCACAGTCGCCACCCCGTCGCCGCCTCGTCGCCGCCCGTCGTCTGGTCCTTGCTCTTGGTCCGGCGGCTATGTAATCGCCGTCGCCGCCCCGTGGCCGCCTCGTCGCCGCCGGTCGTCTGGACCTGGAGGTCGGTCTGGCGGCTATGCTGCCGCCCTCGCCGCCCCGTCGCCGCGTCGCAGCCCATCGATTGTATCGCATGTATCGCGCCACATATCTATATAGATATATATTCCCACCAGCAATTGCAACACATTTTTCGATCCACAAGCAATGCACACCATAGATTGCATTCCATAGATGACAGCACATAGATTGCACCACGTTGATTCTCCTTTCTAACATAAGAATAGACTCTACCCCCCCTTGGAGTTGACGGTCTACCTTTTCGTCTTGCAATGTACATATGATTCTGCTCACTCGTCCATCCTAAAAATGAATTCATACTATCCCAGCCAGGCCGGTGTCGCCCCCCCCCGCCATCCTCTGCAAAAAAAACTATGCGCGCACACTCGTTTATGCAAAAAAAATATAAGTGCTCAATAACTCCTTGCAAAGCACATGACGAAGTGCAAACGCGCGCGTCGTCGCGCGCGCATGCCGAAATCCTTCAGAAACCTTCGGTTTAAACATACAGAAACATCGGGTTTCGCAACGCTGATTTTCTCAGAAAAAAACTTACGCGCGCACTCTTGCGAAATCTTAAGACAACCATCGATTTTCAAGATCTTCAATAACCATGCTACCAAACGGGCTTCGCGCGCGCGCATGTCGAAATCTTTCGAACGCCCTTGCGCGCGTGCCGTCGCGAGAATCCTGTGCAAAAAATGGGACGAAGTGCAAACGCGCGCGTCGTCGCGCGCGCATGCCGAAATCCCTCAAATACCCTTGGTTTCGGAAGGATTTCAAAATCGTGTACCAAAAACAAACAAAAACACTAGGTTTCTAACACGGATTTTCAACAAAAGCGTGCACGCGCGCGCTCTTGCGTCGTCGTCGTCGTCGTCGCCGTCCTCCCTCCTCACTTGTCGTCGTCGTCGTCGCCGTCGTCGTCCTGTGTCTTTCCTCGTCGTCATCGTCGTCCTCCTTGGCGTGATGGTCGTTTCCGTCGTCGTTGTCGCCATGGTCGTCCTTCCTCCTCCTCCCTCGTCGTCGTCGTCGTCGTCCGTCGTCGGCGTCTCCTCGTCGTCCCTCCCATTTCGCCGCAGTCGTCGTCGTCGTCGTCTTCCCTCCTCCCTCGTCGTTGTCGTCGTCGGCGTCACCGTCCTCCCTCCTTCTTCGTCGTTCGCGTCGTCGCCGTCCTCCCTCCTCCCTCGTCGTCGTCGTCGTTTTCGTTGGCGACGTCGTCGTCGTCGTCGGCGTCGGCGTCGTCGTCGTCTTCGTCGTCGTGGACGTCGGCGTCGTCGTCGTCGCCGCCGCAACCGTCGTCGACGTCGTCGTCGTCGGCGTCGTCGACGTCGTCGTCGTCGTCGTCGTCGTCGGCGTCGTCATCGTCGTCGACGTCGTCGTCGGCGTCGTCGTCGTCGGTGTCGTCGTCGTCGCCGTCGTCGTCGTCGAAATCGTCGGAGACGTCGTCCGTGTCGTCGTAGTCGTCGTCGTCGTCGTCGTCGTCGTCGTCGCCGCCGCCGTCGTCGTCGACGTCGTCGTCGTCGTCGGCGTCGTCGACGTCGTCGTCGTCGCCGACGTCGTCGTCGTCGTCGGCGTCGTCATCGTCGTCGTCGTCGTCGGCGTCGTCTTCGTCGTCGTCGGTGTCGTCGTCGTCGTTGTCGTAGTCGTCGAAATCGTCGGAGACGTCGTCCGTGTCGTCGTTGTCGTCGTCGTCGTCGTCGTCGTCGTCGGCGTCGTCGTCGTCGACGTCGTCGTCGGCGTCGTCATCATCGTCGTCGTCGTCGGCGTCGTCTTCGTCGTCGTCGGTGTCGTCGTCGTCGTCGTTGTCGTCGTCGTCGAAATCGTCGGAGACGTCGTCCGTGTCGTCGTAGTCGTCGTCGTCGTCGTCGTCGGCGTCGTCGTCGTCGTCGACGTGGCTGTCGTCGTCGGCGCTGGTGTCGTTGCCAACTGCCGTGTGGTACCTACCGTCACGGTCCTAAAAATTTTTGAAAACCAAGTTGCGGGTGGGTGGGTGGGATGCTTGCAGCAGCGCGGGATGTGTCAAATCATGAATAAAAATCAATTGCACCACATCGATTTCGCAACAAAAACTGCACACCGTAGATTGCACTACACAGTTTGCACCACGTCGATTGCACCACAAGAAACGGAACACCACATATAACACAAATATTATACCACACATACTGCTCAACGTATATTCTTTTTTCTAAAAGAAATTCGGACCCCCCCCGGCTTTATCGGTCCACCTTTCTGTGTTGCAATTTACATATGATTCTGCCCCATCGTCCCATCATACATATGAACTCATACCATCCCAACCAAGCCGGTATCGCCCCCCCGTCATCCTCCGTCGTTTCTCACATAGCATAAATGTTCATGGGTCCACTGCAAAAAATGAAACGGAATGCGCACGCGCGCGTCGTCGCAAACATATGCCGAAATCCTTCAACAATCACAATTTCGAAAAGATTTCAACATCGAGTGTCCCAACAACAAAGAAACACACACACGCATGGTTTCGCAACGCGGACTCTCCTACCCAAAAAAAAACCTGCGCGCGCTCTCGCGAATCCTTACGAGAACCAGGGGTGTTTCAACATGTTCGGAAAATGTTGCCAAATTGGTTTCGCGCGCGCATGTCGGAATCTTTCGAACGCCCTTGCGCGCGTGCCGTCGTGAGAACCGTTTGCAACAAATGCGGCAAAATGCACGCGCGCGTCGTCGCGCGCGAAAGCCGGAATCCTTCCAAAATTTGCGGTTCCGTCGAAACCGAATGTCCAGAACACATAAAAAATATGTTGTCACAACATCAGTTGTCAAAAAAACTAGCGCGCGCGCTATTGAAAGCAAGTTTTCAACATTTGCATGGAATTCAGCCACTAGGGTTTTGGCGCCGCGTGCCGACATCATTCGCACGCCCTTGCACGCGTGCTGTGTGCGCGAGGGGGGCGCGATCCGTGTCAAACAAAACCATGCGGGCCACTCTCGCGCGTCGGCCGCACGCGCATGTCGAACTCTTTCCAAACCTTCATCGCCGACGCGAAGACGCCGCCATCGTCGTCGGCGTGAACAACATCGGCGCCCGCGCTGACCGCGCCTTCGTCGGTGCGAACATCGTCGCCAGAATCGTTACTACCATCATCGTGTCTACCGATGTCGGCGTTGCCATGATACGCGCCCGCCCAATTCGCCGACTCGCAGTGAAGTAAATGCCCGCTGGGATGCGCCCTCCGGTCAGCGCCACCGCGGCCGCGCCGGTGGCGCCAAGTTAGCTGGCCGCTGCGCGCGCGTGCTAGGGCTGGCGCGGCCGCAGACATGCACCAGCCAACGCCAAGCATGCATCGCAATCGCCACCGCATGGGTTTTGCACACCAAGTTGCGGGTGGGTGGGTGGGATGTCTGCAAGAGCATGGGATGTGTCAGCTCGTTCGTTGAAATCAGTTGCAGAACATCATACGCAACACATATGTACACTCTCCATTTCTTAAACAAGTGAAATCCCCCCCTCCCCCCGGATTTCCCGCCCGTCTTTGCGATGTGCAAGTGGCATCGGATTCTGCTCCATGGTTCGCTTTAGAAAAAAAACATACAATCCCAGCCCAGGCGGCGTCGACCCCCATCATCCCTGGCAACAAACTGCATGCGCGCGCGCTCGCCTATGCAAAATAATCCATGGTCAAGAACGCGTTGGAACAAGTGGGACGAAGTGCACACGCGCGCGTCGCCGCGCGCGCATGCCAAAATCCTTCCAAGACCTTAAGTCTCGCAAGGGTTTCACAATCGAGCGCCCCAAAAAACATACATATCCCATGGTTTGGCGACGTGGCTTTTCAAGAACTGTCTGCGCGCGCGCCCTTGCACATCATTTTCCAATTGCCCAAGAATCGCGTTTTTCAAAACGTTCATCGGATGCGACCAAGCGGGCCGCTCGCGCGCGCATGTCAAGATAATTCGAACACTCTTGCGCGCGTGCTGGGGGGGGGGCGCGATCCGTGTCAAATAAAACCATGCGGGAAACTCGCGCGCGTCGGCCGCGCGTGCATATGTCGTACCAACGCCATCAACCCTTCATCACCGACGCAAGGGCGCCATCATCGTCACTGGCGTGATCGGCGTAAGCGCCGCCATTTGCGTCTCCGTCGTCATCTTCATTTTCGCCACCATCATCGCTAACCATCATCGTGTCTACCGTCGTCGACGTGGCCATGATACCGCGCCCGCCCAAATCACCGATTTGCGCTGGAATGCCAGCGCGTCAGCGCGGCCTGCGAGGACGCGCTGGGAATTGCCCAGCGATCAGCACTTCCGCAGCCGCGTCGGCCGCGCCAAACAAGCTGGCCGCTGCGCGCGCGAGCATGCGCGGGCTAGCGCGGCCGCAGCGATGCACGAGCCAACATCAAGCAATCATCGCAATCGCCGCCACATGGGCTTTGCAAGCCCAATTGCGGGTGGATGGGTGGGATGATTGCGCGAGTCGTGGGCTTGACAAATCCGAACCTTCAAAATGAGTACACCACGTATTTTGAACTACGTAGGTGCGCCCAAAAAATAGTGCACAACATAGATTGCATAACGTGTATTGCACACCATAGTTTGCACCACGTAGACTGCACCGTGTACTTATGCCGCTTCTAGTGCGCAGCGTGAGTTGATAGAAGCACCCTGTTTGGGGCCCATGCAGGGTATCAACCTGGGCCAGATTCCCTGCGAACTGGTTTAGAAACAGTGGCCGAACTTTGCGAAAACAGATTTCTGAATCAGATGTTCGGCTGTAGACCTGTAGGACTTGAAAATTCGGATCCAGCCGCGGCGACGAAAGCCCGCTCCAGGAGGGCCACGCAGGGCAGAAGCAGCAAACAGAAGACATCAATCACCACAGGAACAAAACAACCTCCTTTCCCCCCTCCTCCTCCGGAGGAGGAGGAGGAGGGGGAGGGGGAGGAGGAGCAGGAGGAGGAGAAGCAGGAGGAGGAGGAGGGGGAGGAGGAGGAGGATACGACGCTCATAGGAAACCGTCGCGCCTGCGCTAACGGCCGCAGAGAAAGGAGGCGGCCGCAGGGGCCCCCTCGATCATTCCTGAAAAGCGCCGCCCGCCCACCCGAAGGATCGCGGCGAGACGACGAGGAACGAGAAGCCGACGGCGGCAGCGGCGGCGGCGGGGTCCTGGAACTTGCAGAGGACGATATGCGGGGCGCGCGCGCGCGGCGCGCGGGCGCCCCGCGCCCCCCGACCGCCGCCGTCGTCGGGAAAACAAAAACGAATTGACCAGGACGAGAAAAAGTGAGCCCCGGACTAAACGAATTTGAATCGCCACCCCGCTCCAAGACGAAGCCACTTTACCTCTGGACCGGCGGCGGCAAGAGGGCGAGGGATGGGGATGCGCCTACCATCTGCCCGCCCTTCATCGGCGGGATGGCGGCCTTCTAGAAACAACTTTCCTGACAGCACGTTCTGACATCGCCTGAGGGAGCTCGCATCCAAGCAACAAGTGACTGGCCACAGCACTGCCCGTGAAAAACCCGCACTTGGCACAGAGAACGGCATGGCCAGGGGAAACCCAGCACCGATGCCCCCTGCAAGCAAGAGGACCAACAATTCCCGACTTCGGCAGCGGAACCGAGGGAGGGCAAATGAGAGAGAGAGAGAGAGAGAGTGTGAGAGAGAGAGAGAGAGCGGAATTCGGCCGACAACCTTAACTCGCTTAGGCGGGGGGCCTTGAACTGCGGCGACAGCCTGTTGCAGCTCTTCCTCATCAGGTGCGCGAACTCGCTGAATTGGCGCGAAGGTCACGCGAGGCCGCACAACGCGGTCAGGAGCTCCAGGGGCGCCCCCCCCCCCCCCCCTCAGAGACAGCCCCAGCATCCCCCGCCCCGCGGGCAGCAACGACCCGAGCAAAGCACGAGACGCGACTGAGGCGATCCCTGGTCCTCTGAACCTTCGCACCACGCATGCATAACCTACACTTCCAGATAAGTCGGCCTGGGACTTGGGCGAACACGTGCCTCAGATGGAGTTCAGGAAGGGGGGGGGGGGGGGGGGGCTCGGGGAAAGAAGGAGGGCCACGTTCCATGGGCGCCATGCGACGCCTTCGTTTGAAAGTGTCGATCCGTCCGTGCGCGGCGAAGCTCATATATGATTGTACCTGCCACTTCAAAACCTGACGGACCGACTTCAAGGCTATTCCCATCGCCTTGGCATGGCGAGGGGGAACCGAGTGGAGATCTCTACCGAGCGTAGCGGCAACATCAGCCCATCGGTTTCCCTTCGCGTGCACGCCATTCCCACGCTGGTGGGCTTCGATGTGCCTAACAATTAAAGTCTCTCCAAGACCTCCCAAGTCCCTGACCTTATTCCAAATGAGTTCCCAGAGGTCCATATTGGGGCGCCTGGGGTGACAACGCCATGGGGTCCTAAAGCAAGGCCCTTGATGAGACCCATGTAGTCACAATACACAGTGAGAGGAAGCGCGGCTATCTGCAAGACCTGTAAGAACGAATCCAGCTCAGATCTTGGGGAGGTCTGCGCTGGCACAGGAAGAACCCCATAAGCAAGCGCATCAATCCTCCCATTTTCAAGCCTGGCAAATCCCCGCCCAGCGCGGGCCGCCTCGGGCCAATGCCAAAAACGTTCACATGCCCCGTCCATGTAGACGACCCCTGAGATCATGCCCACCTGCCCGTAGCGCACACGCCATGAACCTGAGTCATCTCTTCTCGGGAGCGGTGGAAAACAGCTCCGCGGACAGAGTCCTCTGCCCCAGAACCACGAGCCAACTTCTCTCGGCGGCAGCCCTCGATCATCAAGGGTAGAGACCGCTGCAGAGCGAGCATCAGCAGTACCCGGGCAGTCCCACATGCTATGATGCGAATTGCACTCGTGAGACGGACAGTCGCAGCACTTCGCATCTGCCAAGTAATTGCAAAACTTCAATCTTGCAGGAGACCACATGCCTCCACCAACAAAGGCACGAAGTAGTGCGGCTGCATTAAACGCAGGGGCCCAGGAAGGTTCACGACGACGGGGTCCGTCATCTGACTCTTCAGGCTCTGGAGGGGGGTCACCATCAAGGCCACCAGGGCCCTCCACTCAATCACGGCTAGCCGCGAAATCCAAACGTACCCCAGGGTCCTCGTCCACCACCCCCTCGCCCTCCTCGTCCGATTCCTCCTTCTGGTGCCTCCTGAGAAGGTCGATGATGGGTTCAATCCAATGCCCCAAGGGCTCTTTGGGGGCCATGGCAAGATCATCGGCGGGGTTGGGCCTCTGGGCCCACCGTTCCCACATTCGTCGGAAGGACGAGGCGTAGCCAACCTCTTTGACCGTGGAGGGGGCCGAGGTGCGGAAGTCGAGCACCTGTCCACCATCTGTCTTAAAACAAAAGGCAGACGATGTAGTCCATCCGAGAGCTTCGATGGACATCAACATGGCGCCAGTTGTCCCCAATACCATAGCCCAGGGCCGATCATATCGATGCACTTTCTGAATCTGGACTTGCCAAGCTCTCTGAAGGACAGCGCGGGAGATAACTTTATCTCGAGCAAGAAGAACCCATTGATATATTGGCATAACCCAAGCCTGAATCTGCTGATCCGAATAAATATTGCCTTGCAGACAGCTGGTAATCCAGGCTGAGCTAGTTGCACTGGCGCCTGGCGCCTGCCAGGCAGAACGGAGTACAGAGCGCATCTTGGCAACCAACTGGGGCGGCGCTCCATGCACTCCCAAGCCATAACCCATGGCCGAGGGCAGGGCTTGCCTGACAAACTTGCACGCAAGTGGACCCACGCGCTTAACTTGTTTCAACCTCGGGGCCCTGGAAGCGGTGACTGTGACCCTTTGGCGCAGGCGGCTGCATTTGATAGGCCTTCCCGAGGCCACCTCAATCCCCAAGACCTCCAGGGCACTCTGGTACCTGTATCCCCGCCTCCCAATGCGAGCACATATACGGCGACCGATGGTAGGCAGCGAGCACGCGACGGTCATCTTATGTTTAGCAGGAGGCAGTCCGAGATCTCGAAGCAGCCGAGCAAATAACCGAAGCACTTTGCATGACGACGATACGATGGTCTTCATCGTGGCCACGGTAGCAACAATAATATCTATCGCCGGCATGTATATCTAACGTCTTATATATCAAGCGTGCGTGCCGGTAGAACGAGTCGAGCGGGGTAAGCATGACGCACTGCAGGCAGAACATGGCGAATGCACATCCTGGTAACACTCCCTGAGACGAATACACGACCTCTGAGAAGCATCCCTCCCGCGCTAGCCGTCTCCCAGCCATGTACATACGGACTGCAAGCACCGCCAACTGAGGCGGAACACCATGCAGCCGAGCGGCACCGATAAGCAGCCGCCATCCAATCTTATCAACACTTTTCGATATCCACGATGCTGTGGACGGTGACTGGTGTAGGGGCTTCAAGAATCCCTGCACCAACAGCTTCCGCCTGGACGAGCACTCGGGCAGCCACATCTGTTGTCGACTTGCCCGCCCCTAAGGCCAGGAACGAGCGATTGAGCCTATTGGCCCACTCCCGAACGTGGTCAACCCTTGATTTCGCCCAAAGTCGGTAAATCGACGTGAGCAGCCCAATGGGCCGATACCCACCAGTGGGTTTAATCAAGAGGATGATGTGAACCTTCGACAACAGTTGCGGCCACTGTCCCCAGGTCTCAACAAGACACAAGAAGTAGCCCATGACGGACAGGCACGCGTTGGAAACATACGCCCAATGCCGTGGGCGGAAGAGGTCGGCTCCAACTGCCGTTCGCCTCGGAAACTGAAGTGCCGCCGAACGCAGCTCACTGATGGACAAGGGTGGCAAGCGCGGTCCTGATGCCAGTAAATATCTGAGATCCCCCAGAAGCCCATCTTCAGTGCACCCAGTGAGGCTCCCATCAACGAAGTCTCCAGGAGAATCGGTACCATTCCGAATAGATCCCCAAGAAACCTTTTGAGCATCTGCGATGTCCCCAGGGAGGCTTGAAGGCCCAGTACTAGTAGAGACCTGAGCTAGTTGCCATCCATGAGGCTTCGTCCACTTGTGTACGGGGCCAGGGGTCTTAGAGAGGTGGCGCCGCATCCACGACACGAAAGACTTGGAACGGGCTTGTCCAAGCCGCCGTTCCTCTTGCTCAGCTAGCCGGCCGAGGAAGGTACCCACAAAGCTAAGCATGTCCCCGTGGAAATGCGTCTGCGTGCACGCCTGCGTGATAACGAACACAACGTCATCAAGCACGTGCGGCGGAAATGCATGCCTGAGCCTACCGTTCTTACCACGCGCGCCGACAAAGTCGTACAAATGTTGCCACGCCCTGAGATGCCCATGTGCGCGTGCATGCCATGTAAGCCGCACGTCATGCACCCTGTACTGCAACGTGCGCAGCGCTCGCAGCGCTCGAGCGTAGCTAGTGGCAGCGGGCTTGTACCTAGCAAGGGCACCTCCCGCCATCGAATAAGCAGATCGGCCTCCCTGAGACCTTCCAACATACTTGTCAGAGTTATCCAGCTGGAAAAGGGGAAGTAGCTCTTCCTCGGCGCCGTCGAACAGCGCCTTGCACAGGCCATCCAGCCGAGGCCGCTGGTCAGAAGCCGTGCCAAAGCCAAACTGGGCATCGTCCCTCATGAGCTCAGTCCAAGAGAACGAAGGCTCACCACGAGAAACTTCAAACTGTACCTCGTCATCGTCGTCGTCGGCCTCGACATCATCGGCCACCTTGACCGAAGGCATAGGAGGCAGCAGGAGGAGGAGGAGGTGGAGGAGGGGGAGGAGGAATAGGAGGAGAAGGAGGAGGACGAGGAAGAGGACGAGGACGAGGAGGAGGAGGAGGACGAGGAGGGGGAGGAGGATGCCAGCCGTGCCGGTGGGAGGCGCGCCGCGGCCCCCCCCCGCCCCCCGCCCATCCAGGGCCTGCAGCCGCCGGTCAGCTGGCACCACTTCTGGCACTCGACCGCGCTGGCCACTTCCCTGGAGATCGGGGCGAGGGGAGGGGCGAGCCAGGCCAAGGGAGGCGCACCCCTGAAAGAGAAGAGAAGAGGGCAGGCGGACAAGAAGAAAAGGGCGAGACGAGGGCAGGTGTCCGCGGGTTCCGTCCTCCCGAGCCTCGAGCAGCACGACGACCCAGGCCAAGGGAGGAGGCGCAGGAGCAAGAGGAGGGGCGGAGGACAGAGGGGGGGGGAAGGGCCCACCCAAGCCACACAGGCAACCATGCCCAGCGCCGACTTCCTCCTTCTCCTCCTCGGCCCAGCCTGCCGCGCCACCCCGCCCTGCCCCCCGACCACCCAACCCCGCCCCGCCCCAGTCCACACACCCCAGCCATAGGGGAGGGAGCAGCACAAACGTATGAGGGTAAGGGGGAGGCCGCTGGGGGCCTGCTGGTCAGCTCTGCTCGACTTCGCCGACCCTTGGGTAAAATATGGATGCAAGCCCTGAGCCCTCTGGCTCGTGAGGCTACCTGGGGCCCGCCCCTCCCCTAGCTTTCTGGGGAGTGGGGGCGCCCCTCTCGGCGGAAGACCCCGTCTCGGTGCTGAGAAACCTGGTGTCCCGATGGCGGGGATACCCACCTGCCAGGTTTGTGCCCCCCTCCCCAAGGACCTGCTGTCACGACGCTCGTCCCCCCGCCTCCCTCCCTCCCCACTCCCCCCTACCCTTAAGTCGGGCGCGTCCCCCTACAGGGAGATTTTCAACGAAAAATGAAACATACCCAGAAATACGCCAAAAATTGCAAAAGATACTCCAAAAAATGTCCCCGGACTATTTTGAACATTCCTCCTGTAGAAGGGCAGGCCCGCCTCAACCCCACCCGCGCCCAATCAAAAAAAAAACAGAGTCTTGCAGCACGCACGCAGCAGGCGCGGAGCGCTCACTTAGGAATGACCTGCACGGCCGACGCGAGGGCGCGCCGCCCCGTCGGGGCCCAGGGGCCGAGGGGCAGCGGGAGGGATCGGGGCCGCCCAGCGTCGCGCGCCGCGCCGCGCCGGGCGCGGGGCGAGCCTCGGCGGTGAACTCACCTCCCTTTAGTGACCACCTACCAGACCCCCCCAACCCAACCCGAAGACCCGAATTTCGGGTTGGGGGGGGGTAAGGGTTCCACATGTGTTTTTCGATGTTTCCCGACACCCCCCCTACTGGAAATGGAGGGTAAATCTGAGCCTTCGGGTTGGGTTGGGGTGGTTTGGTGGGTGGTGATTTAGTAAATCAACCTCCATTTAACGAAAACGGCCTGGGAGCGAAACCGACGGACCTGGACCCGCAAAAAGGACGGCCGCGACGCCCTCTCGCGGGCCGAAAGCGGCCAACTCGCTAATCGACGTGTCAGGGTAGGAGGTCTGTCCACCCCCGAGAGACTTTCTCGCCGCGCTCCCTGCGGGGCCCGCGCTGGAGCAGGCCAGCTCTCTGGCACGGCCCCCCCAGCCCGGGAAGTGCGGGGCGTAGCGAAACCCGATGCGTGCAACTGGCTTCGGCCCCCTTCGCCGGGCGCCGCCCATGGTACGTCGGCACCCCTGGCCCCGAAAGGCGCCCAAGAAACCAGCTGCGTGAACTGAGGCTGGGGCTCAGTGGGCCCTGGAAACGACAAAGCCGTTTTTTTACCGGTTCCGTTTTGTCGTTTTTGTTGCGGGTTCCGACGCCGTCTTTTTACCGGTTCCGTCGCCGTTTTTGTTACGGGTTCCCGCTCCGGTTCCAATCCTGGAGCCGTTTTTGTTGCCGTTTCCGGTCGCCGCTTTTGTGGCCGTTTCCATTTTCAAGGGACACTTTTTTTCGGAAACGGTGAGAAAACGGCCCTGCCGCTTCCGGGGCCCACTAAGGGCTGGGGGATCCAGAATGCACCGATACCTCGGGAGCGGCCAAGAGGGGGGTGTCCAAGAGGGGGGGGTGCAAATCATGACCGGCGGCATGTGCGCGGCGGCCCAGCGGGGGGGCCAGGGACGTATTGGAAATAAGAAGGGGCGCCATAAAATCTGGGGATACATCATGGCCCCCGCCATGATATCCACCCCCCCCTAAACATCACCCCCTTTTTTCAGGGGGACGTAAGACCCGGGTACAGGGGACTCGGAAATCCCCGACGAGGTCAAAAAAATGACGAGGCCGAGCCTGCATTTTGACGAGGCCTCCCGCTGCAGACATCCCACGAAACTCCTCCTCGTCAAAATCCGAGGCGCGGTCGTCAAAAAACGATGGCGAACCCGAATCCTGGCAAACCCGGGTCTTACGCTCCCCCGATCTTTGCCGCCCCCGAATAACGCTCCTCCCCGAGACCTCTCCGAGGAGGGCTCCGCGCTCCTGCGGCGGGCCCCCGAGGCACAGCCGGCACGGGGTCGGGACACCGGCTCGGCTCAGAACGAGCCCCGGCCGAGTCGGGCCGCGTCTCGGAAGCTGGGCGAGGGCTGACAACTCCCTCCTCCTCCTGCTCCTGCTCCTCCTCCTCCTCCTGCTCCTCCTCCTCCTCCTCCTCCTCCTCCTCCTCCTCCTCCTCCTCCTCCTCCTCCTCCTCCCCCTCCTCCTGCTAAAGCTTCCCGGAAGAGAGAAACGAGTTCCCGGAGTCAAGCTCAACGCACGGAAGAATAAACGGGCTGCTTCCCGGAAGAAACAACAACAACAACAGCAGTGTCCCGGAACTCCGTTTTAGCAGCCACGGGTTTGCCAGCCGTCGCCGGGCTTCTGAGCGTCAGCGTGGATACGCCACGAACGTCCAGACAAGAAGACAAAGAAGGCTGCTGAAGTAGGTTTGTTTTTGAACTCGCCGCCTCGCACCTCCTGAGCGCATGAAGAACAACAATGGCGGCTGCAATGGAGGAAAGCCTAGCCGCCCTGGATGAGGCCTAGTCAAACAAAACTGCTTAAGTAAGGAACGCTACATAAGGAACGAAACCCCTGTTTGTCGCCAAAAGCACCTGGGTGCACGAGGAGGGCTAGAGGAAAAGCCACGGAATGACCTAAGAAACAGCAAGCCCCTTCCGAACCCAAAGCGGTCCTTACTCCAGCGTCCTGGCTCTTTATACGCAAACATCCGCCGACGAGCTTTCCCTGTGCAGTCAAGGGAGGGTGGCGGTGTATACCATCGCTGGCTCTTAGTGGTGATTTATTCACCGCCGCCCTCTTCATGAGACCCAGAAGCAATCCACTGCAGTGTATCGGTGGATATTTTGGCGGCGGGGTGGAGCCAAGATCGAGCCGAATCCTTCATGCCGGGATGCACAACAGCGCCGTTCGAGCACGGGACCGCATCGGATCGTCAAGATACCAAAATCGGGCCCGATGGGGCCGGCCGAGATCGACATCGGATCCGACCGACCGGATCGAAATTGGCTGTGCAGGGGGGGGGCATCAGGAGGAGACCGAGCAGCACGGGAGGCACGTGGAGAGAGGAGGGAACGCAGCGTGATTTGTTGTTGTTTGTTGTGTGTCGCTTGATTGTTGTTTGTTGAAGATGGTACCAAGACAGATCGCTCAAAGACGCAGGACGGCCAAGGAAGCATTCAAGAGGGCCCCAAGACGGCCCAGGAGGGCCACTAGGTGGCCCAGGCGGCCTTCAAGACGATCCCAGAGAGGCCACCAAAACAGCATCGAAGGCGCCAGACTGTTCCCGAGACGCCCCCAAGAGGCCCCAAGATGGCCCTACTAATTAGCCCCCAAGAAGTCTAACTATACCCCCAAAAAGCCCCCAAGAGGCCCTCCGCTCCGGACGTGCACCCCCGCCTGGCATGTCCTTGCTTCCGAGAGAAGCACTGACCCTCTCGTACCCCTGCCCCTGCGACCCTTCCCTCCTCCTCATGCTCCATCCTCCTCCTCCGCCTCCTCCTGCTCATCTCCTCCTCCTCCTGTCCCCTCCTCCTCCTTATCCTCCAGAGACGGGCCCATGTTCCCTCGGAGAAAGGGCCGCCCGAAGAAGCCCGCCGTGCATTCTCCAACAGGCCTCCAGAGGGCTCGCAAGGACACCTCACGCAGCACCCGGGGACCAACGGGGCCTCTGCGCGCGGCACCCTCATAACATGAACAGCACCGCTCCCAACAGGCTACTGGCCACCTACCAGACCACCCCAACCCAACCCGAAGACCCGAATTGGACAGGAATTCCGGGTTGGGGGGGGGACGGGTTCTTCCATGCGTTTTTCCAATGTTCCCCGACCCCCCCCCTGGAAATGTAGGGCAAGTTGAGGCATTCGGGTTGGCTTGGGGTGGTTCGGTGGGTGGTGCTCTAATGTGACTGTGAACTGGCCACAACAAAAACACGTGGAGGGACAACAGACGCGAACGCTGGTAACCGCTACCAGGCTGACCCCTGCCTATGTCTCCACCTGCCCCTGGGGGGTGAGCAAGTGTTGCTGCTGTCGAACAACAGACGCGAACGCCGGTAACCGCTACCAGGCTGACCCCTACCTATGTCTCCACCTGCCCCTGGGGTTTGAACAGGCTCCACCAGCGACGCACAGGGCTCCTAGGGGTTGACGGTGGCAAGCGTTGCTCAAGGGCGACAATGAAAGAATGCTAACTAAAACATCCGACGTCACGATCATTTCATGACCCTGGAGCCTACTTTCCATGCTGGGCGGGTCATTGCATGAGAACTGCATGGTCCCAAAGCCTGGAAAGGGCCTCCACAGGCCGAAAGCTTGGCAAAACTGGCCGTCACGACTTGGTGTGCCTCCTCCACGGGTCCCCAGACATCATAATTTTTCACAAAGTGGCCTCCCAAAGGTCACGACCCCTTCCCAGATCTGGTTTTCATCTTGATGCATGTTTGTTGGCGGTCTCAGGGGCCATTCAGAGTCCCCAGACTTCGAAAACTACCCCAACACATGTTGTATTGAAATGTTGTTGTCGCGACGCGGGGGGGGTACTCATAATTGTCCTAATTAAAGGAGAGGAAGAGGAGGCGAATTTTTGCTGGAGTCCTGACTTGAGCTGTCTCGGAGGCAACTGAAGGTCTGGGCAGAAGGCCGCTCTTTCATGGCTGGTCTGCGGGGGTTCTGACATAGCTCGCCTGGGAGGTTTGTGACCCTTCCCCCTGCAGTGTGAACTTCGGAACATTGCTTGTTCGCATCATACAACCGAAACATGACCAATAACTTTGTCTGTCATTCAACAAATTCTGGGCCAGCCTTGCAAAGTCTCTTGACCAAACCTGGGGCCAATGTCTGTTGCCAGCGCGGGGAGAGGGCGAACGTGCCTCCGAAGAAGCTGGGCAAGCTCTCTGGCAGGTTGGTTCAGAAACGCTGGTCCAGCTCTTCGGGAGGAGCCTTCTCAACCCTGAGCTCGACCGTTCGGGGGGGGTGAAGGGAAGGGCCCTACGGGGACCCTTTTCTTCACCCTCCTTCTCCTCCTCCTCCTCCTCCTCCTCCAACGCGTCCTCCTCCAACGCCTCTTCCTCCTCCTCCTCCTCCTCCTCGCTCCTCGGGCCTCCCGCGGCTGCTCGGGACGACCCCGGGCTGCCCGCCCGGAGCGCCCGAACCCTCGGCGAGGCGCGGCGGAACATGGGGCTGCTGCAAGAGCACCCCGCGGGCAGGGGGACGACAAGGCCAGCTGAGCAGCAGAGCCGACCCTCCCTTGACCAGGAAGTGGGAAGACGTCGGGCGTGTTCCCCTACAGGGGGATTCTGGGCGAAACAAACATACTCAAACAATGCCCCCCCGAATACCCCAAAAATAGTCAAAAAAATCGTCCCCCGACTATGTTTTAAACAATTTTTGAACATCCCCCCCGTAGAGAGGAGGCTGCTTCTTAGAAGGCACCGGCCTTACATTTGTAGACAAGGGCCGCGCCTTCTAAGAAGCAGGGGTGCTTCTAAGAAGCCTTCCCCCCTCCCCATACCCCCCTGTGCGCGCCGCCAATCTGGCGCTGGGAGATGCCAGGAGAAGAATCGGCCACGTGAGCTGATGCGCCAGCCTCCCCCTCCTGGTCCCCGAGCACCGGCCCCCGGGAGCCGACGCCGGACGCCCGAGAACCTCGAGCCTCCACAGAGGGGCTCGTGTCGCATCGACTATCCAAAGGGGCCCAGGGACACACAGATCATGAGACACAACTCCCAGGAGGTCCCGCATTGTCCGCTATTTTTCCCTGGGTCCTCGTCTCCCCCCCCGCTTCCGGCATCTTCCGTGTATATATATATATATATATATATATTCCTGGGAGTCGACGATTCATAGTGTCTGTGTGTGTGTTTTTCGCCCCCCTGCGATTAGTCTTTCGCCCCTGTGCCCAAGTATGCCGAACGAGCTACACGTCAGTATCGCTACGAGCCTCCATCAGAGTTTCCCCCCGAGTTTGCCCCTCTCAGGCACATCTCGCCATCTTTCGGGTCCTGACGGATAACTGCTCACACTCGAACGCTCTCACTCGGCTTGGTGACACCGCGGGGATAGTGCAACCTTGAACGATCGGCCGTATCCGACCCGCCAAATCATTAAACATCGACCGATTTTGGGGTACCTGGCGGCGTTCAACGTTGACTGGCGGCGCGCACAAGGGGGTGGGGGGAGGGGGGGGGGTTTCTTAGAAGCAGGCTGCTTCTTACAAGGCGCCGGCCTTACATCTATGGATGAGGCCCGCGCCTTCTAAGACGCAGGGGTGCTTCTAAGAAGCCCCCCCCCCCTGCCCCCACCCCCCCCTGCGCGTGGCTGAGTTGAACACCCTCGGCGGGGCCGCCACCTGTCCACACGACGCGAACCTACCGTGTCTCGGAGGAGAGCCAATCGAGACCACGGCGGCTCTCCCGACCGGCCCGGAGTTGCTCAGAGTCCTGACGCTGTCTCGAGGGAGGTCCGGCCGAGGCGCCCAAACAACTGAAGGGGAACTGGGACACACAAATAAATACACACAAATCAAATGATTCCCCATATTTTCCTATATTTTCTGGGTTTTTGTATTCCCCCCCACTTCCCATATTTTCCCATATGTTCTGGGAATCGGCGATTAATTGTGTCTGTGTGTTCTTTCCCCTCCTGAACGCCTTCCGGCGAGACCCGCCACGGACGAAAAAAGCGCCAAGGAGGGCCGCCGCTGTCTCGACCGGCCGTCCTCCGAAGACCTTCCGAACCCGCTGCCCCCCACCTTTGGCGCGCACGCACCGGTCCAGGGTCGGGCGCAAGGGGCGGCCATGTCTCGAGGAATGGGCCCCTCGGTGGGGCCGAAACGAGCTGCATGCAGCAAATTTCGTACCCCCCCCTTTCCCAATCCCCCCCTTTCGTCCGGCCCGATGGGCACGGACAGAGAATGCGATGCCCAACAGCAAACGCTGCCCCAAACCGGCAGGGGCCGCTGCTGGGCAGGCGATCTCTTGCCGCATAACGACCACGTCCGCGGCGACACCGAGGGCGAACCCCGCTCAGAATGGGCAGGGACTGCTGTCGGTCTTCGTCCCCAATCCTGCCGTGGCCATGTCGATCGTTGTGCGTTTCTTCATCGGGGGCGGTGAATGGGGGGGGCGAAGACACGTGCACCCTTCGTGCCCCTTTCGGGCTTCCCACGGCCCCACTCAGGGCACCTCAAATGCACGAGAGATGAACCTTTCTTCCCCCCTTATCTGGCTGGTTCCCAAGCCCCTGCAAACGGGGTGTTTGTAACAAGGGTGGTAGCTAAGGGTGCGTTTTCAATTGGGCCTTGGACAATGAATTTGCCGCGCGCGCAAAAGTGCGAGGTACTCTCCCCGCCCAGAGTTCTGATGATGTGTCGACGATTTTGCCGTCCAGATTTATCACGCACTAGTGCAAGGTAAATGCCCTGTCACGTCACCCTGTACTCGCTCGTGGAGGCCCCTTAGCTACCACCCCGTTTACTAACATCCCGTTAGCAGGGGCTTGAGGTTCGAGAAACCCGGAAGCTAAAAATGATGCCTTCTCGACTTCCGCCAACTTCTGCCGACCCTCCGCCGACCTCCGCCGGAGGAGCCACCTCCGTTTTGGTTCCAACGCCTTCTGCAAAGGAAGCGACGGAAGGTCCGTCGATCCTCGAAGGCAAAGCCCATTCTGGATTGCTTCCTCTCGAAAGCGACGCCTTCCGCCGAGAGGGAGATGACAGCCCTCTTCGACCCTCGAAGGCGAGGCCCCTTCCAGAACGCCTCATCTCGTCGACGACGACGACGACGATCGCGCGGATACGAGCCCGCCGACAGCGTGATGTGTCGCCCCCGTGGCGCAGCGCCACGAGCCCGACGATCGTGCCTCCCGCCTGCCGTCAGGTAGGGCATGTCCCCCTACAGGAGGATCCTAGACGAAACATCTTTTAAAACAGTTCTCCCAAAATCAAACCGTCCCCACGTGTACCCAATTTCGGAACTTTATCTACTAGCGTTCTGTGTTTACAGCTAGTTCCATAGGCATATAATAAACTCAACAAAACCGGCACTGCTTGATATACAGTAGGTACATTGCTGATATACACTGAAGATCCGAAAACATGGGAGTTGGATCCAACACATTTTCTGTGTGAAATTATTTTTGAATGCTCCTAAAACAGGGCTAGGATCGGGACAAATCGCTCAGAGCGTTCCGGAGCGTTCCGGAACGCTCTGGAGCGGCCGCGGCGCCCAATACATCCTCCAAACCCGCCGATTCTCAGAGACTTGGAGTTATCCCGATCCGATTTTGTCCCGACCTTCGCGTCGTCTTAATTCCTCCTGCAGAGGGGCAGGGCCCGGCGTAAGCCTGCCGCCCCGGGCCCCTGCTCCGCCCACGGGGCCCGCCGGCCCGCCCTCTCCGAGGGCCCGCGGCCCGGCCCCTCCTGATGGGGTTGGCCGACCTCGGCGGCGCGCCGTCCGCCCGGCGCGGGGGGGGGGGGGGAGGAAACGCAACGCAGGGGGATCGGGGGGAGGGGGGCAGGGAGCGGAGGGGGACGGGGGGGGGCACACAGATGGGAGGGGGGACGGGGGGGGGGGGAGGGGGGGCAAGGAGGGGGGGGGGAGGTTGGCAAGGAGGGGAGCAAGGAGGGGGGGGATTGGGTGGGGGGAGGAGGGAAGGAGGGGAGGGGGGCAAGGAGAGGAGGGGGAGGGGGCGGGAAGGGGCGCAGGTATCGCGAGGATGGGGGTTGCGATGGGGCACAGGGGGGACGGGGGGAGGGGAGGGCATAGGGGGGGGGGTGGGGGCTTGGAGGGGGGGGCAAGGAGATAGGGGGGGGACAGGGATAGGAAGGAGGAGGAGCAGGGGGATGGGGGGAGGGGGACAAGGATAGGAGGGCGAGGGGCAACGATAGGGGGGGGACTTGCAGAAGGGGCAACATCGACCTGTTATCGGCGACGCACCTCTGGTAGATCCGCGATATGTCCCCGATCGTGAAACCGCGCGTTTCTGGGCAGGTTGGGGCTATCGGGCCCCTGACGGCGATCAATGGGCGATTGTGGGTCGATGCGTCCCTTCCTATGCCTATCTTCGTTCCTTCTTATTATATACCCCCACCTACCTCGATGGCAACCCAATCCGGGACCACCCATCCGGACTATAAAAAATCAATTTAAAGTGGTCGTTTTTCTTCTCAACATCGTTTTTCCCGTCGTCGACGATGCGAAGCGTGCCAGGAATGGGACGCGGCGCACATCGCGCGCGGCAGTCAATCTGGGCCCGCCCATCCTGACTGTAAAAAATCAATGCAAAGTCTTCGTTTTTTCCTCTCAGCATGGCCTGCATTGTCGCCGACGGTGCGAAATATGTGGCAGCAGTGGGACGCGGCGCACATATGGGACGCGGCGCGCATCGCGCGCGGCCGTCAATCCGGGCCCGCCCATCCTGACTGTAAAAAATCAATACAGAGTCTCCGCTTTTTCCTCTCAGCATGGCCTGCGTTGTCGCCGACGGTGCGAAATATGTGGCAGGAATGGGGCGTGGCGCACATCGCGCGCGGACGTCCATGCGGGCTGCGGGCCCTCCCATCCTGACTGTAAAAAACAATGCAGAGTTGCCGGTATTCCTTTCATCATGGCCTGTCTTGTCGTCGACGATGCGAAATGCGTGGCAGGAATGGGGCGCGGCGCACATCGCGCGCGGACTTATGGGGCAACCCCAAGGCGGGAGGGGCCATTTTACTTGTCAGAAACAATGTCATGCTGATTTTCCCTGCCCACATAGCTTGTTCCTGTCGTCCACCCCGCAAAAGTGCATGGCAAGAATTGGGCGCGGCACACCCCCGCCCCCCGCTCGAAGTGAATGTAATGACCTTCCCGCTTGGGCGCCGAGCGAAATTTTCTCAAAGTTGTGCTCCCGCTTTGGCTCGGCGCACGTTTTTAGCTCGCCAATTCATTGGGCGCCGGGGCGTTCCAGGAGGCCCTGGGGTGACGAATGCCTGGGAGGCGTTTGCTTGTTCAGGCTCTTGGAGGGCCTCCTGAGGCTCCCCGCGGCTTCTTGGCGCCACGGCCGTCTGGAGGCCATCTTGGGCGTCTTGGAACGATCTTTCGGCGATTCAGGGCCCCTCGGATCGTCTCGGGGGCGTCTCGGCTCTCTTGGGGCGTTCCTGCGGCGCTCTGGGACCTGGAAGTCAGCGCCGAAGAAGAAAACCATCGCTGGGACCGACGTGCCCAGGACCTGCTCGGGGTTCTTTTCGTCCGGGGGCCCCCAGGAGCCGCCCCGCGCGCGCAAACTAGAAGATTGTTAACTAGTTACCGGAGATCTTAGCACGCCTCTGGCCCGTTGGGCTGGCCCGGGACCTGCTCGGGGTACTTTTCGTCCGGGGCCCCAAGGGTCGCCCCGCGCGCGCGAACTAAAATATTGTTAACTAGTTACCGGAGATCTTTGCACGCCTCTGGCCCGTTGGGCCGGCGAATTTGTCCCGAGCCTTTCTGAGATCTCGACCCCTTTCTCGGGGGCAGTTTTGCGTCCTGGATATTTTCTCATTGGTCCGGGGGGCCAAAAACCGTTCCCTGTCGGGCGAAGTCGAGGGAGAAACGTGCGAAGTCGAGGGAACAACGCCAGCACGGAGGAAATCTTATCGTCGGGGATGTGGGCCCAAGAGCCGCGAGAGCTTCCGGGGAGCCTCGAAGCCCGAACCGGGAGGGCCCGTCGCGGCGGCACGGCGCCGGCGTCCTGGGGTATCCTCCACTCGCACTGAAATTCCCGCGCAGCTCCCAGTTGTGCCATCACTGTTTCTTATGTTGTTGGAGGGCGGGTGGGAATGGGCATGCCATGCTTGACTCGCTCGAGCTGGCTAGCTTGATCCCCCCCTTACCGTTGCCCCCGAGGGGGGGAGGAGGCGGGGGGGGGCCTGGAATTGCGGGTGGCAGAGGTGAAGGGTAGAAGGCATGCCGGCAGTAGATACATGTATGTCCTTTTCCCTTCACTACATGGTATACTGCGCGCGCTGTACTCCTGGTAGTGGTAGTAGTAGTGGTAGTAGTAGCAGTCGTAGTAGTAGTAGTAGTAGTAGTAGTAGTAGTAGTAGTAGTAGTAGTAGTAGTAGTAGTAGTAGTAGTAGTAGTAGTAGTAGTAGTAGTAGTAGTAGTAGTAGTAGTAGTAGTAGTCGTAGTAGTAGTAGTAGTAGTAGTAGTAGTAGTAGTAGTCGTAGTAGTAGTAGTAGTAGTAGTAGTAGTAGTAGTAGTAGTAGTAGTAGTAGTAGTAGTAGTAGTAGTAGTAGTAGTAGTAGTAGTAGTAGTAGTAGTAGTAGTAGTAGTAGTAGTCGTAGTAGTAGTAGTAGTAGTAGTAGTAGTCGTAGTAGTCGCAGTAGTAGTACGTAGTAGTAGTAGTCGTCGTAGCAGTAGTAGTAAAACTAATAGTAGGTAATAACACTAGCAGTCGTAGAGATATTGGTAGTAGTGGCCAGATTCGCAATATATATGTGGTAGTACAAATCGTAGCCGTAGCAACAGTAGTCGTAATAGTAGTAGTAGTAGTAGTAGTAGTAGTAGCCGTAGTATTAGTCAAAGTATTAGTGATAGTAGAAGCAGCAGTAGTAGCTGTAGTAGTCGTAGTAGTAGTAGTAGGAATAGGAGTAATAGTCGTAGCCACAGTAGTAGTAATAGTAGTAGTAGTAGTAGTCGTTGATGTTGTAGCCGTAGTAGTCGTAGAAGCAGTGCTAGCGGTAGTAGTAGTAGTAGTCGTAGTAGTAGTAGTAGTAGCTGGAATAGTAGTAGCAGTAG
>CAUYUJ010008302.1:98967-266467 GCA_963575745.1 Prorocentrum cordatum
GATCGGTCAGAAAATTAAAGCATCAACGGAGCGCGACAGTGAGACACTGTGGACAAAACGGCGGGGCGTCGGGCTGCCGTGAAACAAGATCAGAGGCAGCAGCGTGAACCGGGGACTCCCGGCTGCAGTGTCCAGGCGGAGAACCGCGGGGAACGAGACCGCGAGCAGGACATCCGCCTCCAGGAAAGCTTGGGTCAAGGAATCCAGGGTCTGGAAGCCTGCCGAGATCCGCTTGCGGAGGGGGGGGGCAGAATTTGTCCGCCCCCGGTCGGTGTGTGCCCTTTCCCCTCCCCCTTCCCTCCTCCCTCCCTCCCTCCTTCCTCCCACCTCCCCTTCCTGCCTCCTCCCTCCTCCGTCCTCCCTCCCTCCTCCCTCCTCCCTCCCTCCTCCCCTCCCTGCCTCCTCCCTCCCTCGCTCCTCCCTCCCTCCTCCCGCCTCCCTCCTCCCTCCCTTCCTCCTCCCTCCCACCCTCCTTCCTCCTCAGATCCTGTGCAGGAGGACCGCAGGTGAGCGGACAACGAGGGCACGGTGACCCATGATGAACAGGGCGCTTGCGCCCCCTGGTTGCGGTTGCGGTTGCGCGGGCGGGGTGAAATGTGTCGCCTGTGCGGTTGCGGTTTCGCGCGCCCGCGGCCGGGCCGAAACGTGTCGCCTGGTTGCAGTTGCGAGTAGAACTGTGTCGCCCGGTTGCGGTTGCGCGCGCGGGCGGGTCGAAATGTGACGCCTGGTTGCGGCTGCGGTTGCGCGCGCGGTCGGGGCTGAAGTGTGTCGACTGGTTGCGGTTGCGGTTGCGCGGGCCAGTTGAAATGTGTCACCTGGTTGCGGTTGCGGTTGCACGCGCGGGCGGGTTGAAATGTGTCGCCTGGTTGCGGTTGCGGTTGCGCAGGCGGGTTGAAATTGCGCGGCTGGGTTGGCATGTGTCGCCTGGTTGCGGTTGCTGTTGCGATTGCGCGGGCGGGTTGAAATGTGTCGCCTGGTTGCGGTTGCGGTTGCGCGCGCGGGCGGGTTGAAATGCGTCGCCTGGTTGCGGTTGCGGTTGCGCGAGAGGGTTGAAATGTGTCGCCTGGTTGCGGTCGCAGTTGCGGTTGCGCGGGCGGGTTGAAATGTGTCGCCTGGTTGCGGTTACGGTCGCGCGGCGGGTTGAAAATGCGCGGGCGGGTTGAAAAAATGTCGCCTGGTTGCGATTGCGGTTGCGCGCGCGGGCCGGTTGACATGTGCCGCCTGATTGCGGTTGCGTCTGCGCGGCCGCGGCCAGGTTGAAATGTGTCGCCCGGTTGCGGTTGCGGTTGCGCGGGCGGGTTGAAATGTGTCGCCTGGTTGCGGTTGCGGTTGCGCGCGCGGGCGGGTTGAAATGTGTCGCCAGGTTGCGGCGGTTTCGGTTGCGGTTGTGCGGGCGGGTTGAAATGTGTCGCCTGATTGCGGTTGCGCGCTCCCGCGGGCAGTTTGAAATGGGTTGTCAGAAGTGCCCTGCTACCGTTCAGTCAATCAGTCAGTCACTGGCGTGCACGGTATTTCACCCGGCTCCGCCAGGAAAGAACCAACATGGAGAAACACATGTTCAAAACACTTGCAAATATCAAATATGCAACACTGGTAACGCTTGCGGGGCCTCTGGTGCATACGGAAGCCCTCAGGGCACCAGTCCAGTAGTCGACTCGACACTCTACTATTACACAGCCGAGCATGCAGTCTTCCAAATTCTGGACGTATGCAAGTCTACTCCAAATATGTTGCGCGCCGAGTCTCCAACAGGCCATGTTGCTACAACATGCTCCGCACGTACCTTTGTGTGGCATAGACCTTTTCGCCGTGCCCGTTCCTCTATTCAGCTCTACTACAGGGCAGCCCGAGCATCAAGATACCGCCTCGATCGCGGCCAAGCGCGAGCCAATGACCGATTGGATACCAAGGTCTCGGGCTCAAGAGCCGTGAAACGTAGCGTCGAGACAGGCGGGCGTGCAGCCGGAGGGGTGGCAGACCAGACAACGACACAAGCAAACTTCTTGGGTCGGCGCCAGGTCCCACACCCCGCACCACTTCCCGGGCGCGCAGGGCGCGCCCGCGAGACGGCGCCCTGGCGACGCAAGGGGCCCCAGGGTGCGGGGACGAGAACCCAGCGCCGATCAAGGAACTCCGCACGGACCTCCGAAAGCTTGCTCACGACCCAAGCAGTGCTTGCACCAGAGGCCCTCGCCACTGCTTCGGAGAGGCAGCACACGTCACAGTTGCGTGCCCGTGGAGTTCCCGTGCTGATGCGCTAATGCGTGGTGCAACGTGGCTGGTGCCCTGTGGTGCCTATGACGTTTCATGTTCTCTCGTTCTTGCCATGGTGCCCTTGGTATGGTGCTGCATGGTTGGTGCTCTGGCATGCCTTTGATTGTGGTGATCCCAAAGTTATTGCCCTGATGCGTTCTCGGGAGGGTGTTGCCCTATGGCTAATGTCCTACGGCTGCTTGATGATTGCGGTGTTCGCGCTCTTGCCGTAGATTTCTGTGGATCCTGATACACCGTACGGTCACCGCCTTATGATGCCTCTCCTCCAATCAGTGCTTCCACTTAGGGTTCATACCCCAAATGAGTGGTTGGGAATTCTGGGTTTTCGCGATGCTGCCACTCCTGGGCGCGACGTGGGCGTCTGGAACTTACGTGCGTTCGCCCCGTCGCCGCACGTGGGAGCCTCGTCGGCACCACAGAGCTTGCACCGCATAGCTTAGCTTGTGCCACATAGCTTACAGCGCATGGCTTGCAGCACAGAGTTTGCACCTCATAGCTTGGGTCACACAGGTTGCAGGCATAACCAATGGTGCCATGTAGCTTGTACAATAGATCATGCACCGCATAGCTTGCACCTCATAGCCTGCGCCACATCGTAGCCTAGACCACATAGCTTAGCTCACACCGCGTAGCTTGCACCAAGAACTTGCACCACATAGCTTGCACCACGTAGCCTGCACCACGACGCTTGCACCGCGTAGCGTCCACCACAGAGCTTACGCAGCATGGCTTACACCACATAGCTTGCACCACCTAGCTTGCAACCCACAACCTGCAACACATGTAGCTCGCACCACGCAACTTGCACCACATAGTTCACGCAAGCAGAGCACAAGAGAAATCCCGGTTTGGGGGGTCCGCGCCAGCAAACATGACGGCTGCGGTCGTCGAGTTCCTGCCCTGGCGTCCTGTGGGTGGTGGTCCGTGGCACAGGCCTTCGGGCGCGCTGCTGCCGCGATGACCTCGTCGCTGCCGTGACTCTCCACGGGTGGTGCGCTCTCCATGGCATCGTGCCTTGCCGTGCTCTCTTGACAGCTGCGACCCCTCTCCGCGCACCCTGCCCTGGTGTGCTCCCTGGGTGGCGCTGTCATGAAGTCGGGCCTGGTCCTCTACAGGAAGAATCTGCAAGACCAGTACAAAACTAGTCCGGGGACTACTCTTCATTATTTTGTATTACTGTTGACCATTTTTGGGCATTTGACTTCTCGCCCAGAATCCGCCTGTGGGGGACATGGCCGGCCTTTACGCCATCGTGCACTGCACCGCGCGCACACATGCACACCGGATGTCGGGAACCCCCTGCCCAGGGCCCACGGTGGCAGTGCTTCGTGGAGATGGTGCGTTCGCTGCAAATGCTGTGCCGACACCATCACCATCACCATCACCATCACCATCACCATCAGCATCATCATCAGCATCAACATCAGCATCAGCGTCATCGTCATCGTCATCGTAATCATCATCATCATCATCATCATCATCATCATCATCATCATCATCATCAGCAGCATCATCATCAGCATCAGCATTAGCATCAGCATCATCGTCATCATCACCAGCAGCAGCATCATCCGCAGCATCATCAACACCAGCGGCTGGCAATGCCTCGTGGAGTGCTCTGGGCCTCAGGCTTTATGTCGGGCGTGTCCCCCGACAGCGGGATTTTCGACGAAAAACAAAAATATCCCAAAAATGCCCCACAAAGGTAAAAAAACACACCAAAAATAGTCCCCAGACTATTTTTGGACTATTTCTTGATTATTTTTGGGGTATCTTTTATTCTTCGTCGAAAATCCCCCGGTAGGGGGACACGCCCGACTTAACTCAAGCTGCGCAGCCGAGCCGAGCCACGGCTCCGCGCCAGCCCCCCAGACCGCGCCAGCCCCGAGGTCTGCCCCGGCGCCCGGCGGCCCGAGCTGAAGCCCCGGCGCGCGGCAGGGGGACATGCCCGACCCAACGCCATCGTGTATCGGGCCAGGCGATACAGTCGGGGCCTTGGCCTAAGGAACCCTAGATAAGGAGCGAGGCCCCTTTTCTTTCCATAAGTTAAACTTCGATTTCCCATCGAAAACCGTAGGAAAACCTGAGGCAAGCTGTGAAACACTTAAGGAACGAGGAGCCCCTCCCCAACGAAAAGGGTTCCTTCTTCAGGGCCCCGACTGTAGGGGGGGATGGCAGAGGGGGGGATAGCCAAGGGCGGGTGCGTCATCGGGCGATAAGGGGGGGATAGCAAAGGGCAGTGGGGGCGATCGGGACAGCAGAGGGCGATAGGGGGGGGGGATAGCAAAGGGCGATCGGGATGGCAAAGGGCGATACAGTCGGGGTGTTGACCTAAGGAACCCTAAATAAGGAACGAGGCCCCCGTTTTCCACGAGTGGAATGTCGAGTTCCCCTCGAGAACCTAAGGACACGCTGAAGCAAACTGTGAGACAATCAAGGGACACGGAGCCCTTCCCCAACGAAACTGGTTCCTTCTTCAGCGCCCCGACTGTAGGGGGGATGATAGCAGAGGGCGATAGGGGCGATCGGGATCGCAAAGGGCGATAGGTGTGGATAGCAAAGGGCGATCGGGATAGCCAAGGGCGATGGGGGGCCGATAGGGGGGATAGCAAAGGGGGGATCATGTGTCGGGTCGGGCGAAAGGGGGGGATGGCAAAGGGGGGTTTTGAGAATCAGCTCACGTATACATTTCCCCGGCGCCTCCCGGCGCCGGAGGCGACTATGTATCGAGGAATGGGCCCCTCGGCGGGGCCGAAACCAGCTGCATGCAGCAAATTTCGTACCCCCCCCTTTCCCAATCCCCCCTTTCGTCCGGCCCGAACGTACTGCACCGCGCACACGTGCACACCGGGTGTTGGGAACCTCCTGTTCAGGGCCCAGGGTGGCAGTGATTCGTGGAGATGATGCGTCCGCTGCAAGTGCTGTGCCAACATCATCATCATCGTCAGCATCGGCATCAACATCAGCATCGTCTTTGGGTCTCGAGATGCGCATCAAAACCGAGCCACGATGCCGCGCCAGCCGCGAGCATCGAAACACACACTCTTTTTCTTGAGCGCCCGGCGGCCCGAGCAAAGCCGGCGCGCTGCGCAGACGGGCGCGCCCTCTAGATGGAGAAGACGGAGATGGGCCCGTCTTCCACCACCACCACCATGGGTTGGAGGGAGGAAGGAGGTGGAGGACGAGGAGGAGGAGGACGACAAGGAGGAGGAGGAGGAAGAGGAGGAGGAGGACCACGAAAAGGAGTAGGAGGAGGAGGAGAAGGAGGAAGAAGAGGAGGAGGAGTCAACGATGTTGGGAGGAGCCTTTCCTCGAAGCTCCCTCTTCAATGCACCATACAAGGAGAGGAGGAGGAGGAAGAGGAGGAGGAGGAGGAGGAGGAGGAGGACCCCCTCCCCCTCCAACTGATGGCGGTGGTGGTGGAAGAAACGCCCATCAGACGGAGTGGTCGGACGTGTAGCCGTCGTTGTAGGTGCTGCGGCTCCTCGAGTCCGAGAAGGCCAGGCTAGCGTTGCTGCGCTCGTTGCTGCGGTCGGCAGGGTCGCCGTTGCGGCCCGACAGCGAATTCGAGGCCTTGACGTTCGGATTCCTCACGGGCGCATGGTCGAGGGGAAAGTCGGCAATGGCAGCCCCCGAGTGGCTATCATCATCGAATGGAGCGATCTCCAGAGCGCTAGCACGCAGCTCAAAATACAGCGCTGCTATCTTCTGCTGGTTGAGGGGCTTCTGCACGAAGGCCTCGCGCAGCTTGAAGACTTGGACCGCCCGATCGGCCCTGTCTTCAGACCACCAATGCGCCGCAGATTGCCGGAGCCTGCGAATCGCCAGCTCGTGCTCCGCGCGCTCGCACATCTCGTTGGCCGCTACGAGCAGCGCGGTCACAACGAGCGACCGCCACGTTTGGGAAGTGAGAACCACGTCGTCTGCTATGAGGTAGTAGTAAGCGCCGATGAGGACAAAACCGGCACTCTTGTCACTCAGCTCCATTGCATGGAGCGCTCCCTCAAAACACTGCTGGAGATCCATCTGTGAGCCGCCACCAGTCGCGTCGGTGTGCACAAACTCCGCCATGCAGCCGTCGGGGACTAACGTGGCGTCGGAGAACCGCTGCGCGAGGCTGCCCGACACTGAGACTATCAGGCGGCGCCACCGCGGGTTCATGAGATCGCTCGACATCTCTCCCCCGCTCCTGTCGGAACAGCACTCCAACAGGCCCGAGTCGAACGAGTCGGAAATGTCCTTCAAAAGTCCAGACGGCACCGCCGTGCTCGAGGAGCCTTGCTCTCTCTCCCTGTCGTTCAGCAGCGCCCGTGCGCGTTGCATGCGGGACATCGAGTGGGAACGCGTCCTGCCACTACTGGCGCGACCATTGCTGAGAGACGAGCCACCCCGACTCGGCATCTCTGAACAAAAAGGAAAAACAAACGGCAGAAACATAAGCTTTTGGCGCTCCGCGCGGACTTCTTGGCGCGCGGAGCACGCCAGGGGCGGCGCCGGAGGCCCCGCAGGCGGGGGGCCCAGCGCGGACCCAGGAAACCCGCACAGAGCGCCACAATAGTTTACAGTCGGTGCGCTGAAGAAGGAACCCTTTTCGTTGGGGAGGGGCTCGGTGCTCCTTGATTGTGTCACGGCTTGCCTATAAGGTTTGCCCTGGGTTTTCGATGAGAAGCCGAAGTTTAACTCATGGACAACAGGGGCCTCGTTCCTTATTTAGGGTTCCTGAGGTCAGCGCCCCGACTGTATGTCTCTGGCGTCCTTTCTCCTTCGCACCTCGCCGCCCCGCCGGAGGCGCGGGGCCGCCCGGCCGGCCTCTCCCTGCAGAGAGGCTGGGCGCCAGCCTCGGGCCAAGAGACTGCGCCGGTGCGCCGGGCACTGGAAGCGGCGAGGGGCCCCCGTGGAGCCCCCGGGCCCAGACCTCTAACTCGCCATCGCTCGGACGTCCATTCCGTGTGCTTTCTTCGGTTTCGTGCGTGGTTGTTTCGCCATATGATCAAGGATGCTCCTCGATGGTCCTCGCCGAAGGAAGAATGCACACGTCCGAGCGATGCCGAGCTGACGACCCTGCCTGTTCGAGTCTCCTGGCCCCAGTCCTCTCGATTCCTGCCCCGGCACCGTTTTTTGCTTCTCGGGCCGAGCCTTTCTGTTGGGTTCCAGGGCCCGAGGAAACGGACATGCCTCAGACTCGACTGTTTTTTCGTGTTTTGTTTTTGCTGTGTGCGTGTGGTCTGTTGTGTGTGTGTGCGTGTGTGTGTGTGTGTGTGTGTGTGTGTGTGTGTGTGCGTGCGTGCGTGCGTGCGTGCGTGCGTGCGTGCGTGCGTGCGTGCGTGCGTGCGTGCGTGCGTGCGTGCGTGCGTGCGTGCGCGCGCGTGTGTGCGCGTGTGTGTGTGTGTGTGTGTTTGTGTGTGTGTGTGTTTGGAGGGGTCTGGGGATCTGGCGACTCACGGGAGGCCTGAGAAGCTCAGGCCTTAGGGGGGGTTCCCCAGACCCGGGGCTGCCGCGGCCGAGGGACATCAGATGATCTGACTACATCGCCTCGGCAGTTCTCAGGAATGCGCTAGTGAAGGGGCCCTAGGGCACACACATAAATACACACAAATAAAGGATTCCCCACATTTTCCCATGTCTTCGGGGTTTCTGTCTTCCCCCCACACTGCCCATATTTTCCCACATTTTCTGAGGAATCGACGATTCATTGTGTCTGTGTGTTGTTTTCCCTCCTGCGCTGGATCCTGGCCTTCATCGCCTCGGCAGTGCTCAGGAATGCGCTACTGGCCATCGCTCGGACGTCCATTTCCTGTGCTTTTCTTGGTTTCGTGCGTGGTTTTTTCGCCAAATGATCAAGGATGCTCCTCGATGGTCCTCGCCGAAGGAAAAATGCACACGTCCGAGCGATGCCAAGGCTAGATCCTGGCCCTCAGCCCTCCGCCAACAGCCCCCGCAGACCCACGGACTTCCTGGGGCCCGACGCCGCGCGCAAGCAGGTGCGGAAGGACGCCCGGGGCGCAGCGCCTCGAGCTGCCGCCACGCCATCCCCCCAGACTCCCCCCTTCTGGGTGTCTTGTATACAGTCGGGGCGCTGACCTAAGGAACCCTAACTAAGGAGCAAGGCCCCTTTTTTTTCCACATGTTAACCTCCGACTTCCCATCGAAAACCGCAGGAAAACCTCCGGCAAGCTGCGAACCAATCAAGGAACACCGAGCCCCTCCCCAGCGAGAGGGGTTCCCTCTTCAGCGCGCCCACTGTAGCCTTTCACTTTCGCCTGTTAAACTGTTTTTGTCGGGGGGATCTCAACTCGACCAGAAGGTTCACTCCGTATCAACAAACAAGTGCCTCGTAGAACTTATGCCGTTTGCTGAGAAGGAGCGGCATTGCGATCGCTTGCAAGGGGGGGTCGAAACCTCCCCCCGATCTCTACTAACACCAGGGGGGCGCTGTCCGAAAGCCTGGTCCCTCCCCCTAGATCCCTGTGGTCCCGGTTCTCCCTGTGATCCTGAGGATCTGTTGGTCCCAAGATCCCCCCAAAGATCCTGGTGATCCCCGTGACGCCTGTGTTCCTGGTGATCGCTGTGATCCTGGTCATCCCCATGATCCCGTTGATCCCACTGAGACTGCTGATTTCGGTGGCTTCGATTGATTTCGGTGATCCCAGTGATTCTGGTGATGCTGTTGATCCCAGTGATTCCAGCTTGGGGGAGCTGGGGGTTCGGCCACCCCCTCTTCACTTGGAAAAGGGGGGTCCTTGGGAGGGTGTCCGAAATGAGGGGGTCCCCTGGTTAGGGGTTCCCTTCACGGGCGCCCTCTGCTTCCTAGGGGCGACCCCCCTTCGTGGAATCACCCCATACAGTTCGCAGCATTCACTCCCCCCCGGGTTTTTCCAAAACATCCGACGATGTGATTTTTCAATGCGGACCCCAGAAGCCCAGACCCCTTCCCCAGGGATAGTTTTCCGTCCCGGATCCATGGTTGAAGCCCCCGGTGCCAGATAATGAGTCCCAGTAGCTGAAATCGGGGAAAAGCAATGGGATTGAACAGGTCGTATGTTCGGAAAGAGGCCCCGAAGGGCCCCAAGACAATGCCACTACCCGCCGACGAGCCCAAGATCTCCCTGAACAGCTCGGGAGAGCCTGTGGGGCTCCAGCAGCACCCCAGAAAACTATAAGAGAGGTCCTAAGAGGCACCCAACATTCCCGAAGAGATCCGAACGCGCTCCTGGGAGGCCAAACAAGTTTACCGATACGACCGTCCTTCGGTTGATAAGGAGGCTATAGGGGGGTATTTGATATCTTCGGTGATGTGCACTGGCCGCGCACTGCAGCTCATGAGCGGGCACACGTCGGGAAATAAAGATGCGTTTGCGCATCTACAGAAGTGTTGTATGGTCAAGTGTATCTATACATACAAGTAACTGTATGTATGTCTAGGTTTGGATTTGCTGTGTAAAAATATGCGTAGGTCTTCATTGGTGTATCATAGACGTGTGTAGTTGTTTTCATTGATTTCCATTTGGTTTTCAAGGATGATGATGCTGTTGCACTTGCTTTCGTTGTTTTCTCGCTGTGTTTGCCCCGCAAGGCGCATTTTTCATTTGAGCGTTTCGCTCATTCCGCCGTCCAGGAAAAAATCCTCGCGGGTGTGTGCGCGCGCGTGTTCGTTGCCATTTGGCGCGGTGGTTGCGAAAGCAATCGTGGGCGTCTGGGGCATATTAGACTCTTGGGACACTCTTGGACTCCTCTTGACGCCCTCTTAGGCCGTCTTGGGAGCCCCTTGGGAACTCATTGTAGCATCGTTGGCACTTGCTTGCGTGCTCGCGGGGGCATGTTTGGAGCTTCGTAGGGCCTCTTGGGGGCCTCTTGGGGGCCTCTTGGAGGTCTCTTGGGGCCCTCTTGTGGGCTTACCGGCGGTGTGGGGGGTCATCAGTCGGAAAAGGGTTCGAAACTGCAGTTCGGGTTCCCCCGCTTCGGGCACTTCTCGGGGTTTGGAAGATTCTTGGGAGGCCTCTGGGCCCGGGCCCTCTTGGGCGATCCCGCGGCCGTCCTGGGGGCCTCCTGGCGTGAATTCTAGCAATCTCGCGGGCTGAATGGGCCGTCTGGGGCGGCCGGGAAACTGAAAAGCGGTAGCGGCAAAAGTTGACAAAACCTTCCGCAACACGTGTGATGGTTGACCTCTTGGGGGCCTCTTGGAGCTGTATTTGACCATTTGGAGGCTATCTCGAAGCCTCTCGGGGAGCTCCTGGGTCGGTGTTTGGGGCCCTGAAGACCGCCCCCGGGAATCCCGGCATCGGTGACATCGACCGCCTGGGAGGTGCCTGGGAGTTCGCCGGGCTGCGCCCAGGGTACTTTTCGTCCGGGGACCCGTGGGGCCGCCCAGCGAGCGCGAACTCGGAAAATCGTTAACCTGTTGCTTGAAATCTTAGCATGCACCTGGCCCGCTGGGCTGGCGAATTTCAGGCCCCGCATGGCGCATTTGTAAAGATGCGTTTGCCCCGCAGGGCGCAGTTTTCCCGGAAAGGGCTTCAAGCCCAGGGTTCTCTTTTAGAGGTTTCCCCTCGGTTTTGACGGGAAGAGGGCCGGCGGATTTCTTTTGCGATAAATAACGAGTGGGAAGACGGCCGGCGAATTAAAATTTCAGGGTGTCCCTAGCGAATCGCTTATTTTTCAGAATTTGTTGAGGATATCTCGAGCGAAACGCTTGTTTTGTATTATAGATTGTCCTCTCATGGTGACCTGAATTCAAAGGATCTCTCAAGTGAAATGCTTGTTTTCGCGTGCCCAGGTCTTGGGGACGTCTCGAGCGAGACGCTTGGTTTCACGCCTCCAGGTTGCCCAGACATATGTTTAGCATGAGGAGTTGTTGAGGATGCCTCGAACCAGAGGCTTGTGTTCACGTGTCCAGGTCGCCCAGGCGGATGTCTAGCATGAGGATGTGTCGAGGAAGTCTCGATCGAGACGCTTGTTTGCACGTGTCCAGATTGCCCAGGCGGATGTCTAGCATGAGGATGTGCTGAGAACGTCTTGAGTGAAACGCGTGTTTTCACGTGTGCAGGTCGCCCATGCACAGCACAGCCTGGCATGTTGCCTGGCACGTTCCGCGGAGCGTCCCGTGGCGAGTCCCCCTGGCACGTCGCGCGGTGCACCTCCACTGGCACGTTCCGTAGCGCGTCCCCTCGGCACGTCCCGCGGTGCGTCCCCATGGCACGTCCCCTGGCACGTCGCCTGGCGCGTCCCTTGGGACGTTCCGCGGCGCGTCTTCCTGGCATGTCCCCTCTGTCGATTAGTTCTGGGGCAGCTACCATCTGCTCAGGCAGCTCGAGCTTAAGATCCAGATCATTTCGGTCAGGACTCGGATGCAAAGAGGACTCGATCCACAACGCTATATAGATCACATTCGCGGCGTAGCACATCGCAGTTCAGCACGGCCCAGCACAGCACTGCCGTCGGCACGGTACATCAAGATCGATACACTCAACATTTCACCTTGGCACGTTCTTTGGCGCGTTCCGTGGCGAATCCACCTGGCACGTCGCGCGGCGCGTCCCCTGGCACGTCCCGCGGCACGTCCATTGGCACGTTCCGTAGCGCGTCCCCTCGGCACGTCCCACGATGCGTCCCCATGGTACGTCCCCTGGCACGTCGCCTGGCGCGTCCCTTGGGACGTTCCGCGGCGCGTCTTCCTGGTATGTCCCCTCCGTCGATAGTTCTGGGGCAGCTACCATTTGCTCAGGCAGCTCGAGCTTAAGATCCAGATCAGTTCGGTCAGGACTCGGATGCCAGGTTGGACTCGATCCACAACGCTATATAGAGCACAATCGCGGCATGGCACATCGCAGTTCAGCACGGCGTAGCACAGCACAGCCCTCGGCACAGTACATCAAGAGCGATACATTCAGCTTTGCATTTGCCCGTCGCCCAATCAGGTCTTTGAAACGTTGCCATGCCTTACATTTCTATTCCTTTCCGGGTTCGTGGGTCGATCATGTTTGCATCGGTGGCCCATCAGGGCGTATTGTTGTGGCTGACTCACATCGCGCAGCAATTTCTGCTAGTGCAGCCTCGCGGAAACATCTTGTTTGTATTACGATGGCCTGGCGAAAACCATCGGGACAACCATCGAGACAACTATGGGCACAACCGTCGGGATAAGCATCGGAAAAACCATCGGAACAACCATCGGGACAACCATCAGGACAACCATCGGGACAACTAGCGGGACAACGCTCACACCACGGCCAGGCCTGGGACGGCCCTTTTGAATCCGACGTGGTAATGGCCAGGGGACGAACTCGCGCAGCCTCGCCTCGCCCCACCCCTGCGCACGGCACGCGCGAAACGCTGCGATCTACTCTCCAGTTTCGTTCCGGTCCCACCCCACAGCCTCTGGTGAGAAATCCGCCGACCAAGTCGGCGCGTGCGAGAGGCCCTTCGACGCGGGGCCAACCCTGCCCAAACTGCAGTACATACGCCGGCCTGATTTGAATCGTCGACGTCGTCGTCGTAAGGGAATTGGAACAAAGGGGATCGAACTGTGTCGCAATTATGTCTCAGGGAAGCCCCTGCCCGTTTTCCGCTCCCCATCAAGAGGGGGTTCCAGGGGGGGGTCCCGGGGGCCGGCCCCCCCCCCACTTGCAAGAGGGGCCCGGGGAGGGGGCCTGGGATTGTGACCTCTCCCAGACACCCGCCAACGAGGAGACAGACGGCTCTCCTCTTCTTCCTCATTCGCCTCCTTCTCCTCCTCCTCCTCCTCCTTCTTCTCCTCTGTTCCTCCTCCTCCTCCTCCTGCTCCTCGTCTTCCTCTTCCTCCTTTTCAATATCCTCCTCCTCCTCTTCCTCCACCTCCTCCTCCTCCTCTTCCTCCACCTCCTCCTCCTTCTCCTCCGCCGCGTCCTCCTCCTCACACGTAGACAACAGGGTTCGACAATCTTTAGGTCGAGGCGAGAATAGGCGCAGCCTCAGATGAGCACGTAGACGCTGCTGCAGCCAACGCTGCAAGATCCATAGCACCGATACCTCCGTCCCGCACCAGATTGGCAGGCTTAAGCCTCTCGCCGCCTTCACAGCAAAGGAACACCACGAAAACTCAATCATTATCCCCTCCACGTACAGATCCCAGGCATTCCATTGAGAGCGCTGGCTTTGAGGCCGACAGGAGTGACATGCCCTCCCCCAGCAAAGCCATGATGCACGGCGATGGCGACAATCATGCGGGAACTTTGAAGAAATCACGCCCACATCCTTTCTAAACAAAGCAACCCTCTCGCCCATCTCATCTCTGATCTTCTGACATTGAGCGGCAAAGCTGGACCGCACTGCGTCCCCAAGGCTCGAGATAGAAGAACCGAAGTGGGACTGCATCTCGGCACTGACCTGTTCTAGCTTCTGATCGATGATGCTGGAGATCTCGGCCGTTACGTCACCCACGCTTCCATGTAAGCACTCGCTAGCACGCGTGTTCCGCACTGCGCCCGTGACCACTGGAGGCTGTCCACGATGGAACGTCTCGAGCTTCGCACGCAGCTGGCAATCCAAGGATTCCGAAACGCACTTGCCCAGAGAGCGAGACGGCCCATGGAGGCGGGCCCCAATTTCAGCAGATTGCTCATGGACAAGAGCATCCAACCTGTCGGTTTTAGCGGTCAGCTCCAGGAGGAGCCGGGAATCACTAGGCCCTGGGACCAAGTCGCTCTGGAGAGGCAGAGGAAGGCAGAGGTCGGGTTCTGGTCACCAGCCTCGGCTCGCCCGCGACCTGCAATCCCAATGCAGCGGCTCGGCCACGCGGGCAGCATTGGAAGCGAGGGGCAGCGATATCCGAAGCAGAAGAACCTCAAATGAGCGACACCAGCTTTGAAGGCAGATGATCACCACTCGTGTATGGCCGAGGCGCGAACTGTGTGTGTTTAGGGGGGAAACAGGCCTACCTCGCTTTTGACCACCCTCGCTTCCAAGAGAAACCAAACGATGCCAAACTACGGCCTGTACTGGTCAGGCCGCTTGACGAGGAGGCGCGTGGTATGACTCGGTTTTTCCTGGAAGCGAAAGCGGGGTACTCCAGATTTCGGAATAAAGGGAGGGGGGTCTCATTTCGGGGGGGGGGCCTCTTCCAGGCTATCTTGGAGGGCCTGGGGGGTCTGGGGACGATGTTCTGGAGGGTTCTCCCACGGGGGAGGTCTGAACTGGCTTGTCTTGGAGGGTCCAGACCCCCTCCCTTTTACTACGAAATCTGTGGAGTAGGTAATTCACGCTCTGAGTCCCTCCTCTGCCAATTCGTCGACGCTGCGAAGGACCACGGGGGCCGGAGGATCGAGGGGCTGCGCACCTGCCCTGGGCCTCGAGGGAGCTCTCGCCGCCTGCCGCGGAGTCCTGAGGCAGAGAGCGAATCTGAATGGGCTCTGGGGCACACACACACACATAAATACACAAAGAACAATATTCCCCATATTTTCCCATCTTTTCTAGGTTTCTGTCTCCCCCCCCCACTTCCCATAGGTTCCCATATTTTCCAGGGAATCGCCGATTAATTGTGTCTGTGTGTGTCTTTCCCTCCTGAGAATCGACGGTGAATGGTCGGCACAGCCAGCTGCCGCGCTCGCTTGCAAGGATGCCCCGAAGAGAGGGCGAGGAAGCCAAGCAGGCGCCGCCAGGACAGCTGCTCCAGCGGATGGGTATCCCTGGACGGTTGAACCAGAGATGCAACAGTGAATCGTGAGTCGTCACAATCGCAAGTCGAATCGGCAAAGACAGAACACCTGCGCACCGAAGAAGACAGATGGAAAGCCCCAGGTCCAGGTCAGCCGACATCAATCGCGACATCATGGATGCGCTCGAGACTGCAGGAACTGGAAACACCGCAGCTTACCCACAGACGCGATCGCAGCGGCGGGGCGCGCGGGGGCAAAATGGCTGCGTGAATTGTGCAGCGCAATTCGGCAAGCCGAGGCTTGAGCCAAACTGGCTACGGACCTCATCCTTCTCCTCCTCTTCCCCTCCTCCTCTTCCTCCGCCTCCTACTCCTCCTCCTCCTCCTCCTCCTCCGCCTCCTCCTCCTCCTCCTCCTCCTCCCCTCCTCCTCCTCTCCTCCTCCCTCCCCCCCCTCCCTCCTCCTCCGCCTCCTCCTCCTCCTCCTCCTCCTTCCTCCTCCTCCTCCTCCTCCTCCTCCTCCTCCTCCTCCTCCTCCTCCTCCTCCTCCTCCTCCTCCCCGTCCCCCTCCCCCCCTCCTCCTCCGCCTCCTCGCCCTCCTCCCTCCACCGCGCGCCCCATGCCCCGAGCCTTTAGTCGTTGTCGTTGTCGTCGTTGCCGTCGTGGTCGTAATCGTGGTCGTGGTCATGGTCGTGGTCGTGGTCGTCGTCGTCCTCGTCGTCGTCGTCGTCGTCGTCCTTCTGGGTCGGCGGCGCCGGCCGTCAGACCTTAACAAAAAGCGGTGTGGCCCCGATAAGCAATACGAAACACCCCCAAGGCGCACCCGGAGCGGTCCCAAACGGCTCTCGTCCTCTTCCTCGTTCTTCGTTCCTCCGCAATGGTCTACCCATCGCGCCCAGCGCCCAGCAGGCGCTCCGGTCGCGGGCAGGGCGGGGGGGGGGCGAGGGAAGGCCGCACCTGGCAAGGGCGCAAGCCGGAGGCCTTCGTCCGCCAGTTCCTGCCAGGTGCTCGGCGCCGCCCAACACACCGCACCAGCGCCCAGCCCACGTGCTTGATGCAGTCGGCGGCCGCTTCTGGGCCGAAGAGGGCCAGGAACGCCGCCTGTTGTGTTTCAGGCGGCCCGCCATCGATGGATGCTCACAGCTGGCGTCGCGACGCCAAGGTGTGTCCGCACGCAAGCAATGCGTGGGAGACGTCCACCTCCGCGCTGGGGCGTGCACCACAGCAGGGCAGAACCAGCGGCACGTCCTCCCCGCCTAAGACTGACTGGTAGTGGCCGGCGCCCAGACACTCTGCATACCGCCCAAATCTTGTAGTACAGGTTTCCTCCAAGATCCTCTAGCAAGTCCTTGTACGTATCCTGATGCAGGGCCTGCATGAGGCTGCGAAAAGGTAGCTCCAAGCATGGCAGCGGCCGGCTAGCCGCCGCATCTACCCACGGCTAGTCATAACCGCGCAGGGCGGGCAGCACCACCTCTTGGCGGTACCGCCGGAAAAACGTTTTTCGGGCTGCTGGCGAGGACCGGGCTGCGACCACCTCGTCTGAAGCCTTCGCGAACGGTGATGTTTGGAAGGGGCCCGTTCGACATGCCGGCCATGATCTGGCCAGCCGCGAGCCACCAGGAGGGCGCCGGCGACTCGCGCGCGGCGTCCCGCATCGCCGTCGCCGGGTGTCCCTCCAGGAGGGCCCAGAGCCTGACGCGGGCCATGGTCACCTGCAGGAACATGAGCGTTCCAAGCTTCATGTCCCGCTGGCACTGGAGGCGCGAAAGGGCCTAGTTCAACCTGAGGCCGCGTCTGTAGCCAAAGGTGGCCCTGGTCCAATACGCTTGCAAGCAATTGGGATCACTCTCAATATTGGGCCTGCCAGCACAGCGGGTGCAATTCGTATCGCAACTTGGGCAGCTAAGACACGAACCGGAAAGCCGCCCGCCCCCGCTGCCTGGTATAGCACATCGAACAAGGAGCGCGCTATGGCTAGGGGGCCTTAAGAGTGGGGAATGAAGGACAGTTCGGCGTCAAGGGTGGTCCCGCGCATCTTGTGTGCTTGCACTCGATCGAAACCCATGTCAGACGAGCCAAACATGGGGCTGCCGCGCACCGCCATGCATTCGGATCTCCCGGGGCCGAAATTGAAGGCAACCTTATGACTCGCAGCGCACTTCGCCGTGGCGGAAGGGATGGCCTGGTCCAGGGTGGCCCTGGTCCCCCCTACTGACGGGCAAGGAGCCGCCTCGTCGTCGATGTACTGCAACATGGCCAAGCCGCGGCGACCGGCACATTCGATGACCGCGAGGCGGTCTGACAGTGACGGTAACTGCGCCGGGACCGCCGCAGCCACAACGTGGCACCGTTTGCTCCTCTCTGCACGGGGCCGGGCGCGGGCCTCGAGCAGGGCTGTCCAGGCCCGCGGCGGCTGCGTTGCGCGCGCCCCGCCAGGGCACGCCGACTCCACCTCGTCTCGCAGATCCCGGAGGAGGGCGTTGAACGCTGGGACAGAAAATCGGCGCCCTTGATCCGTGCCACGTGCCAGGACGAACGCCGAGGAGAGAAGCCCATGCAGTTCTAATGCCTGAGTGTCTTGTCGCATGACGTCGTCGAGCCACAGCCAGGCGCCCCCGTGCACTCCATCCCTAACCGTACTCAACAACATACTTTTGTGGGTGGCAAGGCCGAGGTACGACCGCAGTTCACCTAGGATGAGTACAGCAAGCACGAGGGTAACTCGATCAGATGCACCACTGGTCTGGCTGTCACGACAGCACTCGTGGATACATGGAAAATGTCGCCCAACCCATAGCGCGTCAAAGAACTGAACAACATCCGAGCATATGCTGATGGACCGGAGGCAGCTGGTGGAACGCGCAATGCGTGGGCCTGATTTGTGCATGGGCGAGTATTCCCGCAGCGACCACAATGATGATGCGAGGCACACGTGGTGGAACACATTGGCGAGGCAGGCGGTCGCTCTCCTGCCGGCCAAGACGGAAGATTTAAGGGCTGCCATAGCGCAGCCAAAACCACCCCTGCACGCCCGCAGACGGCAGATGGCCCGGGTGATCTCCACTGCAGTGTAAGGCCCCGCAACAGTAGACGTGGAGGGCGCATCCCCGGGCGTGGCGCCAGTTTTCCGTGCCGCGCGAATTTCGCGCTTCATTGCAGCAGCGACGGCCTTGTTCTGCGGGAATGCGTTCTGCGCGCGGGTGAAGACTGGCGACGAGGTCATCCACGTGTGCTTGAGCCATGTGCTTCTGCGACATGGCCCCGCCTGTCGAGATGTCGACGAGTGCCAAAGGGGCGGGGGCGCCTCCCCAGAACGAGGAGGAGAGGAAGCGCTCCGCTCGACCAGGGTCGCTCTCCCGGAGGGATATGTACTTCTGGTACGTCGCCCTCCGGACGGCCCAAGTTGCTGTTTAACGAATCCCTCGTCAAGCTCGCAACGTCGCAGATGGGGTGGAGAGAGGTGCCCTTTCTCCTGGGCGCTCGGACGAAACGCGGGCTGCTAAAGGTGCTTATAGCCAGAATGTCAGCGGAACGCACATGCAACATAACACACTGAAGCAACATTCATAAGCACACTTAAGCTCATGAGTCTTTACAGAATTACACAGAGGACCCCATTGTAGTGAGCTTACGCGCATTGAAACACATACAGACCAAATGGCAGCCTAGGCAGAGGCTAAACAGATAGCGCGACAGAAACTGGCTCGGGATGGGAAACTACCAGCTATGTTCATGCTTACACAAGTTAACCTGTACCCATCTCGTTTCGCAACAGTTCGTATGTTATCCGAGTAACGTTACTGGGAACATTCTTCGGGCGTCATCGGCAATTGTGCATATCCGAAGCTCTCTGGAATCCAAAAATATAATTTGAACACTGCTGATTGACAGAGCGCACTGACTGACTCAACGGGAGAGAGAGAGAGAGAGAGAGAGAGAGAGAGAGAAAAAAAAAAAAAAAAAAAATCGAGAGAGCATGGTGAGTATGGTAGTTAGCGCACGCACGCCGCTACATCGGAGGGGGAGGGGCGGGGGAGGGCGGGGGCGCGCCTGATGACGTCGACGGAGTCCGCCGACGCGGGGCGGCGGCGGGGCGGCGGCGGGCGGGGGCGCTCCCCCTCCTCACCCTCGCACTCACCCTGCCGACCGCTCCAGCCGCCGCGGCCGAAGGCGCCGCCCCCGACCCCTTACCCCAAGCCACATCCTCTACTCCTCCGATACTCCCAACGCCCACGGGTGGGGTACAAAGGGCACACTCAAACTCAGGGCGACAGAAGAATTCACCCGAACCGCCCACGGGCGGGGGTTCCGAGTCAGAAGCCACGGGAAGAGTAGCAAACCTGATATACTCGTCCAAGGGGACGTGCACTGGCTCAACAACAGCGGGCCGAGGGGCAGCCTGGGCTCTCGCAGCATGAGCATGGATCTCGGCGACCACGAGCGAGGAGGGGGGCCCTCGACACGACGGGTAAAGGCCCTTCGACAGGCGGCTCAAATTCTCTCTCCCCTTGCGGGTGGGGGGAGCGCACGGGTTGGCCAGGTTGCGACCGTCAACCGCAGCCGTGAACCCGCACACAGCACAGAACTTGAGACCGCATCGAGACCACTCCCGAAGAGCATGAGAAGGATGCAGGACCACGCCTCCAACCTCGGACGCCCCGCTCACCGCCGGGAATCCGTCACCGAGGAAACGCCCACTGTGGGCAGCGGCGGAGGAAGGAGGAACAGGCCCAGCAGCCGAAGGGCAAAACGTGGCCGCGAAATCCAGGAGCTTAGTCCGTGGCACAATCTGCGAACAACCAGAGCACATCCAACGATTGCTGCACCGAGACAGGCGGTGCGACGAGGAGTCCAAGGCCCTGACAAGCTTGGACTTGACCTGGGTCCTGGGCCTGGACGCTCTGGGGCCGAATTCGGGAGCCACCGCAACACTATCAATCAGAGCGCGCCGAGCCCTTCTGCGCACGAACATGGCAATGACGTCCCATCGATCCGTAAACGGAATCGGGTGTCTGACAGACGTGTCCCGCCCCCTCCTCGCCGCCCACCCCGCCCAGACATCAGCGCACGCATTGCCGCGAGAGAGGAAGGCTGGAAAAGGGGGGGTGATGCGCTCAGGCTCAGCTTCAAGGTGGGAAGCGGTCCAGACAACATCCACGGACCCAGGGCCACGATTTTTGGCCGCCTGCTGCACCCTAACCCAAAGGTCCGCATTGCGGCCAAAGGGACGTACAGCGCGGGCCGACCTCCAGCCATCAACCACAGGCTTATAATCGCAAACGTAAACGATATCTCCAGACGAATTCTCGAGACCCATGGCCAGCGCCAGCAGCTCTGACCGGGGCACAATCTGACGTCGTCCAGGGGGACAGGCAGCCACACCGCAGACGGGGAGCCACATAGCGCCAGAGGGGTCCCCGTCCAAGGCACGACGCATGACCGCCACAGCTGCTCCGCAGCGTCTCCCACGGTCGTCTGAGCTATGCTCACCCCCTGAACCATCCCCAAACAGGTAGAGGGGGGGTGCCCCGCAGGGGCCGAGAGCTTCTTCAGCAAGCACCGACAAAGGAAAATGGGGTCCGAAAAGCCAGGGCCCTCCTGGAAACGAGGCACAGTGAGACTAATCGAGGGCACGCCCCTCAGCCACAAGGATGGGTCAGAATCTGCGTTTGCCAACGCCTGGGGGGTGAGCGCATCAGTGGAAGTGCAATCAGAAAGGGAGCAATTTTTGAACACTCCCAGATGCGGTGGCGCAGCGTCTGGGGCAGCGGTGCATCGAGGACGCAGGCGATCGACCTGGTGCCCTGCCTCGTGCTGCCTCTGCTGTGTCCACTGGCCTCCTGCTGTGACCGAGACCGTCGCACCCCACATGTCCATGGCGCCCTTCTTGGCGAAGGCACCCAAATCACGCTGTATCCCATGCAAACCTGCTCCGTCAGCGAGCTGTTCACCATCGGGATTCTTGGCAGCCAAACGCCAGGCAGCAGCGCGGCAGTCATGCCCAAAGTCCGCCAAGAGCTCGCTGAAATCCTCCAAGACGGTGTCACTGTAGCCAGCCCCGCCGAAAGGGAGGAACGCGTAGCCCCCTGGCCCCTCAGCGCCTGCACGACGCCAGCGGGTGGCTTCCAAGGGCTCCCAGCCAACCTGCAACAAGGTAGCTTGGACGGCAGCAATGGGCCCTCGGACTCCACGCCAGCGGACGCGGTCGCCCAGTCCAGCACGAACACGAGGCCAGACACGAGCAATGCGTACATGCAAGCACGGGCGCGCAATCCACATCCGAAACCATTCAGTAAGAACGTCACGTCGAAGCTGCAAGGAGGGGTCGCCTGTGCCAAGAGTAGCCTGCAAACCAGTCTGCAAGCAGCGGCCCGTCTTGTGGCCAGCGATCGAAACCGATGCTTGCCTGCGCAACTTAGTCATCAATGAGGGCGGCACCCCATGAGCTTGATGGTCATAAGTAGCAGAGGGTAGCACCCCTGCCCTCCAGAGGCCACGCGCCGCCTTGTGGCTACCAGCAAGCCGCCGCAGCTTCTGGATCTTGCCCTGGCGCGCAGAAGCCTTAGCCACCCGATAACGAGACTTAGGTCGAGCCCGACGTCGAGCACCAGCTGCGTCAACTCCCAGGTCGGCAGCCGACGGGGTGTGGGTGACGGGAATGCACATGCTCTTCAGGGGGGTAACCAAAGACGAGCCCAGCGCATCATCACTGGCAACCAACTTAGTCTTGTCGGAGATCGTCAGACGGTTGTCCTTGAACGACTGAGCCCGGGACTCAGCGGCCGACTTCATGTCACCAAGCACCGTGGCTCGAGCACCCTCCGTCCTGCAGGCAGTGTCGTCAATGAAGGTCCACAGCCCAGCACGTGGGCTCACCGCGTGGGCCTCCTGAAGGAGGCCGCGCAGCATAACCTTGGCCATGTCCACCCCGCGCGGGGAGCCAGCAACAATGGACTTGCCAGGCTCCGGGGCAGAGCTGACCAAGACACCCCGCTTGATGAGGCGAGGTGCAGCATACATGCCAACCTCCAGGGCAGTGGTGATGGCAGCATAATGAAGAGAACGACTAGCCCTCATCAGCAGCACGAAACTGATCGAGTCGTAGAACTTCTGCAAATCAAGAAAGAGCGTGGCGTATGAAACGCCAAGCTCGCAAGCACATTCATCCAACATGGCCCTAGCCAGCGCCGCGCGCAAGGCTGAGGACCCCGCAATCGCCGTGTCCCAGAAGGCCCCCTGCTTCTCCGTCCAAGAGTAAGACGGCGCTGAGCGCATCCTGCTCCACAGCTTGGCCGTGTGGGGCATCAGACCAAGAACTCGGTGGCCTCCCGCCTCCTTTGGACTGGAAGCGCCGAGCACCGTCATGAGCTCTACAGGCCACACCCCTGAAAGTTCAATATCGTTCAAGAGGGTCACCAGCGCACGGCGCCCAACATCTGGAAGTCGCAGCACGTCGTTCGGCCCTAGAGCGTCAACTCCTTGAGCCTTACTCGATGGCATGGCCCGTAGGGTGGAGGTGAGCTGGTCAAGCCCAAAGGGCGGCAACGCTTCCTCCGAGGCATCCGGGTGCAACTGGTCCAGCCAGTAGTGGAGGTCCTCTTGAGTGTCCACCTGCTCGCGCCAGATCTCAGACCAATGCTGGCGCTTGCCCTCCAACAGGAGCTGAGGGTGGCTGGTGGGACAGCCGTCGGGGCCAGCACCCTCCCATTCAGGTGGAGGATCTGGCTTGGCATGACGATGCACTAAGCCTGGCTTGACGCGCCACTGCTCGCGCACCCAAGCCATGAAGCTAGACCTGGGGGCAGCCATTGCCCGTGACGAGGCCCAGTCCGACCAGCGCTGAGCCAACTGCACGACATGGTCCAGCGCGCCATCCTCCAGCTCCCCCAGGATGTCCGCATCCGCAACCCACGCCACAGCCAGCTCAAGCGTGGTCTTCTTGCCGAAGTAGGCGCCCTTCTGCTGCAGATCCAAGCTCTGGAGATGCCGCCGAAGATGGGACAGACAATCACTGGCCTGGCTGGGATCAGCACCGTTGCGAGCGAGAGCGCAATAACGAACCACAAGGGTCGTGGTGATGCCCGACCACTCGGCAAAGCTGTTCCTCATGTGGGTGCGTCCAGGAGTGGCACGAAGACGAGACCACTTCACAACAGGTCCAGCAGCACGACCCACACGAGCACGTCGAGCTGTTGCGTCCAGGCTCTCAGTGGCCAGGATCGCCTGCTCCAAGGTCGAGACCCAGCAGACATACCCATCAGAAATCCGCCCACGCTCTTCAGTACGCCACTGCAGAATGCGGTAACCAGGAGGATGAACCGCAGGTAGCGCACCACGAGGACGGCATAGCCAAGCTTGCGCACGCCAAGCCTGAGCACGCGCATGGAGCCTGGCTTGGTCCTCGATGCTGGGGACGACCGTAGGGCCACTCACGGTTGACACACACGGCCCAGGAGGCCCATGGAGTGGCCCAAACAGCCTTCCCCAAACTAGTGCCTTGGTGCTGTTCTGGAACGGCTGGAACATCCTGATGGAAGACAGCTTGACCATCTTTGCAGACAGGTCCAGAAAAAGGAGCAGCACACGGTGACGCCTGGAACGATGGCGGGTCCAAATCATAGCATAACAGATCCTGAGAGCAATCCACCTCCTGGAACATGTCGTAGTCCAAGTCCATGGTGGTAAGCACACGTGCAGCGTTCTGACTGTCAGGCCCCAGGAGGCCGGCACCCTCAACCCCAGTGTGCCTTGCGGCGAAGGGGCGAGCAGTGCGTGCCTCCTGGGGCAATTTTCCTGATCCAGCAGCATGGCGACGACCAGACCTCTGCGAAGAAGAACTCAATATCTGTGTCGCACATGTGCCCATCCCAGAGGAACGCACGTCTCTGGCCAGATGGGCAGCAGCAGTAGCAGCCGCAGCGCATCCCGAGGCAGGGGCCTCCCAGCCGCCACGGCTCGGGTCCGCGCCTCCGCAAGGGAGGGACTCACCGAGCAGCCATGGGTCCACGCCTCCGTAGAGGGACTCACCGTGCCACGGGTCCACGCCTCCGTAGAGGGACGCACCGCGGAGCTGGGAGGCCCAAGGGCCTGGGGGCAGCGCCGCCAGAGCCGCCGGCCAAGCCTCCTCCGCCACCGAGAAGGGCACGCGCACCTTGTTCCCATCCTGGTGCGCCGAGGGCTCGGGCGCCGCCTGACTGACCTCGAACTCCTCCTGCAAGTCCTCAGGCAGCGCCTCTTTGCGCCTCTGAAGCGCGGCAGCACGACGACGCTGCCGCTTACTGTCTGGTTGGGGCTGGGCACGCGGTCGCGGAGCAGCAGGCAGGGCCTTGGGCGCGACTAACTTCGAGACCCAGCGCTCCTCACGCGCGCCCTTGATGATGATCAAAATACCACAGTGCGTCTTCCAAGGGACGCTCTGCACAGCATGCAAGGAGAGATCAGGGCATGTGTAACTAGCGAGCACATCGTCATACAAGCGGCCTGGGCCCTTGTCACAAGTCACTTTACAATTCAGCGGGACCTCCAGGCGTGCCTGCAGCTGCTGCACCCATCCACTGGCAACGAGACTGGGCGGTTCACAATTCCCGTCCGCCACCGCCAGCCACGGGTCTGCAAGGGTCCGAGTGAAAGACGCCAGCGCGACCATGATGTCATTGTTGATGCCGCGAAACTCCAAGCCTGGCTGCAGGTAGGCGGCGATCACCACAACGTTCCCCGTCTTCAAGTGCAGGATGAGAGGGGCGAACCCCTTACAGGGGTCCTGGCGGCCTTCAGCACGAGCGGCCGCACGCATACGCTGGAAAGAAGAGCTGGCAACAAACTTCCGTGTGAGAATCCATTCGCCTCCACTGAGACCCGACTCAGAGCGCCCAGAAGCACGCGCAGGAGTTGAGCTCAGCTGCCATCCATCCTTGTCGAGGTCGGTCTCCAGCTGCGGCAAGGCATTAAACCCTTGGTGGGCCCCCACCAGCGCCACAACTGAATGGTCATAGAACTTCCCCGTGAGGAACCGTCGGGCCTGTGGGCCCCCCTGTGTGATATTGGAATAGAACACCGTGGCATCACCTGAAGAGGCGCACGTGCTACCCGCGCTCGTGGACGGCAGCAGGCTCAGCAGGGGCGCCACGGCCAGGAGCAGCACCCTCAGCGGCGAACTCCCCGCGCCCAGCAGCGAGCTGGGCCTCGCGCGAGGACGCGGCGATGGAGGCGACGAGCCTGGCGCGCTCCTCAGCGGGCGGCTGGACTTGGGAGCCAGCGCCGCCGCCACTGCCCTCGGGCGTCGCCGAGCCTGGGGTCGCCCCCGCAGCCGCGCCCTCTGCCTCAGATCGACGCCGAAGAGAGGGGGGTCGCCTCGCAACCTTCAGCGGCAGCAGTCTCAGACTTGGCGCCTTCGCCGCCGCTCTGCGTGGCCTCTGGAGCGACCGAGCGGGCCTGGTCCGCCTCGAAGAGCTCCTCCGCCGCGGCGAGCTGGCGCCCCCTGCGCTCCTCCAAACAGGCCTCGGCCGAGAGGAGCTGCTTGGACGCCTTGGCGAGCTTGGCCTGCTTCTGGGCACAGAGAGAGGTGGCCTCACGCAGGACAACATATGGGCACTTAGCCTTGGGCTTGGGCTTGACACGCTCCGCCGCCTCCTCGAACTGGTGAGCGAGCCCCAGCGCCGTCGAACCCGAGGAGAGACCAGCCACCTTGAGATGCTGCTGCAAGAGCTGGGCGGGCTCAGCCTTGGACGAGCGAGGGCCAATCCTTGGACGGAAGAATCCATGCTGGAGCCGACCACGCAGACTGGTCAGCATGCGCCAACGGGGCTCGGGCGTGCTGCGAGCGGTTCCATGGCGCGTTCTCAAAGCCCGAGACGTGGGAGCCGCAGACCTTGCACTTCCCATGCTGCAAACGCAGGCACCAGTCCCAAGCCCAATTGCCACAGGAGATGCACATGGTGTACGACGTTTTCTGGTTCTTCGCGCCATTGGCCGACTTCTGACGGGTCATCGAGGCAACCGCGCGCGTCAACTAGGCGGTGTCCTGTGCTGGGGCGGACCAGCAGAATATCCAGACAAGAGAGTGCCGCGTCGCCTGGCGACTCACGCAGCGGCGCGTTGAAAACTCGGAAGTCAAGCCGCGGACTAGCGGCATCCACTTGTTCCACAGGGGAACTCAAAACCTTGAGCCAAAATGGCTACGGACTGAGAGATAGAGAGGGAGAGAGAGAGAGAGAGAGAGAGAGAGAGAGAACAAAAAAAAATGAGAGAGAGAGAGAGAGAGAGAAACAGAGAAAACAAGAGAAAGAGAAAGAGAGAGAGAGAGAGAGAGAGAGAGAGAAAGAGAAAGAGAGAGGGAGAGAGTGTGAGAGAGAGAGAGAAAGAGAGAGAGAGAGAGAGAAAGACATATACAAATAACTAAAGAAAGATAAGGCCCGTGCAAGAACCAGGGCGGGGGGGCGGCGCGGGCGGAGAGGGGCGGATGAGAGTCGTAGATCGTCCGTCGTCGTGGTCGTCTTCTCCACCTCCTAAACTCCTTCACCTCCCGCGGCCTCTTGATTGTGCCTCAAGTACTTATCTGATGACTGACTACTCCGTGACTGGGCTCCTGGGACCTCTCGGCTGTCCTTCAGGCTTTGCTCTTCGGCCACCAGTCTAAGCATTTCTGTGCGCAGCATGCGAGCCTGGGAAGTATTTCTTTTCGACGCGCCTGATTGTGTCATCGCATCAACCGTCGCGACAGGGCGAGGGGCCCACTGAATACTGCCCCCTACACGCCCCATCACCTCCCGCACCATTGCAAGGTCCACTGGTATACGGCGGTCGGCGTTTGGCCCGGAGGTGATTTTAATTATCCAAGGTGTCGAAGATGCCCTTCGCACCCACAGTGGACACGTTCTGAAATTGCTGACAATTCAACTGGCTGTCCTCCTTGAGGGCGGCAGTGAATGGGCCCGCGTGCCCCCCCAAAGTATTCGCCAACAAACCTCTTTTCGTGAATTTGAAGAAAGGCATCTGCAACCACTCGGCCTCCCCAAAGACCGAACTCAAATGCGAAACTTCCCTGGCCAGGGCAGAGGGCGCCCGGCGAGGCAATCTGGGTGACCTCCAGGACAGGGGCGTTGCCCGGGACAGCTTGCCAGTGAAGAGGCTCTTATCCACGGCATATCTGCCATGCCTGCTGAGCATGACCTGGGCGCGCCGCACCGATCCCTCCTGCGTCGCCAGCCGTGCCGAATATCATTCCGTCCTTGTTGAATCTTCAGGTTATTCTGGGAGTGGATTCTGTGCTCCGAAGAAGATCCACTGCCTTGTTCGCCTCCAGAGCGTCGCCCACAGTCGGGGAGTCCACGCGAGAAGCTAGGATGGACGCTGCCCCTGCCACTTCTGCTCTGGATTCCCTTTCCACCCAGCTGAGGCGATATATTAACGAGCGGAATTCGATGATTTCCGAACCCACGAGGGGTTGGGAGTGATCTCCCCGTCGATGTCTGGCGACATTCAACCAGGTGATCGACTCGAGTATATATTTCTCTTGATCGACACGGGCTCGACCGTGAAGCAGCCTTATATTCGACTTCCTAGATAGTCCACCCCTTTGTCTCGCACCTTCTCCATCTTTCCGAAGTGTAGCCTGTCCTGGAACTTCTTCAAGTAATCCGGAGTCTTCAAGAAATGCACGGCGATGGCCCAGTCGTCCACCTCAACTTGAATTTGACGCGACAGCCCCCTGACCTGGTCTCTTTCATAGAACCAACCAGGTTCTAGCCGACTCTTGAACAAAAAAAAGCCAATATATTTCTGAAAGAACGCTGAAGCGGCCGCGCGAAGCGCCAGGGGCGCGTCGTCCAGGCCGCGTGCCGGGGAGAGAAGTTCTATTGAAGAACCAGAGGGCAAGTCCAAACCTTCGCAGGGTCCGACGAACACCCGCCCCTTAGCTCGAGACAGCCTGTTGCTCTGACAGAAGGCATTTTCAAATCTCCGACGTGCAACTCTAAACCATACATGAGGCTTATGGTCAAGAACGAAATCAAAGCCTCCATCTGTGGAGCGGGCGAATACACGCTGAGTTCCGCCGTGTCTTCGTCCTCGTGTCCTCTGACGCACCGCCGGCTCTTGGCTTTCGGCCGGGAATGGGCTCCGGGCTGTGGTATCCAACGACAGACCATCCTGGGAGAAACGACCCTGCGGGGAAACAACCAGCGGAGCTCGTGTCCTACTTCCGGCGGGTAAACTCTGAGTGCCTTGGAGTCGGTAATCGACTTCAACTCTAGAGAATTTGAATGACGACGCTCCTCTCTCCCGGACGCTGTCATCTTGCTTAGATGCGCCTCTTGAGTCTTGCTAGTCACGAGGCCCGAGAAGTACGAGTCAGGATGATCCGGCACGTCCACAAACACATCCACATTACCGTTGAGATATGTGCTCGCGTCTCCACTCGAACCGCACTCTCGGAGGTGCGCGTCGGTGCATTTTCGAAAGAAGACAGTGCTCTCTTCGTTTTACTCTTCCTCATTCTGCTTCTGGACCTTGACCGAAAGCGCATCAGGAATATTCTCGTCTACGCTGTCGCAGAGAATCCACCTGGTCTCCCCCGGGGCTCTGCTTTCTGGACTTCGAGACCTTTCTCTTCTCAACCGCCCTCTTCATCGATTTCTCTGATTTGCTGTCTGATTCTGGGGTGCGGAACGCAAAGTCCCCCCCTCGGGTGGGCGGCCGCCTCGACGCGGCGGGGCCTAGATCAATGAGACGATTTCTCCGAGCGGAGTCCTGAGCAGCGGCTTGAAACTGTCTGTCCTGCTCTTCTTCGGGTCGTAGGGGCAGTGGGATCGGCACCGGGGATGAGGTTCCGGGACTCCCAAAGGAGTCCTCAGACGTTCGAGGCTCTTTGCGTTCCTCTTCCTCCACAGGTCCTTCAGCCTCGCTTCCTTCGAGAGCTCTTTCAATGACTCCTTCTCCTGCAGCCGAACTATCGGTTTCGTCGACCCCCCCCCCCCCCCCAAGGTCGCTGGCAGTGGTTCCCGTCGAGGCCGGGCTTCCATGGATTTCCGCGGGGGACTGTTCCTGGCCTGGAAGATGTCCTCTGTCCTGGGCGCCCCTTGGGGCCTGGACCTCGGATGGAGCTACGTCTGCGCCAGATGTAGCAGGCGTTGCCGACTTTGTCGCTCCCGACGATGAACTTGAACTTCCTGTGTCTCCCGCGGGCGGAAGTGATGGCGGTCGAGCGGGGGGCAGCGACTGCGCGCCCTCTACTCGGCTGGCTGCTGGAACTGGATTGGACCACGCTTCTGGAGGAGGTTCCCCCTCCGACTGCACGTCGACTCCAGCACTTTGATGTCCAGACTGGACCTCTCGAATAAGTTCCTTCACGGCTGGATCGAACAGCATCTCTGCTCCTCTAGCTTCGGGATTGGTCGCGCCCCTGTCCTGACTCGGCGAGCACTTCCAAAGTCGACTTCACATTGCAATCCACACGGCACTGTGGGGCTGGAGCATCGCGACCCTGGGGCCCACCCAACGATCCCTCTGGAGGGACATCGTCTCATTTCCGGTCCTCTGGGCTCGACGCCAGACATGCACCCACTGCCCCGCCTGAAAAGTCTGTTCCTTGTGACTTCGAGAGCGGTTGGCCCCCTGGACTTCCTGACGGCTCGTGATCCTGAACAGCTCGCGCCGAGCGCATTCTCCTATTGCGCTGTCTCTGGCGTGTCCCGCTGCTACAGTGTCGTGATCCCATGATGTCTCCATGAAATCGTCGCTTCCTACGCCGTTCACTGCGTCGTCCGACAAAATGTCGTTGGGTATTCTCTGGTTTTTTCCTAGCACTAGTTGATGCGGGCTGAACCCTCCTCGATGGAGGTACCTGTTCTTGGAACTGACAGTGCCGTGCAAGAGGGTCTCTGAGTCTTTGTCGCATTCTACCACTTGGTCCTCTAGACCTTTCAGCAGTATATCCTTGACCCGACCTCCGCGCCTTTCCGCCCTCCCGTTCTCCCACGGACTCTCGCCGTTGACGACGGTTTGCAGAATTCCTCAGCGCCCTGCCCACTGGAAAAGAACAGTTCCAATTCGGGAATTCTGATCATTTCCGGCGGGCCGAAGTATCTCAGCCATGTAGCTGCGAGAGCTCCCCAGCACTCCTTGGACCCGCCTTCATATTTGGAGACTTTCTGAACAATCGCCCCATGGCGCGCTATATTCAGAAAGAGCAAGGTCTTGTCTCTAAAGGCACGAAGAACGAGTCGACCCCCAGATCTCTGTTGAATTGATATGTCTTGGGTAAAACTACTCGCTGATGGTCTGAAGGTTTCCGACGAGCTGCGCAATCAGGACACTGGAAATGCCTGCGAACGTATACGAGCCCTTCTGGATTGACTTGTGCTGCTTTCGAAACCTTTACGAAGTTGTCTACAGAGGGGTGGCCTAGATTCACATGGATCTTGTACATCATGTCCTGAACCTTTGGTGCGATGTCCATGGCGGACTCGACCTCCTGCTGTTCTCTGTCCTGGTCCTGGCCCTCTCCTTCCTCTGGGCTGGGGGCTGAATGTGTGGGATGAACCTCCCTTCCTCGCCCCTCATCTCCTGGAGTCCTCTGAGTGCCTCCTGGAGCCCTCTGAGTACTCACGGCCCCCTGAGCATCTTCCGACGCGCTGAAACAACAAAGACACTGGCGTCTCGTACTTCGACATGAACCCGCGGGGCGGACGGCTGCCACTCCCCCATCCTCCTCTCCTCCATTCTACTGGGCCCAAACTTACCTCCGCACAGGTGACGCTGTTCTCCGGCTCCTCGGCCCTCTTGATGCTGCGGCTCACCGCAAGAGCCAGTCTCTGACGTAGCTTCGGAGGGTCTATCTGGGACGCTCTAATGAGAGAGCTGCCTTCCAGCGTCACATGCTCGTGGCCCCCTTCACATCGGAAACCAGACATAGTCCATCTCTGAGCAGTTCGTTAGAAGTCCTGTAGGCTTCGTGGACACGCCTTTCGGAAAGACTGACAAGTCGAACCGGCGCTGATCAATTCGCACGAAGATCATTCCTTCTTGATCTCCGAACTTCGATGCGAAATCAAGCTTCCACGACGAGGCTCCGTTGGGGTGTTCCAGTGGGAATGTTCTGCCCGCTCGACGCTGCATTTGAGCATGCTCGATGCCGAATCGCAGCAGGAGCATTCCCTCCACTTGCGTTCTCCAGAAATCATCACTTGCCTTGTGATGATGACTTATCGACAGTATCTGCGAAAACGCCCTGCAAGGAGGTTCAAGGAAGACGACCCATGGTTTCTCCTTGTCGATCAGAGATCGAGCTCTCTCTCTCGGTCTTCTGATCTCCTGAAGTCCCACCCCGTCTGCAAGTCCCAACTTCCCGCGCTTCCCACCTGAAACTTGCGCATGATGGGTGCCGCTCTGGGAGGAGAGAGCACTTCCACAACCCCCCCTGGCATCGTACCTGGAAGGACGCGTTTGTTGCAGTGCCCCAAGCGCGGAATCGCCTCCTTCTTGGCGCGGTACCTCAAGCGAAGTTCACATGCGCCGCACTTCCACCGCTGAGCCTGACCGTTTGCATCTGCTCGAAGGTGAGAGAGAGAGGATGCCCGCAAAGGATCTGGCGTTATGGAAGGCACTTCTCCCTCTTCCTGGTCTTCACAGGCCACAGACGGTCGCGCTTGACTACGTGCGTGAACTCCCAGGAACGCACGTTCTTGACAGCCCGCGCTAAGTTCACCAGATGCCACCAAGCAGCGGCCATGAGATCCTGAGGCCCGTCGGAATGCAGCATATTCTGAAGTCTCCTGAGGGTCGACTGCTGGACGAAGACCCAACCACTGATCCACGCTTATGAGCCGTAGATGCTGCATATCCGCGTTGTGCTTTTCGCTTTTTATCCTGAAGAGTCGTCTTCGTGTCGTCTCTTTCACGTTGTCTGTCGTCGTCTCTCGTCGATCGTCTCTGTCTCTCGTCATCTCGGGTCGTCATCGAGTCGTCTCGGGGGCGTCTCTGGGTCGGGGGCGTCGTGGATTCCTGGGGCCCGCCTGAGAGAGAAGAAGGGGGAGGGGGCTGACGCTGATTCCCGATTTGATGTAACGTATGCCGCGCCGTCTTGAATCGGCACACGAAAGCAATCCGATTTCAGTTGGGGAAAACGTTTCAGAACTCCCGCCGGGCAGGACAACTTCCTGCGGGGCGCGAACTCATCGATGCGAACGCGCCGATGTCCCGAGGGAAGCCGATCACAGAGACCTGACAACCCTGCGCGCCTAGAAACCAAAATACGATCCTATTCTCTGCTCGGCACCAAAAAGCTTCTAGTAGGCCAACTGGCGCCAGAGGTGGGGCGTCATCCTCCATCACACCTGGCTCTAGGATACCCATATGCCTCTGAATTCCCGTGGGCAACAACACGCTGTTGATCACTTTGGCAGAGCCCCCTGTTCCTCGAGCGGACGAATGTCTCGGGGGCAGCAGGGCGGATCGATATCCTTTCTCAGCCGCTCTCTCATCAAACAGGCAAGAGAGTTCTGGCCGACCAGTCCCTGGCCGCGCGGCGTCCACGACGACGCGCCCAGACGACGCTGGCAAGGTGGAGCGCCCCGAGGTCTTCAGCACGACCTTGCTCCTCTCGGACACCCTGGCCCGAGCGTCGCCCACCAGGCGCCGAGCTTCCGAGCCCGCCAGGAGCGTGAACGAGCTCTGCCCCGGGCTGGAGGCCTCCTCGCTCAAGAAGATGAAATTCGTCTCCTTGCTCCTCGGCTTGTTCTCCTGGCCCGACCCCGTCGTCTTGAAGGATGCCTGAGGACATTCGTTGCCCCGGCGTCCCTTCTGCCGGCAAATCCGGCAGCGCGTGCGCATCATGACCTCCGTCAGCGGCATCCTGTTCTTCCTGGGTCTGAAAGGCCCGTCCCGTCCGCGATGCCCGGCAGGTCGATCGCGTCCAAGCTCCTGACCTCCCGGCGGTGTCTGAGAGTAGTACTTTCGCCATGTCTTCAGCTGCCTCTTGAAGTCCCGATTCTGCGTTCAAGCTTCTCTTCTCTGCGTCTGCATCTCGATCGGCGCTTCAGGAACCTCCGTCTCGCAAAGATCTCGGCTCTCCAGTGCTGAAAGCAAAGCCATCGCGTCGTTGGCGCACATGCTAGAGACGTCGTCGCAGTCCAGCAACTCCGGATCTGACTCGCCGTAGTTCGCGAACGTCTCTCCCGAGCTGCTCTCCGAGGTCGTCATCATGGTCTTCAGCTTGGCTGTCGTGAGCGTCTCCTTCTTAGAGATGTCCAGTTCTCAAAGGCCCCCAACAGTCTCTTCCAGTCGCCTGGAACCTCCATGCCCTGGACTCTGATGCGAGGCCAATGTGTATACACCACCACCGCCCGCAACAATAATTTTCCGCACCAAGGTATAGGGGCAGGGTCATGCCAGACGACGCTGCGACGCCACGGCGAAAGTGAACGCGGCGCAGCTCGCAAACGCCGCGGCATGGGGACTTCCTGAAACAGAAACAGCACTTCTTGGTTGTGGTGCATAGAAATCGCCCCCTTGGTGGCCAAAAATATATGCACCACCGCCGCGCGTGCTTTGATGAATTCTGTTTCGGCCCTTAAGGGAGAGGGGGCAGCCCGGTTGCCGTTGGCGGCGGGGGGGGGGGGGCTGCGAGCTTTTCACCAAAGCAAAACTGCACCAAATCGCAACGTATATGATTCTCTATCTTGGTGGTGGTAGTCAGATGCTGCGCTCGGATCTGAGCCCATCGAACAGCATCTCTAATATGGCTGTGAAATCCGTCAACGATTCCTGAGGGCGCCTCTGATACTGCAGCAAGAATCTTCTCGCCGCTCGACGCTTCTCATCCCCGCGCCGTTCCCCTGACAACAAATCCAAATACTCCAAAATGGCCGTGACACCAGACTCGATGCTGAAAAACCTCCTCCGTGAGATGCTCGAGCTTCCGCTGCAGTTCTACCCCAAGGGCCTTCATCACACGATCCGCGCGGCGAGAGGTCGCCACGTCCGTGTGTTCCCAGCGGCATATCTTGCGTCGCCACAACTTGAAATCCTGCCAGCCCATCCAGGGCTCTGGATCGGAGTAGTCGCCTTTCTCGGACCTCCACTTGGCAGCTGTCCAGTCTGTCCTGGACGTCTGCCAGCCCTCCCTGGCGTTCCACCGCCAGGAGCCGTCCGAGCGCGTCTGCCACGTCTCGTAATCGTTCTCCCACCTGTCGTAGCCGTCGGTGCGCCACTCTTCGCATTGTCCCTGTTTCTCGCTCCAGTCTGACTGTCGCTCCCCTGAAGACTTCCAGTGCTTAGTGGGCTCCACTGGCCCCCAAGGCTCGCTTTCCCAGCTGTTTTCCTCCGGAGCTGCGTCCTGCGAGCCGGCACCTTTAGCACGACGCAGCTCCTCTTGAACCACGTTTCTGATCATGTCCACCAACTCCTTCATGCTACCACCTCCCACACTGCGCAGTGTCGTCTCGACGTCCTGCGCGCCTGCCTCGGACTCCTTGCCGACGTTCTGCTGTCTCGAGCCTTCTCCTGACCCGTGGTCTGCGGCTGCTGCATGAGGATCGATCGGAGGCGCAGCAGCGTCCAAGCTCCCCGTACCAGGCATGGCCGAGGAGCTCCGCTACCACTGTCTAGCGAATCACTCCTCAAGCTCGCAACATCGCAGATGGGATGGAGAGAGGCGCCCATTCTCCTGGGCGCTCGGACGAAAACGCGGGCTGCTAAAGGTGCCGATAGCCAGCCAGAATGTCTGCGGAACGGACAAGCAACTGAACACATTGAAACGACATACATAATCACACTTAAGCTCATGGGTCTTTACAGAATTACACATTGCCTCCTCAGCTGCCTGCTTGAACTCAGCAAACGTCGCAAGGCAGTCCGGGGAGGGCCCTGGCGCCCTTCGTTTCGGCGCGCGCTGCCGCGGGGTCGCAACCTTGACCGCGCCTGCTGCGTGGCCGGCTACAGCCATCACGACATCGCGGCACCAAGACGCACAGTCCAAGATGCCACGCCGCACCTTCTTCGACGACGTGCCTCCTAGCATTGGCGGCGCCAGGACTGGGTCGCACAGGAGCGGGCCCAAAGCGTCAGCAAGTAACTTCAAAAGAGGTGCGACAATATGTAGTGCTGCGTCCCATTCATCAGTTGATGCCCACGAAACCCCTGCCACCAACCGCGTCAGACCGAAAGGTTAGATCATGCGGGAGACGGCCGAGAATCAATTTCTGGTCGGAGGCCGCTACGAACGAGTCCAAGACGCTGACCTGGATTGGCACACTTCTCGCTCTCCTCCTCCTCCTCCTCCCTCCCCCCCTCCTCCTCCAGCTCCTCCTCCGGTTCCTCCTCCGGCTCCTCCTCCAGCTCCTCCTCCGGCTCCTCCTCCGGCTCCTCCTCCGGCTCCTCCTCCGGCTCCTCCTCCTCCCCTTTCCCCCTCCCCTCTCCTCCTCCTCCGCCTCCTCCCTCCGCCGCCCGCCCCATGCCCCGAGTCGAGCCTGTGGCAGGGTCATCAGCTCGTCGTTGTCGTTGTCGTCGTGGTCGTGGTCGTGGTCGTGGTCGTGGTCGTGGTCGTCATCGTCGTCGTCGTCGTCGTGGTCGTGGTCGTGGTCGTCATCGTCGTCGTGCTTGTCATCGTCGTCGTCGTGGTCGTCGTCGTCGGTACCGCAAGTTGCCGAAACACGACCACGAGACAACACGGCCCCAAAGCGGGCTCCAAAGCGCCACGGACACCCTCCCCGCAGGATGCCACTCAACGGCCAAGGGCTGGGCCAATACAGCCCCAAGAAGGTACCTACGTCAGGTTCGTGTCGTGCCGACTTCGGCGTTGGTTTCTGGCACCGCAACAACCGTTCAACCTTGAACGATCGGCCGTTTCCGAAACGTCCAAATCGTTCCACATCGAACGATTCTGGGTCACCCGCGGCGATCAAAGTTGAACGCCGCTGGCGGGGTCGCCGCCGGTCGACACGACGCAAACCTACCGTAAACTCTTCCAGACGGATCTGAAGCCCTTCCAGGCGGCTCCAACATGGCTCGACAGCCTCGCTTCTAGAAGCCATGGCGCCCAAAGCGCCCCGACAACGCCCTGGGGGGGGCGCCAAGGCCTCCTATAACCTCAGCAGAACCGTGGTATAACCGTGGTGGGACCACGTAGATCAACCCTGGAACCATCTCGATGTTGTGCTGGCATGGCGGTGGGAAGTTCGAAACCAACATCGCATTTTCCTGCAATGACGATCTGAACGAACAAAAAGCGGAACCGTGTACGTGTGCCTGTACGGCCAACCAAAGGCCGATCAGGAGGTTGTGGGGATGGAACCGAAGGCGGGACAACCATCGGGACAACTGTCTCCACCCAACAAGCATTCTCAATCCATCTCACTTTATTTAATCGCTTCGCTCATTCCGCCGGCCCGTATTGTGCCATCGCAGGCGTTTGCTTGCGCGTTCGTGGCCTCTTGGAGCCTCGGTGGGGCCGTTTGGGGCCTCTTGGCGCCTCTTTTTAGGCCTCTTGGAGAACTCGGGAGGCCTCCAGGGGGCCTCCTGAGCTCTCGTGACGGTCTCTTGGGGGGCTTTCGGCGGGCTCTTGGCGGTATTTGTTGGTCCTCTTGGGGCCTGGGGCCTGACGTTGTTGGTCCTCTTGGGGCCTCACGGGAGCTTATTGGGGCGTCTTGGGGGTGTCTTGGAGAGTCTCTTGGGGCCTCTTTCGGGGTCCTGGGCGCCTTCTGGGGCGGAGGGCTCGATTTTTCAGTTCTCGGTTCCCTTCTTGAGCCCCTCTTGGGCCCGTCTTGGGGCCTCTTGGTCCGCCTTGGGCAGCACTTGGGCCGTCTGGGGGGCGCTCTTGGGCCGCTCCGGGGCCGTCTTGGGAGCCTCGTGGGCCGTCTTGGAGCAGTCTTGAAGGCCTCTTGGGCCCTCTTGGAGCGTCCGGAAGCGAAAAGGCCAGAACGCAAAAAAACATAGAAAAAACAATGAAAATCAACGATTTTGGCAACTTGGGGCCCTCTTCGGAGGCCTCTTGGAAGGCCCTTGGAGCGTCTTGGAGGCCTCTTGGGCTGTCTTGGGGCCATCTGGGGCGTCTTCGGGCGATCTTTGGCCGTCTCGGGCCTCTCTTGGACCGTCTAGAAAGCTTCTCGGGGCCCTCTTGGACCGATCTGGAGCCCTCTTGGACTCCGAAACAGAACTCCGGCATCTCTGACCCGACCTTGCCGGGGACTTGCCGGGGCCTTGCCGGGGTACTTTTCGTCCGGGGACTCCCAGGGGCCGCCCCGCGCGCGCGAACTAGAAATACTGTTAACCAGGTACCGGAGATCTTAGCACGCCCTGGCCCGTTGGGCCGGCGAATAGCTACATGTATATCTGTTTCGGCCTCACTATTTACCTGGCCATCGCAATATCTGTCAGTATCACATCTACCTGATGATTTACACAAGTTACATCGGTCATACTGTCACTCGATGTCGCGATACCTGTTCATCGATCCCACTAGAAGTCAATCGCGCCATTACATATGCATCGATCTCGATCGATCTCACTATCTATACTTCCACCTGACCGTCTACAAATATAGATGTCTGGGTGTATCGATCTCACGTCCTATTCATCTGGGCAAACATCAAGACAACGATCGGGACAACTACCGGGCCAACCATCGAGGCAACCGTCGAAACAATCATCGTGACAACCATAGGGACACCCATCGGGACAACCCTCGGGACAACCATCGGTACAACCATCGGGACAACCATCGGGACACCCATCGGGACAACCCTCGGGACAACCATCGGAACAACCATCGGGACAACAACCGGGACACCCATCGGGACAACCCTCGGGACAACCATCGGAACAACCATCGGGACAACCGTCGCATCAACCATCGGGACGACCCTCAGGACAACCTTCGAAACCGTCATCGGGAGGAGGAGGACGAGGAGGAGGAGGAGGTGGAGGAAAGAGGAGGAAAGAGGAGGAGAAGGAGGAAGGAGGAGGAGGAGGCGTCTCCCCTCCTCCTCATCTCGGGACACCCGCGAAGCAACCACGGGACAACCGCGAAGCACCGTGCGCCCATCATGGGCGGCAGGGGAGCGTTTTGCTCCGACGTCGCCCTGGCAGCGGCGGAATATCTCCCCCTCCCTCCGCGCACGCAGCCACGCCTCGCCCGCCTGCACGGCACGAGCACGAGCACGAAACCGATTCCACGTCACATATGTCAACCGCGCAGAGCAGATTGAAGGGGCCCTGACACACGCACACACACACACACACACACACACACACGCACGCACGCACGCACGCACGCACGCACGCACGCACACACACACATATACATGTATACATATATATATATATATATATATAAATACACACAAATAAAGCTATTCCCCATATGTTCCCATATGTTATACGTTTTTGCCGTCTCCACACTTCCCATTGTTTCCCATATTTTCTGGGGAATCGACGATTAATTGTGTCTGTGTGTTTTTTCCCTCCTGAGCACAGAGCAGATTAGGAACCGAATCCAGTGGAACTCACAGGCTTTCTGGCCCAACATGGAGGACCCCACGAAACAATTCGGCAATAACACTGTGGTCCGCATTAGGGCGCGGGGTCGTCTGCAGCGTTCTCCATCGGCCAAACAGAACGCTCTGAGGGCGTGCCCACGCGAACCACAATGATGGCGCGCTTTGCTTGCCGATGAGGGCAGAATACTCGTGAGCAGCATCATCCGACGCGAAACATACATGAACGACGTTTCGCGTTGGATATACTGGTAGGTATTTACTCCGCAGGTGCCATCGGGACAACCATCGGGACAACCATCGGGACACCCACCGGGACAACCCTCGGGACAACCATCGGAACAACTATCGGGACAACCATCGGGACACCCATCTGGACAACCATCGGGACAACCATCGGGTAGGTACGTACTCCGCAGGTGCCGTCTCGAGCAATTTCGTACGGACGAGTGCTGGCCAGAAGCACGACGCGTAGGCGAAACCATGGCGACAGCACGGAGAGGGGTGGAGCGTAGCGGCGTCTTACGCTGACTTGGGCTTCCACTCTGTGCTCCTCCTCCTCCTCCTCCTCCTGCTCCTCCTCCTTGACCGCCTCATTGATCCCCCCCTGTGCTCGTCGCCCTCCTCCTCCTCCTCCTCCTCCTCTTCGTCCTTCTCGTTTTCGTTTCTGTCCTCCACCTCCTCCTGCTCCTTCTCCTGCTCCTCCTCCTCCTGTTTCGCTTCGTCCTCCCATCCTCTCCTCTCCATCCTTATCTTCATCATCGTTCTGCTTCGCATCCTCCTCATCATCTTTCCCCTGTCGCTCCTTCCCCACACTTCTCCAACTCCTCCTCGTCGATACCATCCTCCACCTCGTCCTCCTTCTCCGTTGCCTCTTCCTCCTCCTCCTCCTCATCTTCCTCATCGGATGAGGAAGATGAGGATGACATCCTCCTCCTCTGCAGCCTCCTGACAAAGACCGCTAAGGCGGCTGGCAAATTCTTCATCTCGGGTGCGAATTTCCACCCGTAGAATAAGCAGCCTGAGACCAGCAGCGTCATCGCTCGCATGCGCTCAGGGTAAACCCATGCGAAGGCAGTGGACGCCAAGACTGACAGCACATGCACGCCATGGCATCAAACTCAGATTTCCAACCAGCATCAAGAACACCACGTCTTAACCACGGCGTGATGACCGGCAGGCGTTAGACAAAGGATCAAACGTTACAGAAGGTACATATAAACCGAGGATCCTGGCCATGCATGGCGGACGATCAATTGCGAGCAATGGAGCTTGGGGGCTCCCGCAGGGTCCAAAGCAGTGCGGCACAACACAAAACTCACATATAATGAGGACGCTGATGAGGACGAGGACGAAGAGGAGAGGACGAGAGCTGGCCGTTGACAATGTCCCCCCGGCCGTTGTCAGTGCCTGCCCCCCTTGACGTTGTCGCTGAGCCACGTGGCCGTTGTCAAAGAGCCCTCTGGTCCTTGTCACTGCGCCCTCATGGCGTTGTCAGTCTGCCCCGCTGGACGTTGGCAGTCGGTCTCCCCCGGCCGTTGTCAGTGGGCTCCCCTGGCGTTTTCGGTGGGGCCACGTGGCCGTTGTCAGTGGTCCCCCTGGCGGTTGTCAGTGTAGGCCTGTCTTCTTCAAATTTGAGCTTCTTACGGACGCTACGCCCCCCCCTTGGACAAGTTCCGTGTTTAGGGGAACAGGTGGAAAATCGCGTCATGAGCGAGAGTCGCATCTGGAACGCCCGCGCGGACCCCCCCCCCACCCACCCACCCACACGAACTCAACCGCCCCGCAACCTTGCTCTGGACACCCCCGTCACTCGAACATGAAGTGCGGGCCCCATGGGGAGGGGGCTCCCGCTTGAGACTTCCTCGCGGTTCGCTCACAGACGAGGCTCCCGTCTGAGACTTCCTCTATGTTCAGGCCTGGGGAGCCCTTCCCCCTTCGATCTCCTCCCAGCACCCTCCCCCGCGATCCCCTCCTGCGCCTGCAGGAAGCGACTTTGGAGGCATCTATGCCGCGCGCCGAAGAGAGGGGCCACGTTGAGCGCGGGAGCGCGTCGCATCATGGCCCGATGCGTCTGCGCGGACGAGGGGGGTGGGGCCAGAGGGCGTGCCGAAAGAGAGAGAGAGAGAGAGAAAAAAAAAAAAAACAAAAAACAAAAAAAGCCCAGGCCGTGACATCACGCCACCCGCACGCCCCCCAGGCCATCGCCTTCCTCTCAGTGCAGGCCCGAGCATCTCGGAGCAGGGGCCCCAGAGCCCTGCCCGGGTCCAGACGAGCCGGCCAGTTCCCCGAGCTGTGCCCAGCCGTGGCGGCGAAGGACCCCCACGTGTAGGCCAACTGCCGCTTCCTCGATTTGCCCCCCTTGGCGGCGCGCAGAGGAGGGCACGGTCAGATCGGGCATGCCCCCCTCAAGGCGGATTTCGAAACAAAGAAATGATCGGATTCCACAGGTATTCAAAAATAGTCCAACCTAATCAAAAAAAGTGAAAACAAATCGTCCCCAGAGTATTTCTTAACTTTCCTGAGCATTCCTCCTGTCGAGGGACATGCCCGACTTAAGGGTAGGGGGAGGGGTGAAGGCTTCTTAGAAACACCCCTGCTTCTTAGAAGGCGCAGGCCTTGTCTGTAGATGTAGGGCTGGCGCCTTCTAAGAAGCAGACTCCTTCTAAGAAGCCTCCCCCCCTCCCCCTACCCCCATCTGCGCGCTGCTGACCTCCTCTGATCGAACCCCCCGAGCACCTTCGGGGGCGACGATGGGGGCGAATAGCCCACGGGGCAGCAATACATGATCCAAGGACGCAGATGGTCCATGTATTCGGCGAGGCTCCCCGGCGAATGCGTGTAATGACCGCCCCTGGGCTAGTCGTGAGACGAAGCCAGGACGAAGATAAAATCGGGTGCGGGTAAATCGAGAATCTCTGAGATCTGGTGGCTCTGGAAGATGTCTCGGGCGCCGCGGCTGTCTCAGAGCGTTCCGGAACGCTTTGAAAACGTTCCGGAACGCTCTTGGGGAAACCAAAAGGTACCGATGTCGCTACTCCCCGGACCTCTCCCGGGGTGCTTTCTGACCAGGATGTCGAGGCGAATCCGGCGGTGGCGACGAGGGCCGCCCAGGAGGTCCAACAAGAGGAACACGAGGGAAGGGTACGTAGAGGCATGGGTACTTCTTCCTCCTCCCAGGATTTGTCCCCGCCCTGGCCCCGTCCGAAGCCGCCCCCCTCGGCGCCCCCGAGCACCTGCGCTGCCCGAGCAGCCCGGGTCGGGGGTCTCCTGACCCGGGTCGATCCAGACCCGGGTCAGCCAGGCCTTGCAGAATCCTGCAAAATCCTGCCATACGGCAGAGGGAAACAATTACTGAACACTCCCCCCAAACAAAAAGCTCAATGTTGGCACGCGCGGGGGAGACTGCGGTCGAAGTGCATATCATCAGACCCACCACCAACTTTGAACACTTGGGGGGAGGGGGGGGCGTTGACGGATGAATGTGGCATGTGTTCGCTAATTTGTTCTGAGGCCTGTATCCTGCACCCAAGCCCGGGCCAACGCGAAGGATCCCGCAAGACCCTGCGGGATCCTCCACCCGACTCCGGGCCAATGCAACCCTGCTCGTGCAGGGTCCTGCAAGATCGGGCGCTCTGGCTGACCCCCGTTTGCATTGACCCCCGTCTCCAGGCTTAGGTCGGGCCGGTCCCCCTACAGACGGATTTTGGACGAAAAAATGGAGAATACCCTTAAAATACACCAGAAATTTCAAAGATGATACCCCGAAAAATGAAGAATACCCTTAAAATACACCCAAACTCAAGAATACCCTTCGAATACCCTTAAAATACATTTGAAATGCTCAAAATACCCTTAACATCCCCTTAAAATACCCCGACCGGGCCAGGGGCGAACCGCCGGCAGCCTGCGCCCACCGCGGGCTGCGCGCGGCACAGGGGCAGGGCCCCAGCGGCGGCGGCGGCCGCCCCGAGTCGCCAGGGCAGCCGCCTGCGCGGGCACCGTCGCGCAGCCGGCGTCACGGGCGGCAGCGGCAGCGGCCATCGGCAGCACGCGCGCCAAGACGAGGTGGCAACATCCGAACCCGACCCCCCCAAAGTCCACCACCTCCGTCCACCTCCCTCTCCCCCTTCTCCTCCTCCTCCACCCTCCTCCTCCTCCTCCTCTTCCTCCTCCTCCTCCTCCTCCTCCTCCTCCTGCTCCTCCTCCTCCCCCTTCTCCTCCTCCTCCTCCTCCTCCTCCTCCTCCTCCTCCTCTCCTCGCCTCGCCTCGCCTCGCCTCGCCTCGCCTCGCCTCGCCTCTCCTCTCCTCTCCTCTCCTCTCCTCTCCTCTCCTCTCCTCTGTTGTCCTTTCCTCTCCTCCTGCTCCTTCTCCTCCTCCTCCTCAACCTCTTGGCTGCGCGGGCACGCGGGCATGCGATGTGATGCGACCAACGTTGCGGACAGCGTCCGGGCCTACTCAAGACCGGGTGGGCGAGGCCGTGGCCTCGGGAATCTGGCGTGTCTGGACAATATGCAATGCGAGGCAAATGCGCAACAAATTAGGAGGAGGAGCGGAGGGAGGATGGTTCTTTGGGGTCGGTCGTGTCAGCCTGTGTGGGGGCGGCACGCGGGCAGGCCTAGGCCACTCCTCTTGACCTTGCCCACCGACGAATGCTGTGGTTCCAACCGGGTATCCCGCGCGCAGAGGTCGGCGCTTGCGTCGTTGAAAAAACGCAAGCAATGCCGAGCTGACTTCCAACGCAGTGCAATAAAGTCCTGCGCGTCTCACCCCCTTTCATTCCTCACCCCATTATCCCCGTCCTGCCGCTTCTGTTGCTGCGTTTCCTCCTGCATGCTGCCCCGCCAAAGTGGGCACACCCATCACGCGGATCGTGCCCCGCAGGGAGCTGAAACTACGGCCCCACTGGGGGAGTTTTTTTCGCGGGCCGTTTTTCAGATGGCCCTAGGGCGCAAAAGTGGCCCCTACGACCTCTTGCGTTGCGGAGAATCACCGGCTTTGAGCAAATCATGGTGCAGGGAGGAGGAGGAGGAGGAGTAGGAGGAGGAGGAGGAGGAGGAGGAGGAAGAGGAGGAGGAAGAGGAGGATGAGGAGGAGGAGGAGAAAAGAGGAGGTACACGTTGAAACACATAACAGCCGGTGGCCTGTGGAGCGGTGCTCCAAGGGCCACCTGGCTTTCGTTTGATCAACCTCCCAGGGGCGACCGTCCCTGGGGGAGGGTGGCAGTGGGAGGCTTCTAACGCCAACAGAAATCAGGAATCAGGAGGAGGAGGGCGAGAAAAAGGAGGATGAGGAGGATGAGAATGAGGATAGTGAGAAGGCGAATGAAGAGGAGGAGGAGGAGACCAGCGTACCCAGAGGAAGAGGAGGAGGAGGAGGAGGAGGAGAATGAGGAAGCATCCGCGATGATACCAAAGAGCCATAGAGCTCTCAAGCTGTGAGTGCGAAGTTGTCCCGCCTGGCTCTAGGACGTCTCTTGCGGCTGCTAGATTCGAACCTCGGCGGCTACGGTTCGCAACACATTCCTGTAATGAAGTATGCATGCATACCTGCACGCCTGCAGCGACTCCTGCAGGTCATGTGCAATCACGAGATGCAGTGGCGACAATTCTCGGCTCGGTACAAGTTTTTTGTTATCACGCTTGAGCTGAGCATCGTTGAAACTTGGAGGGCCAAGCCGACCTGCTTCTAGAAGACCGACATCTGGGGCCGATACCAAATACCGTTCTCACGTCCTAACCAAAATCGTCTGTGGACACATTGGGTGCCGCGACGTCCACAGACACTTTCGGGGTAGAATACGTCTGTGTACAACGTGGCCGTTGTGTTCGGCGCGGTGCAAGGTCGGAGAAAGGGTGTAGATCTGTCTACGGCATGCTCCTGTTCTAGAGCGGGTCCCACATGGCACTCCCAGTTAAAACTGGCCCCTCCGGGCCGGAAGAGGCAAACGGCTTATCGTGGAGATGGAGTCGTCCGCGTAATCCTCCATCTGGACGCCCTGCGCGACCTCCCGCCATGGCACGCGCCGTACTGGTGTAAAAGCGAAGGTCATGTTTAGCCTTAGCGTTCTCGTCAACAGAGCAGACGAACTTGGCGAACTCCGAACCCCTCCTGGGGTCTCCATGCTGGCCCCTCGTCCGAACCGCGCCTGGCCCTGGCGCCTCGAGGCGGGCCTCCGAGGGCTGCCAGAGGCCCAGACGGGGTGGAGGAGGAGGGCCAAGCCCGCCGACCCCCGCCTGCCAGGGATCCTCCTCCTCCTCGTCCTCCTCCTCCTCCTCGTCCTCCTCCTCCTCCTCGTCCTCCTCCTCCTCCTCCTCCTCCTCCTCCTAACGCGCTGGGTCTGAGTGCTGGCTGCAGCAACTCCAATGGCACCCGCGCCGAACTGCGCACGCCGAAGGCGTGTGAGATGCTTGGCTGTCCTCCCTTCTGAGACGAAGCTACGGCGAGGAGAATTGCGGGTGATGAGGACTCGAGAATCTCTGCGCTCCGGCAACTCTGTAGGATGTCTCGGGCGCCGCGGCCTTCTCAGAACGTTCCGGAACGCTTTGAGAGCGTTCCGAAATCCTCTGGAACGAATTTATCTTTCTCCTATCCCCGTCCGACTTTCCCCCCTTTCCCCTTTCCACAAGTACTCAATATGAATACTACTCTCCTCTCTCCCCTGGTGACGTCCGGGAATTGTTCGGCCCCCCCGCGCGTACTGGTTCGTTACACAGGATTCCCGGGAGGTGGGTTTTCGCTTGGGTTGAATTTTCAAAATGCTGCTATTTTCGGGCTACAGCTCGCTCAGAATCGTGTTCCCGCTGCAGCACTGGCCTCATTTCCGCGCTTCCGCTCGTTTCGAATCGTGCTCCCGCTGCAGCGCTGGCGTCCTTCCAAATAGGCCCCACAAATAAAAAATTACCCCCCGAAAAAGCCATCGGAAGTGATTACACATTCGGTGTCGATTCGTTGGTTTTCAGGGCCGCAGAAGCCCCCCTCGGGGACCTGAAAACACGACCCGGCTGGAAAACGCCGATCCGACTTGACCCCGTGAGGGGTCCAGGGGCCCAGTGCGAGCCGATTGTTCAAGGAAGCCAGACCTTCGAGCCTGGCAGTCCGCCGTACTATTCTCTGGCATCCGTCCTCGCCCGCCGCAGCTTCCCCCGTCGCCGCCGCCGTCGTCGTCTGCGTCGTTGTCGCCGTCGGTAATATCTGCGCGTTCCCTGGAGCTTCCGAAATCTTCGGACCATCCGCCACGCCTCGTGCAGAGCTGTCCAGGGAGCTCAGAGAAACTTGGAAGGGCGCTCGGGGAACGCAAGGCAGCGTGTCGAAAGGAAAGGGGGGGGGCCTTGCGCTATTACAATGCCCCTACCAGACGGCACTTGGCATTCGAAAGCGTCCACATCGGGCACGCACGGTTGCGCAGGACATGGAGCAGGGATTCTGGACAGGCCTTCTCCTTCCGTACACGGGCCATTTACCTTTCAAGGCATCCGGTGCCATGCCATGGCATGCAATGCGATGTTGCGTTGTGCTCCACTGTGCGATGCCATGCTCTGCGATATTATGATTTGTGATGCAATGCTACGCTATGCAATGCCAAACCATTCTATGGCATGCTCTGCTCTGCCGCGCTATTCTACACCATGCTATGCCGTGCTTTACCATGCATCGCAAACCCTCTCGGGATCATTGCCTTGCTCGACATCAGCCTGTGCGGATAAAGAGGAAATCTGCGCCATGGGAAGGGTTGGGAGGGAGCGGTATGACGACAGATCTGACGCGAGCGCACCTAGCTTGCCTCTCCCCCTCCCCCTGTCCCCCTTAGGTTTGCCAGGCAAACTCTTTTGTTGCAGGTATGTGCCCAGCTCCTCCCCGTGTCCAACATCCCGTTTCGGGGGGGGAGGTATCGGGGCTCCTGGGACCAATCGAAGACTCCAGAGCTTCCAAATCTGCCTTCCGTGTCCTCGAAGACGTTCCAAGACGGTCCCGATTCGCGGAGCGATTGGCACAAGACGCCGACGCTCCAAGATGCCTTCGAAACGCCCAAAGGTCTTCCCAAGAGGGCCCCGAGAGGCAAAAATCATTGGTTTCCCTGAGGCTTCTCACAGTTTCGGGTTTTCGTCTTCTCGAGCCTCCGACGCTCCAAGACTGCTCAAGAGGCCGCATATGCCGCCCCAAAACTGCCCAAGGCCCCTACGAGGGCCCGAGGACGGCCCAAAAGGGTTCTAAGACGGCCCAACGAGGGGCCCATGACGGCCAAAGATCGCCCCAAAAGGACCCCCGAGAGGCCCCCAAGCGACCAGAAAGAGGCCCCAATTAAGCCCCAAGAGGCCCCCAAGAGGCCGAAGAAAGGCCCCTCGGCGGCCCCCAACACGCTTCAAACCTGCCTCCGAGAGGCCCCGGCAGGCTCCCAAACAGCTCCCAAGAAGCCCACGACGCCTCAGCCGTGGACTCCACGCCTCTGATGGGGGTCGGCGGAATGGCGTAAAAGCCTCTGGAATCAACCAAAAATGCATCCGCGATGCTGCAATACGCATCCTTCCGCCCAAAGTCCCCTCATCACACGTCCTTGGAAGTTCTTTAGTGCAAGATGCGCCCTCCTCGAAAGACCAATATAGTTGGGCCTGCCATGTCGCCAAGGGGGCCGCTTTGAGAAGGATGTGCCCTGCATGTCTCGGACGCATGTAGCGGACAAATAGGATCGTACCTTGCAAGGCGGTTCCAGCGATATCCTTCTGTCGAAAAGGACCGCCCCCACCAATATAGCTGTTCATTCGCCTGCTGATGGGGGTCAGACTACTTGGGGTCAGAGTCAGCGAAGGGCAAAGTCAGGAAGACCGATTGTCTGATAAGAATGGTGGATTGGGCAAAGCATTTTAGGAGGAATTGCCACAGAAAAGGCAAGGAAGACATCGCTCTTTATAGAAATACGACCCCGAGTGAGGAAAAGCAGTGAAATTGGGCCTACCTCTTCCTGACCCCCCAAAAATGTTTATCCCCAGTGGCAGGCGAAGGAGCTGTTGCCCAAGCTTAACATCTGCGGCCCTGAACTTCGAGGAAAGCCCAAGCGACAGACCCACTTTGAGGAGCCGCCCTGGACCTGGGCAGCCTGACATGTGCTGAAGCTTCGGGTCTGTATTAGCTTCGCGAAGTCTCCCGTGGACCAACAAAAACAATCCTCCGCCCATCTAAAAGTGGCTTCAAACATCGAGTGCGCGCGGCGCTGTTGCGAGAATTCCATGTCGAAGACGGCCACGGCGCCGATGCGGTCGGCCCGGGCTTGGAGGGACACGCATCCACATCTGAAGTGCCATGTTCGGTACTGCGCTAGGGGGCCAAGCCCCACGAACTTCGTTAGCAAGACGACATGCCTGGGCACTGAGCCTAGTACACACCTACGGCGAGGGAACACAATGTCTCTACACTCTCTCGGTACATGACATTCAATGCTGCCATTCCTCAGCATCATCATCAGCATCACCAGCACCACCATCACAACCAGGATAATCACCATCACCATCACCATCACCATCACCATCACCATCACCACCATCATCATCACCATCATCATCATCGTCACCATCATCAACAACAACATCAGTATCAGCAGCATCATCATCATCATCATCATCATCATCATCATCATCATCATCATCATCATCATCATCATCATCATCATCATCATCATCATCATCATCATCATCATCCCCATCATCCCCATCATCCTCAGAATCCTCATCATCATCACGGCTCTGGAGCCTGGAGACACGAGGTGCTGCACGTGACGGCCTCCCGTGCCCCCTCGAACAGTCGCTACCCAGATTGCTGGGACGCCACGGTGGCGGGACTTGCCGCAGGCAGCTGGACAAACGACAGCGCGCGCTGTTGTTCGACAGGGGTGACGCGGAGAGCGGGGCGATGCCTGGCCCTCCTGGGATAGCACGAACGCATGCGGAACGTGAGCGATGAGGCATAACCATATATAAACTGTAATACGGAAAGGGGTGGGGCAAGGCTGGGCTCGGGGAGGGTGGTGGAATCTATCTTTCCTTCGACAGGGAAATCTACGCACTGCAATCTGCAATCTGTGGTGTGAGCTACGCGGTGCGAGCCATGTGGTACAATCTGTGTGGTGTGAGCTATGTGATCTGCTATCATGTGCGGTGCAAGCTACGTGGTGCACTCTATTCTGTATGAGCCAATAGGTGCAAGCAACGTGGTGCTATCTGTGAGGTGGGAGCTACGTGGTGTACGCACGCTGCGCCCACGAGACGCCCACGGGCAGCACAGCAACGTGGCGAAACCTCTGCGGACCCACCCCAGCGCACGGGGCGCCCACGAGGCGCCCACTTCCGGCCAACCTGGCGGAACCTCGGCGGATCCACCCGGCGCACGGGTCGCACACGACGCCCCCGGGCAACGTGGCGGAACCTCGGCGGATCCACCAAGCGCACGTGGCACCCACGAGGCGCCCACGGGCGGCAGCACGGGGAAACCTCAGCGGACCCATTCAATTCCTGAGTAAGGGAATCAAGAACCCCTCAGTGGAAGCACTGGTTGGGGAATTGTGCGCGGCGCTACGGCGAGAGCACCACTTAGAAAACGCCCATCCCGTTTCACCCCTAAAACTGCGGGAATGTTTGAAAAGCAGCGTGCGTGGCGCTAGGGCGAGAACCACAATGAAATAACGACCCGCCTCCATCAGTGAAGCGATTGAGAACTTTAAGACCAATGTGCGCCACGCTAAAGGAGAGAGTCAGATTTTGAAAATGACCCCACTGCCAACCTTAAAACTGCTGCAATGGTTGAGGACGAGTGTGCGCGGCGCTAAGACGCGAGCCACATTTTGCAAACGACCCCCCTCCACCCCTAAAGCTGTGGCATATTTGAAGCTGAAGCTTCAGGATCATACAATGTGCAGATGTCACAGGCGAAACGCCCCTCCCGCCCAACCGGCATTCTACGGGATGCGGCAGGGAGGCATTTTCTAGTAGGGAAGATGATCAAGAGTGATGAGGATGAGGTTGCACTGATCGTGCTACCATCTAAGGGAAGGAGCGCTGAGGAAGGGAGGGGCTGATCTGGCCACGGCGAGCCTCGTCTATGAAGAGGTTGCTTGACGTGTATCTCTAATGCACGGCCGGAAGACCAACGCCTCTCCTGAGCCTAAACCAGTCCAGCTTCAGCGTCTTCACTGTACACCCCCCGTCCCCAACCCCCTCCCCATGAGTGCATACAGTCCTGCTGCTCAAATAAGGAACGAAAATTCAGGAACGAAGCCCGTGTCCTTCCGAGTCGAGCCGTGAGACCCGAAGGTACGGCCGCAACAGGAACACCGCAAGGGATCGCCCCCAAAAAGCAACGGAACGCACGTAAACCTAAGAAACCACGGAGCCCCTTCCGACATCGAGCTGCACCGTAGTTCAACAAACATATTGTGCAAGCATTCCTTCTGATTAAGGCAAGCGCACCCTGGAGAAACGAGCGCTGCGATGCAGCCCGTCTGAAGAGGATCCGCCTCCCATCCTACCAGCTGAGAGGACTGAAGACGAGGTACGATCACACATTTCAATGAAGTGTCCAGCGAGAGGCCACCGATGCTGGGCGCGGGCCTCCCTCCGCCCCGCGCCCAGCAGGTGGCGACAACGACGGCGACTGCCACGGCGGCGGTGGCCGCGGCAGCGGCGGCGCTGCGGCAAGTGTCCCGACGATAGCGGGATTGTCGGAACGCACGGTTTCCACAATGTCGGGATGGCCGCGGACATGGACGTTTGGTGTCCGTTTCATGGGAGCCTGCGTGGCCCCTGGCGCTGTCCGATTTGAGCCTGATTTGGACCATATTTGGACCAGAATTGGACGAGATTCGCTCCTCCACAAAAAGGGAGACGACAAGAACGACTCGGAGGAGGAGGAGAAACAGGAAGTACGAGGAGGAGCAGGAGGAGCCGAATGCGGCCCCCGTGCGGTCCAAATGCAGGAAAAGCTGGTTCCAACGTCGCCGCCCGAGGCCCCCGATGACCAGACATCGAATCTGGACGTGGCCGCGGCCCGCCGCGGCGGCCGCGTCGAAGGCATCCGGCTCCGGCGGCGGCGGCGGCCGAAGCAGCCGGCGGCCGCGCTCGCCACGCGCGCGGGGCCCGGCGGCCGCCTGGGCTCGGGGCGCCGCGCCAGGGCCGAGCCCGGCGCTGGCGCCGCGGCGCGCGCGCCGGCGGCCGCCGCGGCCCGCCGCGGCGGCTGGCCGCGGCGCCGCCGGCGCCGCGGTCGGCCGCGTCGGGCGCCGCCGGCAGTCGCCGCGCGGTCGCGGCGCCATCGCCGCCGCGCGGGCGAGGGCGGCGGCGGCGGACGGCCCTGCCGTCTCCGTCTGCCGCGGCGGCGGCGGCGGAGGAATGCGGGGGGGGGCGGGCGGGCAGGAAGAGGGGAACGGGGCGGGGGGGGCGGGGGGGAGCAGGGGGAGGACAACAACCACTGCGAACCCAAGACCCATCATCGATATTTCAATATACCCCCCTCTTTCCCAATTTAGTCCTGAACGTCTCTACGCGGATTCATGTTTTGTGACGGGGGTGCCCCGTTGGAAAACATCCGTTTGGAAATCCTGAACAATTCCAGAACAGCACCGCGAATCAACTTACCCTTTGCGCGACAATCTGACATCGTGCCAAAACACCGTTTCAAGGACGCGAACCATGAGAAAACTTCAAGCTTATGTAAACTCTTAAAAGGAACGCGCGCAGCGCTAAGGCGGGCGCCACATTTTGAAAACCATCCGCCCCCCACCAGCGAAGCAATTGCAACCTTTCAGAATGAATGTGCGCGGCGCTAAAGCGAAAACCATATTTTGAACACCGCCCGCCATCCATCCGCGAAGCTCTTGCAACATTTCAAAGCGGATGTTCGTTACGGCTGCGTTGGCAAGTTGTTTGGTTTTGTTCTTTCTTTCTTAAAAAAAAAAGAAAAAGAAAAACAGAAACAATCCTGATGTGGCTTACTTGCGCGACCAATGTGTACCGCGCGTCGCGCCTTGAGTTTTCTCGGCGCGCCCAAGGGACGACCCCGGCATTCGGCGCGCCTGTTGCTCGCACGCGACTGCCAACACTGGCGAAAACAGGATGATCCTTCGCCTCGCTTGCGGGGCGGCGCGCGGGCGTCTCCCGCACAAACCCGCGGGAGGGGCAACTGCGCGGCGCTCGATGGCACAATCCAGCGCCAAAAAGACGCACAAACATCGAACGTTGTCACGCGATAGGCGGGTGCATTTACGCGCTGAGAATGCAAAGCGTGGCGTTGTGGGATGCCGTTGAATCAGAAACGACGGCGCGGGCGCCACACTGAAGGCGGGTCGTCGCGCGTGGGGCCCAACGCGGTTGCCATCGCAACGCGGCGCACATCTCTGTCGCCGAACGCCGAACGACGGATGTTTAGCGGCACCGCCATTAGAACGTCAATTGCGAGGCAACCCGCGGTTGCCAAGACTGCAAGAGCTGGTTCTGAACTAGCGCTCGCAGGAGAAGAAGGGACGGGAGGGAAAGAGGGGGGAGGGGAAGGCGGAGAGACCGGAAAAGGGAGAGCGGGAAAGGGAGGGGGAGGGATGGGGAAAGAGGAGCGGGATGGGGGAGGGAGGGGGGAAAGCGGGAGGGAGGGAAGGGAGCGAAAGGGGGGGAAACAAAACGCGGCCGTTCCTTCCCGCCTCCCGGCTCGAGCATGTCTCGCGGAAGGAGCCAGTTGCGCGGCTCAGGCCACAACGGCCATGGCTTGCAAGCTGCCCGGGCCAGGGTGGCCCGCACAAGGGTTATGTTGTTCCCGTCCTACTTAAGGACCGCATCCCAGAAATAATTTCGAGCACCCAAAAAACAATCAAAAGAGTGTCGAAACTGTCGAAACGGGCGTTGCCACAACATGTGCGCAATGGGGGCGGCGAGGAAAACCTCCTCCCCGGTGCGGTCTGCTCGGAACTACGGCTGGAAAGCCAAGCGGGGCGTGGTGACTCAGAAGCTCGAGTGGGGGATCGACAACAGGACGCATTCACCCCAACATCAGAACTCTCGCCTCAGCATATGCACAAACATTCTACGTATGCGTCGTATAGTCGGAACCCTTTTCGTTGGGGAGGGACTCCGTGTTCCTTTATTGTTTCGCAGCTTGCCTTGGATGTCCCGAAGGTTTTCGATACGAAATCGAAGTTCGACTGATGGAAAATAGGGGCCTCGTTCCGTATTTAAGGTTCCTTAGGTCAACGCCTCGACTGTAGTGTCGATGTGGGAGATCACTTCAGGGGCACATCAACTCTGTCGTAGATCCCCTCCTCGAGAAGCGGCACCCCCGACCACCTGCACGCAGCGGCGGCGAGAGCGCGAGGGCGCAGGGCAGAGGGGCGGCCTGGGCCGAGGCACCGATGGGGACGAGGAGGAGGAGGCGGAGGAGGAGGAGGAGGAGGAAGAGAAGGAGGAGGAGGAAGAGGAGGAGGAGGAGGAAGAGGAGGAGGAAGAGGAGGAAGAGGAGGCGGAGGAGGAGGAGGAGGAGGAGGAGGAAAAGGAGGGGGAGGAGGAGGAGGGGGGGGGCCGAGGGCAGAGGGTTGGCAGGAGGGCAGAAGGCCAAGGGGGGCGAGGGGGGGGGGGGGGCCGAGCGGGAGGCCCGAACTGAACACCCCCCTTCCCTCGAGGCTCCCCCCCTCCTCCTCCCCCCCCTCCGCCCCGCCCCGCTCCTCCCCCATCCAGCCTGGAACGGCCCGTGCCGCGCGGCGAGGGGAAGCCCAGTTAAGGACCGAACATCCGTACAGATCCGACCCCTCCTCCTCCTCCTCCTCCTCCTCCTCCTCCTCTCCTCCTCCTCCTCCTCCCTCCTCCTCTTCCGCCTCATCCTCCTTCACCGACTCCGCCTCCGCCTCCTCCTCCTCCTCCTCCTCCTCCTCCTCCTCCTCCGCCTCCTCCTCCTCCTCCTGCTCCTCCTCATCCTTCCCCGCTTCCGCCTCGACTAAACCAAGGCGCAACATGGGTCTGTCACGCCCATGCCACTTGCGCCACCACACCAGCGTGCGCGGATGGCGCCTGCTGCCACTTACGCCACCGACGCCGCTGACGCGTGTGGCGCCTGACTGCCGCTTGCGCCACCATCCGCAGAGTCACATGGGCGGCGCTCTCCAACACTTTGCCCCGAGGTGGCCCCACCGACACCCAGCACCTCCGAGGCAATGAATGGCTGAACAAGGTAGCGCCGATGCCTATTCACAGAAAGCCGTCCTTTTGGCGAGATTCGACAGCAGTCGAGCACCCCAGGAGCCGTGAGGTTGCGGTCCTGGGTAAATGCCCGACAGCCTGGCCGAGACGACAGTCCCACCCGCCGCGCGCACGCAACACACCACACACCACTGGCCCCCTAGAAACTGGAAGGCGCGCGAAACGTGCCGCCTGCCACCTTCAGTCACCGTGCGCGCATGGGCCAAGCCGGCTCTCCAGAGCACGGACGGCGCACTGGTGGGCGGCGCATGCAGGGCGAGGGCGGGCGCCGCCTGCTGCCGCGACAACTTCGCACAGCTGGCAGCTTTCTCTGAGATATGCAAAGCATCGAGGTCGGCCATGGGCGGTCCAATCTTGGCCGTCCAAGTGGTCCAGACACGGAGAAATTGGGCCTTGTGCTTGATGGCCTTCCTGGCATCTTCGGGGATCCGCGACCTAGAGCACTGCCACTGCGCCCATTCGTCTGCGAGATCGCGCCCTGTCTCCAACCAGGCCGTCGCGCGCCCGCTCTGCACCGCTGCTCGCGCGCAATGCTAGCGCACCTTGACAACGCGCACGTGCTCGACTCCCCCCCCCAGTCCTCCACCCGCTCCCAGACTTGAGGCCATATCTCCGCCTATGTGGAGCGAGATGAAATGCAGTAAGCACGTCCGCGCACATGCAGGCCGCCATGCACGAACGCGCTATCGGTGCACAGCGTGGACCCTGACATGGCATGCTGCAGCGCGCGAAGCAGGGCCACGGATTCGGCTGCGTCGATGTCGACTAGGTCGAAGTCGAGCGTGCCGCAGAAGACTGAAAGCGTGCGATCTGACTCTGGATGGGCCGCCACAATGGCCAAGCAGCGACTTGCGACCGCGTCGGAAGATGCTGACCCATCCAGGAGCCATCTAAGAAGATGTGCCCTTGCATCTCGGCAGGTCCACCCCCGAACCAACGAGAGGGCGGGCGCGGCGACGAGGGCAGAGGGGGGAGAGGGGCGAGAAGCCTCTCAGCGAACAGGCGAGGAAGAGGGTCGATGGAGGCTCGCACCAGATTGGCAGCGAAGTCGGGCGGCCGCGCCCCCGGGTGCATCTCCTCATGCATGCTGCAGGCGGCATGGCGATGCAGGAGCGCGCCTGGGGCCTGCCGGCACAGCTGACACACCTCATCCTGCGCGAATCCTGCCTCCCATTGCCTGTGCTGTGGCCAGTGGCCGCCTGCAACGACGGAGCGCGGGGGCGCAAGTATCCTTTCTCCTGAGGCGCGAGAGTGGCCCTCTGCAGCAGCGAACGAAGAGGGCCGATGTGCGCACCATTCGCAAGCTCTGGCACACCTTCGCGCTCGGCAACCTTGCCCCGCAGCCGGCGCTCGATGGCATGCACCAGCCGCGTGCGCACGGTGCGAGGCGACTGCGCTGAAAGATCTACCGAGCCTAAGTCTTCGTTGCTCCACTCGAAGCCCGAGGCGACGATTCCTAGACGTTTGGCGGCGGCTGCGCACGCCGTGAACGGGCCGCGGACCGCCGCCCAAGGATTCCCATGGCCCCGAAGCGCAGCCTCCGCAAAACACAATCCCGTGGAGCAGAACTTTCCCTGGCAGAAGCTCACCCCAGACGGCAACTGCAAAACTTGCTAAAGGATCCAGCTGCACGCGGCGGGCAGGATCACAGAAACGAGCTGGCGAAAACATGAGCATGAGAGAGACGCTTTCCCCAGCAAGACTGACATTCTGAACGTGGGCTTGCTGTGCTCTGGTTTCGTGCAGCGCTGAACTGCTGGCGCCGTGCGCGCTGCCCCCATACTTCGAAGAGGTTAGCGCGGCGGCCTGCAGCATAGTGCGCAACCGAGACTGCCGCACGCGCTTGACAAAGTGCATGAGCTTACGGGCCCGAGCACGAGCTGGCGCCCCGCGCCCCTGCCTGGTCAAGCGAGGCCCCACGGCCGCGGCAGAAAAATCGATGCCGAGGCTGCGCTCATTAGCAGCGTCGAGAACTTTGAAACAGCGAAGCTTGCGCACAAGCTGAGCACGGACCGTGGGGCGACGGGAAGGTTGACTCGGTCCAACTCAGCGCGCAGCATCTTAGTGGCACCCACTAGGTCGGTGAGCAGGTCTTGAGGCCGCCCAACCTGCCGCAGCCCAAAGTCGTCCACGACGGCGCCCAGCCGCGCCAGACGATGACGCTCAAAAGCTCTGTCCACTGGCCCGAGGAGCACCATCTGCAGCATGAGCGTCGCAAAGTGACGCCCCGGGAGCACGGGCTGCGGCGCGCAAGCTGGCGGCGTAACAGCGTCGTCCATGGAAAGAACTCTCGGCGCTCTGCACAACAAGGCAAGCAACTTTCGCTGGCGAAACGGGAAGCCCGTGCTGGCCGCAGCACGAATCAACCCGCTGTGGCGGATGTGTTCGAAGGCAAACTGCGGATCTAAGAGGGTGAAATCACTCGAGAACCCTCGCTCTCGCGCCCATTCCGAACTGGCTGCTTGGATCCATGCGAGCTCGCCGCTGCTTCGGCCACTCGGCCTGCCACTTGTTGACTGCCACTTGCTGACTAGAGGGCTGCGGAGGCGACCCCTCGTCGGAAAGCGCCAAAGGCCGCGGGGAGGGAAATTTGACCGAAAGCGCGCCCCGAGCGGGGCGGGAAGGCAAGCGCACATCGTTTTAAATCCTCCAGGCTGGGCCCAGGAAGATCAGGCCCCAAGTCGGCGGGCCGCGAAAAATCATCCTGCAGGGCGCCGACCTTCCACCGCCCAGACCACTCCTCCTCCAAAAGCCGAACCTCCTCACTCTTAATGGCTGACGCTCCTGAGGGAGACAGGCTGCGTGCGCGCCGCGGCGTTGCGGGCGTGCTGCGCGCGTGCAAGGCCGCTCCCCCGTCGAGCGCGTGAGACTCGACCCGAGACTTCCACCCGCGGCTCTTGTCAGACTCAGCGGCCTGATGAACAACAATGGCACGCGCACGCGCCGCCTGTGCGAGCGTGCGCGAGAGAGACGAAGCAACATGCAATGCAGCGCACCACATGCTCAAGCAATCCGCGCTACGGTCGTCACGAGGCGTGCGCGCGACAAGCGTGCGAGCCAAACGAAGCGTGCAATTGCGAAGTGCCGGCGGCTGCCGCACCGCGAGGCCGTCGAGGCACCTGGCGAGGAGCCTCCACCACATGGCTGCAGCACTGAGGCGGAGGAAAGAGTGACCCTTGCCACTGGGCGCCTGCCGCGCGCAAAAATTCGGGCCAGCCGATCTGCCAAGGAGCTCTGAACCCGACACGAAATCTGTATTGCAGAGATCAGCCCAATCACGCTCAGCCGCGTCAAGCCACAGCCGCCGCCCGCTGTCCAGATCGAGACCGTCGGACTGGATGGAACAGTCAACCCCGCGCAGGGCGGGGTCGGCGCGGCGGCAGCCTGTCGGAACGACAGCCGGCAGACGTGTGGGCACCTCGGCTACCTGGTAGCTCATGTCGCGGGTCTCAAGCTGCCTCAAGGTGAGGACCACAAGGCAGCGCGGCGGAGAGAGTGCTTGGTTTTCCCGGCGGGCCGTACTAGTACGCCAGAGTACGCCTACTAGTACGACCCGGCGGGTCGTACTAGTACGCCGAAGTACGCCTACTAGTACGACCTGCGGCGCCCGAGAGGCGCACTCGTAGAGCAGAAATACGCCTACTAGTACGACCCGGCGGGTCGTACTAGTACGCCGAAGTACGCCTACTAGTACGACCCGCGGCGCCCGGGAGGCGTACTCGTAGGGCCGAAGTACGCCTACTAGTACGACCCGGCGGGTCGTACTAGTACGCCGAAGTACGTCTACTAGTACGACCCGCGGCGCCCGACAGGCGTACTCGTAGAGCAGAAATACGCCTACTAGTTCGCCCCACTGGGTCGTACTAGTACGCCGAAGTACGCCCACTAGTACGACCCGCGGGGCGAAGGAGGCGCACTCCTAGGGCCGAAGTACGCCTACTAGTACGACCCGGCGGGTCCTACTAGTACGCCGAAGTACGCCTACTAGTACGACCCGCGGCGCTCGGGAGGCGTACTCGTTGGTCCGAAGTACGCCTACTAGTTCGCCCCGCTGGGTCGTACTAGTACCCCGAAGCACGCACACTAGTACGACCCGCGGGGCGAAGGAGGCGTACTCATAGGGCAGAAGTACGCCTACTAGTACGACCCGGCGGGTCCTACTAGTAGGCCCGGGGTACGCATACTAGTACGACCCGCGGCGCTCGACAGGCGTACTCGTTGGTCCGAAGTACGCCTATTAGTTCGCCCCGCTGGGTCGTACTAGTACGCCGAAGTACGCCCACTAGTACGACCCGCGGGGCGAAGGAGGCGTACTCCCAGGGCCGAAGTACGCCTAGTACGACCCGGCGGGTCCTACTAGTAGGCCAGAGTAGCCCTACCAGTACCCCCCCTAACCCCCCAGGGCCGTACTAGTACGGCAAAGTAGTCCTACTAGTAGCTCTGCCGGGGCGGACTTTGGGATACGTCTCGAGCAGAGGCTCACTCCGCCGGTCGTACTAGGAGCCCAAAGTGGCCCTACTAGTAGCCCCGGCGGGGCGGACTTTCGAGGATGTCTCGAGCGGAGGCCCCCTCCGCCGGTCGTACTCGTAAGCCAAAGTGCCCTACGAGTACGCCCCCGCCACTCTCTCAGGGACCGTACTAGTAGCCCAAAGTAGCCCTACTAGTAGCCCCTCCAAGGCGAACTTGTGAGTATGTCTCAGGGGGGGGCTCTCTCCGCAATTCGTACTAGTAGGCCAAAGTAGCCCTACTAGTACGCCTCCGCCAACCCCCAGGACCGTACTGGTAGGCCAAAGTAGCTCTACTAGTAGCCCCGCCGGCCATCCCCCCGGGTCCGTACTAGTAGGGCTACTTCGGCCCTACTAGTAGCACCGCCGGGGCGGACTTTCGAGGATGTCTCGAGCAAGGGCCCCCTCCGCTGGTTGTACTAGTAAGCAAAAATAGCCCTACTAGTACGCCCCGGCGGGCCGGACTTTCGAGGATGTCTCGAGCGAGGGCCCCCTCCGCCGGTCGTAGTAGTAGGCCAAAGTAGCCCTACTAGCACGCCCCCGCCAGACCCCTCTGGACCGTACTAGTAGGCCAAAGTAGCCCTACTGGTAGCCTCGCCGGGGCGGACTTTCGAGGATGTCTCGAGCGGGGGCCCTCTCCGCCGGTCGTACTAGTAGGCCAAAGTAGCCCTACTAGTACGCCCCCGCCAGCCCCCCGGGGCCCGTACTAGTAGGCGAAAGTAGTTTTACTAGTAGCCCTGCCGGGGCGGACTTTCGAGGATGTCTCGAGCGGGGGCGCCCTCCGCCGGTCGTACTATTGGCAAAAGTAGCCCTACTAGTACGCCCCGGCCATCCCCCCGGGTCCGTACTAGTAGGGCTACCTCGGCCCTACTAGTAGCCCCGGCGGGGCGGACTTTCCAGAATGTCTCGAGCGGGAGCGCCCTCTGCCGGTCGTACTAGTAGGCCAAAGTAGCCCTACGAGTACGCCCCCGTCAAGCTCCCGGGGGCCGTACTAGTAGGCCAAAGAAGCCCTACTAGTAGCCCCGCCGGGGCGAACTTTCGAGGATGTCCCGAGCGCGAGCCCCCTCCGCTGGTCGTACTAGTAGGCCAAAGTAGCCCTATTAGTACGCACTCGCCATCCCCTCAGGCCCGTACTATCAGGCCCAAAGAACCCGACTAGTAGCCCCCGCTTGGGCGGACTTTCGAGGATATATCAAGCAGGGGCGCTCTCCGCAGGTCGTGCTAGTAGGCCAAAGTAGCCCTACTACTACGCCCCAGCCATCCCCCCAGATCCGTACTAGTAGGGCCACTTCGTCCCTACTAGCAGCCCCGGCGGAGCGGACTTCCGAGAATGTCTCGAGCGGGAGCGCCTTCCGCCGGTCGTACACTTTAAAAGTAGCCCTACTAGTACGCCCCCGCCAGCCCCCATGGGCCGTACGAGTACACCAAAGTAGCCTTACTAGTAGCTCCGCCGGGGCAGAGTTCCGAGAATGTCTCGAGCGGAGGCCCCCTCCGCCGACCGTGCCAGTAGTAGGCTCAAGAAGCTCTACTAGAATGCCCCGGCCTAAACCCTCCTACCCCTTCCCTCTGCCCCCTCCCCCCTCTTTCTCTCTCTCTCTCTCTCTCTCTCTCTTTCTCTCTGTATTCCTCGTTTTTCCCTCTCTCCCTCCCCCCGATCCCCCCCTTCCCCCTCCTCCCTCCTTCCCACTTCCTCGTCGCCGGCGCTGCCGCCGTCGCCGTCGTCGTCGTCGTCGCCGTCACGCAGCCCCAAGCCGACCCCGCAGAAGCCCCAAGAGCCACAATTAAGGCTAATCGTGATAAGAAGATTACATCTACGATTCGCACATCGCTCGGCGATGATAAAGTTCAGTCTCGCCGCCCCCTCCGCCGACCAAATGTATCTTTCCAGAAATATCCAACGCGGCGGAGTTTAGGATCCCGAACGTACTCTCATTATCCGATACACAACGGTACTTAAACCAGCTACCTCACCAGAGCGACTCTCGAGAGCGCTTCCATCAAAACCCCAGAGAAACATATTCTCGCGGAGAACGATTGCAAAGTCACTCCCTGAAGCCTTCCACTCTCCACCCTGGCACAGCGTAAACACAGTACCACCACAATCTCATACAATGTAACAGGAGCACCCTCAAACCACCAGGCACCTGACACGCGCGAACTCCACCCATGAGACCTTTTCCCGCTCTTCACTGTGAATATCAAACCCGAAACCGCAACCACCATGGGCCCATGCCCGCTGCATCTCACACGACCGATAGCGCACCCGACTCAGAGTCGGAGTCTACAACGGTCGGAACCACGTCGCGGTCGGCACCCACCTCGTCTGGCACGATTAACGGCGCGCCCACCTCGCATGCCGATTCTACTCCTGTATAGACAGTATCTGGATCCATGCCCTCCGCGCCGGACTGGAAGGGCGCCGCGCCCGCGCGCGCGCCATGACACCCGGTGCCGAACCCTCCCGCGCCCGCGAAAGGCAACGAGAACCTCAGCGGTGACTCTTTGAACCAGCTCTCGTTGGCGGCACGCTGCCCATCGCGGTCGGCACCCACCTCGTCTGGCACGATTAACGGCGCGCCCACCTCGCATGCCGATTCTACTCCTGCATAGACAGTATTTAGATCCATGCCCTCCGCGCCGGACTGGAAGGGCGCCGCGCCCACCAGATGGCGCCACGCCCACGCAACATGAGGTGTCGCCGACTCAGCCGCTGACTGCTGGGCAGCGGGTTACCCATGACCCCGATTCGGTCAAGGATGGGTTACCACCCCCAGCCCGGACGCAAAGGATTACCCCTGCGCCCGATTCGGCCGCCGATGGGTTACCACCGGCGGCCCGGAGGCAAGGGGTTACCCCTGCCTCCGATTCGGCCGAGGATGGGTCACCACCCCTGGCCCGGACGCAAGGGTTCCCCCCTGCGCCCGATTCGGCTGACGATGGGTTACCACCGGCGGCCCGGAGACAAGGGGTCACCCCTGCCCCCGATTCGGCCGAGGATGGGTTACCACCCCCAGCCCGGACGCAAAAGATGACCCCTGCGCCCGTTTCGGCCGCCGATGGGTTACCACCGGCGGCCCGGAAGCAAGGGGTTACCCCTGCCTCCGACTCGGCCGAGGATGGGTTACCACCTCCGGCCCGGACACAAGAGGTTACCCCTGCGCCCGGCCGCTGTCTCGTCGTCGTCGTCGTCGTCGTCGTCGTCAGCTCCTCAGTCACCCTGTCGGGCACGCAGGCCCGTGGCGGTAACAAATGTGCTGAAGACCAGCTCAGACGCGGCTAGGTCCAAGTCGTTCACAGACAAGACTCCCGGGCCGCATAGGGAGGGGAAGGGTTATGCAGAGGGACTCCCGCGTCAGACTTCCTCGCAAATCTCTCGAGTTACGCACGCACGAAGCTCCCGGCTCATTCCTTCCCCATGTCTACGATTGAAGAGGCCAGAAGGGGGCCGGAGACCGAGGACCGGATTGGGGGCCGGTCAAAGAAATTCCGCCATTGTGAAGCGGGCGCGGAGGCCTCGCCGAAAATCCTCCACATGGCCGACGTACGCGTGCCAATACGAGTGGAGCGGGCGTACGGGTTCGGCTACGTAGGCGCACTAATACGACAGCAAAGTGCACGGACGGGCGTACGAGTACGGCTACGTGAGCCTCCGAATACGGCGGCGGTGCGCGGCTCGGGCGTACGAGTACGGCTACGTACGGCGACTAGTACGACTGTGACGTGCACGCCCGAGCGTACGAGTACGGCTACGTACTGGTACGAGTACGACTGGAGCGGGCGTACGACTTCGGCGACGTAGGCCTACTAGTACGGCAGCAGAGTGCAAGAACGGCCGTACTAGTACAGCTACGTACGCCTACTAATACGACGGCGGTGTGCCGGGTCGGGCGTACGAGTACGGCTACGTACGGCTACGAGTACGACTGCGACGTGCCCGGCCGAGCGTACGAGTAGGGCCACGTACGCGTACTAAAACGACCGGAGCGGGCGTACTAGTACGGCTACGTAGGCCTACTAGTACGACGGCGGAGTGCAGGGACGGTCGTACTAGCGCGGCTACGTAGGCCTACTAAAACGACGGCTGCGTGCGGGGCGGGGCGTACGAGTACGGCTACGTACGGCTACTAGTACGACTGCGGCGTGCACGGCCGAGCGTACGAGCACGGCTACGTACGGCTACTCGTACGACTGCGGCGTGCACGGCCGAGCGTACGAGCACGGCTACGTACGGCTACTAGTACGACTGCGGCGTGCACGGCCGAGCGTACGAGTACAGCTACGCACGGCTACTAGTACGCCCCGCGGTCGTACTAGTAGGAGGAAAGAGGCCTACTAGTACGACGACCGGGCTAAGCAAGCCTATCCTGGCGCGGCGCGGTGCCACCGTCAACGAGGATCTCGGCTCGAGCCCCATAGCTCAGCGCCCTCGAGACAACGAATAAGCCGATGCACCTGCCAGCGCCAGCCGAACTGCTGGTGCACGTGGCACAGGCAGGCGCCACGCACATGGCATCCATGGCCTCCGTCCGCTCGGAACCGATCAGAGATTCAGGCAGCATCTGGAAATCGCCGCACTGTTTAAAAAGGCATCGCAAGCTTCTTGAAAGCTTCGCCGATCTGAATGAGAATGCGCCAGTTATTGGGCCCAAGCTCCTGACAATGATGCAAATGCACCGTCGCGAAAGCAACGCCCCCCGATACCAAGCCGCGGCAGCGCAGAACCCGCGCGCGCCCAGCCGCAACGTCGGTGTCCACGACCTCAAAACGTCACAGCCCCGAAACCTTGGGCACAATCTGCAGCAGCCCGCCAGAGTTGCCGCAACGTCCAGTGTCGACTGCAGCACCCAGCGAGGCCTTCCAGCCAGCTGTGCCCAGCGTGCACTCCCATGCGTCCACCTTGGAGCGATCCAAGTGCTGCTCCTGGACCGCAACGGCACTGGCGGCCCGCGCCCTCGGATGCATCAATATGGCCTCGAGCCCAACCAGACCAGTCACATTGCTAGTAACGACCGTGAACGTGTCATGCATACCCTCGCGCCTGCTACCAAGACGCTGGGTCCATCTTGGCCTTCTTCTGCTTGGCCTGGTTGAGAATGGACCAGCTCGTGCTTGACCCCGTGCTTGTCGGCGAGGAGGGCGGCGGCAGACATGGCAGGGGAGCTGCCTTGACCTTCGTCGGCAGGAGGACCAGCAGTCTGCTACTGGCACCACTCGAGCGGCTCCTGGTTGACAGCGTCCGCCCGTTGCCGAGTGGCTTCGGCATCGCTGGTGCCCGCAGAAACGCTGGGGGTGCCTGGCTGCACAGGCTCAGCGGCGGGCACGGCAGCGGCTGCGCCGTCGGTAGTGGGTGGTCCCTCGTCGACGCGCATGGCACCTCCAGCATCAGGAGGAGCAAGAGCGGCAGGAGCAGGAACCGCAAGCACGGCCTGCAAGCTCGGCAACAGGCTCTTGAGCTGCACGGCGAAGTCCTGCAGCCTCTGGTCCTTGGCCACTGCGTCGGCCAAAGCCGTGAGCTGCTGGACGGGCCCGCCCTCGACGACCACGGCACCCCCCATCTCGGCGTAGGCCTTGGTTGCACGAACCGCAGCCTCCCTGCACTTCTTTTTGAGCTCGTCGGGCTCAGATTTGAGTTTGGCGGCAAGAACGACCGCCTGGTTGGCCTGCTCGTACGCCTTGTCGTAGGCGCGCTAAGCCTTGTCGCGCTGGTCCGACAACTGGTCCTGCGCGACGCGCGCCTCCTTCGCGGACGCCACGGGCTCGCCCTGCAGCAGCGCCCGCCTGGCGAGCACCCGCGCCACCTGCTTGGGCGGCCACGCAGTGGACAGCTTGCTGAAGTCATCCACGCTGAGGCCCGCGTACACGTTGAGGGACAACTCGTCCAGCACCATCGCATGCGTCCCCGAGAGCTGTGGAGGGCCGCGCTGCCAAGCGCCTCGGGCCTTGCCTCCATCAGGCTGGACCTTAGGCACGTTGGTGGGCGCAGGCTTGCCACAGACGCGACAGGCTGTCCGAGAGAGAGAGAGAGAGAAACAAAAAAATGTGCTTGTGTGCGCACCTCTTGTCACTGCAAGCCCAAATCTTGAAACCATATGGTGCCATCGACCTGCCGTGACGAGTGCGCGAGTGCGGGATGGGACCGCGAGACAACGCGAGAAAGGATGGAGGTGTTGCCTCCAGGAAGCAGCTGGGGCCGCGAACCCCCTTGCCAAACAAAACGCTCACGTCCTGAACCACCGCTACGGACTTGAGCCAAAATGGCTTGAGCCAACATGGCTACGGATCCTCCGCCTCCGCCTCCGCCTCCTCCCCATCCTCTTCCTGCTCCTGCTCCTCCTCCTCCTCCTCCTCCTCCTCCTTATCCTCCTCCTCCTCCCTCCGCGCCCCACAACGAAAACTACCGCGACGATAACAACGACAACGATACGATAACGATAGCAACGATGACAACAGCAACAACGATTACGATAACAACGGTAACAGCGAGAACAACGTTGCTATCGTTGTGAGAATCGTCGCTGTTACCGTTGTCGCTGGCTCCCCTAACTGCTGTCCCCTGACTGATGTGCCCGAGTTATTCGCAGGGCTTAGCGGCGCCACAGGGTCCCAAAGGTCTCAGAAAGTCTCAGGGTCGGGCTCCGCCGTCCCGCGAGGCCAGTGGAGCTTCGCTTCCCTGCCTGATCTCCTGGGAGGGCGGAGGGGAGGAGGAGGAGGAGGAGGAGGAGGAGGAGGAGGCGGAGGAGGAGGAGGAGGACGAGGACGAGGAGGAGGAGGAGGAGGACGAGGAGAAGGAGGAGAATCTGTGCAGCTGCCCTCCTTCGGCTGGTGGCCCCGCCCACGCCTGCGCGTCCTGCAGCTGCCTCTCCTTGCTCTCGGCGTTCTCCTGTGGCGCGGGGGGGCGGCGGTCACACCACGGCCCGCCCGGCGGCCCGCCCGTGGATCCTCCTCCCTCCTCCTCCCTCCTCGATCCTCCTCCCTCCTCCTCCCTCCTCCTCCTCCCCCTCCTCCTCTCCTCCCTCCTCCTCCTCCTCTCCTCCTCCTCCTCCTCCTCCTCTCCTCCCTCCTCCTCCTCCTCTCCTCCTCCTCTCCTCCTCCTCCTCCCTCCCTCCTCCTCCTCCTCCTCCTCCTCCTCCTCCTCCTCCTCCTCCTCCTCCTCCTCCTCCTCCTCCTCCTCCTCCTCCTCCTCCTCCTCCTCCTCCTCCTCCTCCTCCTCCTCCTCCTCCTCCTCCTCCTCCTCCTCCTCCTCCTCCTCCTCCTCCTCCTACCCTCCTCCTCCTCCTCCTCCTCCTCCTCCTCCTCCTCCTCCTCACTCCTCCTCCTCCTCCTCCTCCCTCCTCCTCCTCCTCCTCCTCCCTCCTCCTCCCTCCTCCTCCTCCTCCTCCTCCTCCTCCTCCTCCTCCTCCTCCCTCCTCCTCCTCCTCCTCCTCCTCCTCCTCCCTCCTCCTCCTCGATCCTCCTCGATCATCCTCCCTCCTCCCGCCTCCTCCCTCCTCCTCCTCCTCCTCCTCCTCCTCCTCCCTCCTCCTCCTCCTCCTCCTCCTCCTCCTCCTCCTCCTCCTCCTCCCCCTCCTCCTCCTCCTCCTTCCTCCTCCTCCTCCTCCTCCCTCCTCCTCCTCCTCCTCCTCCTCCTCCTCCTCCTCCTCCTCCTCTCTCCTCCTCCTCTCCTCCTCCTCCCTCCTCCTCCTCCTCCTCTCCTCCTCCTCCTCCTCCCTCCTCCTCCTCCTCCTCCTCCTCTCCTCCTCCTCCTCCTCATCCTCCTCCTCCTTTCTCCTCCTCCTCCTCCTCCTCGGGCCCCCGTTTTCTGGCACCTTGGGGGTGCCCGCGTGTGGCCCTCGAAAATGCTCGTCTGGGTCAGGCCGTGGGCATCAGTAACGGCCTCCTTCTTCGCCCTGCTGCTGCTGATGCTCTTCCCTCCTCCTTCTCGTTTCCTCCTCCTCCTCCTCCTTATCCCCCAGCTCCTCCTCCGCCCCCTCGCCCACCTCCCGGTGCTACTGGTCATCCCCTCACCATCCTCAGCACGGCCCGCCTCATGCTCCCAGCAACTCCCGCTCCTCCTCGTCCAGGCTGGGAGACCCCCCTCCTCCTTCTCTAAGCTGAGCTGAACCGATCTATGCAAAGACAGGTAATGCATATACAAATCAGGCTAGGCTGGGTCGGCCAGGTACAGCGAAGCTGAGATGAGACAACCCAGCTAGGCTGGGCTAAGCAGAACTTGACTAAACTGGTCTGGGTGACGATCTACGCTGAACCAAGCTATCGGAGGCTGGTTCAATGCGAGCTGGTAAACAGGCACACTAACACGCGAAAGTGATTCCAAATACTGCAACCAGTATGAACATCAAGTATAACATACAGCTGGAGCTGGAACAACAGCTAAAGACAATGCCAATGCCACAATCACATGCAGTATCCAAAGGCAAAGAAAGGCCACGCGCAAATCTAAGCTTCTAGCCACGCTGGTCTGAGCTGCTATGAGCTCCGCGAATCGGTGAAAAGGCTACACTGGGCACATATGTGCTACGACGAACCACTAACCACCAAGCTGCGGTTATCTGCTGACATTGTTTAACCAACCTGAGTTGAGCGAGCGCAAATAAGCCAATACAGGCTCATCTGGGTTAAGCGACGCCAAGCTACACGTCGCTGAGCGCCGATGACCCCAGCTACATTACAACTGAACATACAAACAACTACGCGAGACCAAGATGCGCGATAGTACGTTCCGCTCTGCGATGCTAGCCCGCGCGAGGCCACGTCAAACTGTGTAGCTGCACGCCTGCCCCTACTACGTAGATGACTGGAGCTACAACTGGACTGTGCGCAAGTCTACACCCAAGGTGCTACTGGCGCGAGCTGGAAGTACAGTTGAGAACGAGTATGAAAATGAAGACGGCACTTGATGCACATGCCGATTTACAAAACGTAAGCATGATATCCAGTTACATAAGCCAAGCATGCCATACATCAACAAATCTGCGCCTAATATTACCAGTCCCAAGCTTCGAAAAGTGGACCTGGCCCCTCCGAGGACACGCTGGTCGCTCCCGCCCAGCAGCCCAACTCTTGGCCTCTGCCAACTCTGAATTGCACTGCTCCGGCTCGTTGCTGGATCCGCCGCCGACGTCCGCCTCGATGGCATCTCCGTCCCTTTGTGTGCCCAGCTGCACACGGAGCTCTGCCAGCTGCTTCTCGAAAGATTTCTCACGGGCTGTCTTGGCGACTTCCTGATCCTTCTGCATTGCGTTGGAGGTGATGAACTCCGACGGGTACTCGAGCTGCTTGAGGCTGTGGAACTCAACCCCTCCGTGGCACCCGCATGCACCACCACATGCCTTCGCCGATGCTGAATTGCACAGCTTTTCTCCACTCCGATTGGTGCACCACCGACACCACCACGGCTGAGCCCACGCCGTGCGATCCTGCTGGTGTCGAGACATCGGCGCCATGTCGGTCCTCAACCGCTCCGACCAACGACCAACGACCAACGACCAACGACCGACCAATGAACGACCAACGATTAACGACCTACCAACGGCAAACGTGAGGGATGCAAAAAACGCCCCTACCATGGGTTAGAAGTGCTGGGAGCTCCCAAAGGCCAGTTAGCCGCCAGGACGCCGCGCGATACGCGCGATACGCAGGGTTTACCCTGTCAGCCCACAGGAGGTTCAGCGCAGAGCGCCTCGTAAACCAGGGTAGGGGCGTTTTTTTACGCCCTTGAAAACGACCGACCAACGCATGGCCAACGACCGCTCCGAAAGAGGCGTGCCGCCAATGCTGTGGTGCGTGGGGCGTGCCACGCAGCACCCTGCCTGGGGCTGACCCGGCGCACCACGGGATGCTGGCAGCGGATCGGCGGCATCCGCGAGTTCCACGGGGAACTTCAAGACCTTGAGCCAAAATGGCTACGGATGGGAAAGAGGAGCAGGAGGGTCGAGGAGGAGGAGGGGTGAGGGGCGGAGGGAGACGAGAAGGGAGGCGAGGAGGAAGGGAGGAGGAGGAGGGGAAGGAGAAGGAGGAGGAGAAGGAGGATGAGAAGGAGGAGGAGGAGGAGGAGGAGGAGGAGGACGAGGAGGGAAGCTGAGGCTGAAGCCGAGGCTGAAGGAGGAGAGAGTCCCCGGAAGACGGAGATGAGGAGCATGAGGAGATGAGGAGGACGAGGAGGAGGAGGAGGAGGAGGAAAGGAGAGATGGAGGGAGAGATGGAGGAGGGGGGGGAGGAGCACCGGCTCTGCTCCCCCGAATGGGCCGGGCTCCTCGTGCAGCAGCAGCGCCTCCGCGAGCCGGACCTGCTGCACGAGCCACGCGAAGAGAATCCTGCGCCCCCGTCTCGCCACGCTGGGGAGGCAGAGGGAGACCTCCCCTCTCGTTTCTCCTCCCCCTCCTCCTCCTCCTCCTCCTCCTCCTCCTCCTTCCTTTTCCTCTCCTCCTCCCCCTCCTCTTCCTCCTCCTCCTCCTCTCCTCCTCCTCCTCCTCCTCCTCTCATCATCATCATCATCATCATCATCATCATCATCATCATCACATTCATCACCATCATCACCATCATCATCATTCATCATCATCATCATCATCATCATCATCATCATCATCATCATCATCATCATCATCATCATCATCGTCATCATCATCATCATCATCCTTCTCCTCCTCCTCCTCCTCCTCCCCCTCCGACTGTTCCTCGCCTTTCTGGTCCCCCCACTCCTCCGCGCCCGCCTCCCCGCGCCGGTCCTGGGCAGGCTGCGCTGCCCGGCGGAAGGGGACGAGGAGGCGGGTAGGGCGCGCAGACGACGAGCGCCGAGGAGGGAGGCCAGGGCCCGCGCTGCGGGCGGGCAGGCAGAAGAGGGGCCAGGCGGAGACAGCCGACAGGGAGCAGGAGGAAAGGAGGACAATGAGAGGACAATTAACAACCAGACCACAAATCTCACCGATTAGCAGCTGGCGACGGGACAGGGAACTACCCCTGTCGGCGCGCTGTGCGCCTTCTCTGCTTGGGGGCGTCGGGGGTGCTGTCAGGCCACACAGCCTTGCCCTTCGTTGCGGGGACCGCCCAACGCTGAATTTTATTCAAGGCCTCTTTCCCTGCTGGGGTGGGGTGCCCACTACACTGAACCACGATCCCCGCTCCCAGCCTTCCGCCCGAGGGGGTCTTGGAACCGAGGCACCCGCACCTCCAGCAAAAGATCTGGCCATACAGAATGGCTGCATTGTGAGACTCATGGACCTCCCTATCCCCGATTCTGAACCGCGGGGGGAGGCGGACGGGTCTACCTTGAGATCCTACTCGATGGTACCGGGGTCCAGGGCAACTGCCGTTACGGAGCCAGTCCAAAACCGAAAACTTCCTTGGGCCACTGTGGCAATGGCTGCACACCCAGGAGGGGCCAACGTTGGAAAGCTAGTGCCCAAAAGATTTATCGAGCTCCTTCCTTGCGCGCCAGACTGCAGGCGCAAGGTTGACCATACACGGGCGGCTTATATTCAGCACAAGCAGCAGCCGCACTAACGATATCTAGCCTCCTCTGGACTAACCACGCTTTGAATTCCGCACGCGCAGGATCTCTGACCTCTGGGTCAGTATCTTCTGGGACACGTTGTACTCCTATCTGAGCGAACTTATCTGCAAGGTCGTCGCCTCGCGTAACACAAGGGGTTTGGACCAGGGAGGCTAGCGAAACTTCATCCAGGTGCGAATTGCACTTGCTGGGCATCACCCGTCGACCTTGAGCTTCTGAAAATACTGGATTCCACCGGCCTCTGACTCGCCCGAAGTCTCCGAGAAACCATGTCAACCGTCGTGCGCGATCTGACTGTCAGCGTAGAGCCACATCGGCCCCTTGGTAAGTTTCAAGGCCCACCAGAGGGCCGCAAGCTCGGCACGCGGACCGTCTGGGCTCCGTCTATTCCCTCGCGCGCTCCTGGCCGAGGGGCTTCAGGGTCCTCTTTTTCCACGCTGGCCGCGGACTGGGCAAGGTAAACGCCCCAGCCCGCACGCGCAATGCGCGCGTAGCCGCTCGAAGCCGAGCCGCCCAGGAAGGCCAGCTCGCACTCGACGCGGTTCTCGAAGTGCACCGTGCCATCGAGTGATACCGTCCGCCCGTCCCAGTCGATGTAGAACGGCAGGCAAGGTGTGTCCCGCAAAGGAGGGGGCGGCACAGGATTCCACGTGGATGGTAGCAGCCCTCTTAGCCACAACTCCAAGTTGGCCCCGTTGGTGCTGTCCCGAACAGCTTCCTCACATAGCTTGGCGCAGTGACGGATCCAAGGGTGATCTTGTGCGCGCGTGCGAAGGCAACTCCATGCTCGGTGGGCCATCGTCTCTTTGTGGCCCGTCGTGCGTCGAGCGCATGCACCATTGCATTCGTAGCCTTGAGCGCGGCAACGTTCTTCAGTCCAAATTGCATTACACAACGCTGCGTCAAACGCTCCAGCTTCCCGATAGGACTCCGTTCGTCGCATTCTTGGGATGGTTCTCAGAGCCGACGTGAGATCTGGCGTGCACCCACTGCCCTCCATGGCGATCTCTGGCTGCTTGTTGCCGAAGGTCCTGGATGACGTCAGCAGCGATGCGGACCATGAGCTGGGTGGCGTCGTCTGACTGATGGCAGGCGTCGCCTGCTGCAGGCAGCTGTTGTCGAACTGGTAGATTTTGAATAGCGGTCTCCGCTGTCCGCATCCAGAAACTTGACAGAGTGTCCAGCTCCGACGACGGCCTCGTGTCCACGAGTATCAGTTAAAGAGACACCACCATTCGATGGCTGCATGAACCCGGTGCCCTCTTCCATGTCCTCGTAAGGGTCGTGGTCGCCGTCCATGTTGGTCGCAGTCTGCTGTGGCTGGCGATCTGCAGCCTGGCCATCTGGTAGTTGTTGAAGCGAGGCTGCCTCAGGCTGAGCCATCACTACAAGCGGAGCAATGAGGTGGTCATGCGCATCCGCGGCCTGATCATTGTCGTTGTCTGGTTGACGCGGGGGTGGAGGCCGTCGTATGTCCAGTGCCTGCGTTCAAGACGCTGTCGCTGCGGGACTTCAGATGCTGCCAATCTGTCGATAAAGGCATCGCGGTGCCTTTCTGTCTGCCTCCGAGCGCTGCCACAAAGATCTTGGATGGTGGAGGCCTCCGCGAAGATCCTGGGCAGTGATCTGCGCAGTGGTTCATGGCTGCCTCCATTCAGCACCGTTGAGAGAAAAGCCCCGCACCACTCCTTCCAGTTGCTATCATCTCTGGTATAGCTGAGGTGGTCGTCGAACCATGCCGCTGCCCATTCTCGTAAGTCTGCTTTCATGTCCGCGTAGTCCTGGGCCGCCTGCGCTCTCTGTTCGTCTGGATGCGACGGTGGTAGTCCCATGGTTGAGGGTTTTACCTGACCGCGTCTAGCAGGTGTGGCGGCGCATGAGCCTGGGGTGCTGTCCAGGGCAGCCCCAGGACTTCCAGGCCTTTTTTCGAGTGCCAAAGAATTCGGCCTGCCCTGACATCTCTCTCTGCTGCTCGCTGGAGTTGATGCTCGACGCTGGTACAGGACACCCATCTGGTACAGGACATCCAGCTGGCAAAAGACATCCATCCAGCTTGTGCAGGTGGTACAGGAATTTCAGTTGGCACAGGACACCCAGCTGGCACAGGACACCCAGCTTGTACAGGACACCCCCCTAGTACATTCCTCCACTCCGTCTCGTTAGCCTTCTGCTTGCTGGATGTGGCGGACGCGCGGGGCTCACTGCACGTATCCGTCATTCGCCAAACGTTCTGCTTTGAGTCAGTCCACGCGTCTGGTTCGCTGAGCTGCCATCCCAGCTCTGACAAGCCTTGGATCAATGCTGCCATTGGTCCAGTTACCACATTCCACCGTCCACGGGGTCGTGCTTTCTGTAGGCGTTGAACAGCCGCATGCCATCCAGCTCGAAGCTTGCAATGGTGCTCTGGGACTCTTTTCCAAAGCTTGATCCACTCTGCCACGTGGCGCCTAAGTCCCACTGCTTTGGGGTCCTTTTCAAAGTAGAGGAGCAGCATGACCGTGGAGGTGCTTCGGCCTCTTGTAGTGTAGCCCAGCATGTCGGCTGCTTCAGCGCGCGCGCGTCGTGCTGCGCTCGGCGACTGGCTGAAGGCTGGCACATCATAAGATGACTTCGCCCTGATGTTGACCATGTTCAGAATAGCCAACTTCCGTCGACGCTTGCCAGTCCCTTTGAAACCACGGGCTCGTCGCACTCGCACTTTAGATGCTTTGCGTCTTGCCTGTGCAGTGGTTGTTTTCCTTAGCCGTTCTCGAGCCATGTCGATGCCAAGGTCGCGCACGTAGTCTGCACTTCGTACCGGAGCACCTAGCTGAAGAGCTGCCCGTGATACCGCGTTCTCTATGCTAGGATGCGATGTCATGACTGCCGACTTATCTGACATCTCCAGCTTGCGTTCGATGCATCCCTTGATGAGCTCCACGGCGACCGTGGTGAGCTCATGCTTCACCTGCTTGTACGAGCCGTCTGACCGCGCGGTGACGTCGCCCACATACTGCCGTGGAAGAGGAGGAAAGGAAAGGCAGGGAGCTGGAGGAAAGGAAAGGCAGGGATACGTGAGCAGGAGGAAAGGAAAGGGAAAGGCAGGAAACATCAGAAAAGGAATTGAAGCATGAGAGGGGTGAAAGCAGGCTGCTTCGCATGAACTCGATGCCATCCAGTGCCAATGGGCTTGGTGCCTCGATATATCTTATTGGCTGTGGGCCAACTTACGATGCCAGCCCATGCTCGCTCCGTCCCGTTCCCAAGGGCGCCGCGTCCCCCCGTGATGGTGGGATGGGGAGACGGGGAATCAAAGGGCGCCGATACCGCTACGCCTTGGACCTCTCTCGGGGCGCGACGAGAACCTCGAGACGAATCCAGCGGCGGCGACGAGGGCCTCCCAGGAGGCAAAAAAAAGAAATTGCGGCAAAGGTATCGGTATGGATACTTTGTCGAATAATCCCCCGGCTCGTCCCGTGGCTGGCTCTCTTCCGACCTCCGCCCCCCTCGCCCACGCCTCCCGTGATGCGCCGCGGCCAGGCGCGCCGCCACTCTTTGCTCTTTTGGTCGCGGGGGCAGCTACCGTAGGAGTCATCCTGCAGTGCAGAGATGTTGAGCGATCTGGTAGGGCAATGGCGTCTCGACCCCTCGCGTACACAGTGGAAACAGACTGCTGGGCTTGAGCTCTGGAAGGGGGGGGGGAGGTTCCGTTCGTCTGGCAACGCCAGGACAGTGGTAGCTCTTAGTGCACCAAGCGGTCGCGAGTTGGTTGCTTCGAGAAGCGTTCATACTCCATGCGCTTGTCCGCCGCGGCGGCGGCGGCGCCGCCGCCTCCTCCTCCTCCTCCTCCTTCTCAGCCACGGCCTCAACCCTCAGCCTTAGCAGCAGGACGATAAGGACGTGCATCTTCACTGCGTGACCTTGTGGGCAGAGGATGTCGCATGGGAAAGGGCTTACTGTGATAATGCTCCTTCTGCATCCCGCTCCTCCGAAGCCTCAGGAACACCCCGAAAACCTCACACCATGTTCAAAGCGTATGGTGATATCCGAACCACACCACTCCTTCTCTCCTTCTCTCCCTCCCTTCCACTCTCTCCCCTGTCCCTCCCCTCCCCCATCTCTTCCCTGTCCCTCCCCTCCACCCTCCCTCATATCCCCTCTCCCTCTGTCCCCGTCCTCCTCCTCCCCCAACTCTTCCTCCTCCTCCCCTATCCTCCTCCTCTCCCTCCTCCTCCTCTTCCTCCTCCTCCTCATCCTCCTCGTCGTCCTCCTCCTCCTCCATCCTCCCTCCTCCTCCTCCTCTTCTCCTCCTCCTCCTCCTCCTCCCTCCTCCCTCCTCCTCGTCTTCGTCCTCCTCCTCCTCATCCCTCGTCCTTCCTCCTCGTCCTCCTCCTCCTCCTCGTCCTCCTCCCTTCTCCTCCTCCTCCTCCTCCTCCTCCTCGTCCTCCTCCTCCTCCTCCTCCTCCGCCTCCTCCTCCTCCCCTCCTCCTCCTCCTCCTCCTCCTCCTCCTCCTCCTCCTCCTCCTCCTCCTCTCCTCCTCCTCCTCCCCCTCTCCCCCTCCTCCTGCGCAGATCCCCCCTCCTCCCCCCTCCCCCCTCCTCCCCCCTCCCCCCCCCGCCCCCCCGCAGCGGGGCCGCCCCTACCCTTGGGAGCGGCGCGAGCGCCCCCCCTCCCCCTCCCTGTGCGCTCCCGACAGGGCGGCACGCGAAGGTCACCCCCCGCTCGGTCAGACGCGGCGCGGGGCGCCCGCCTCGGGGAGGGCGCCCGCGGCGGGCGGCGCGGGGCGACAAGCGGGGGGGGGCCAGGACGAGTCCAAGACAAGGATAACACCGGGCGAGAATAATGCGGGATGACGATTCATACAAAAACTAAAGAAAACGATTGAAAACATAGTTTTCTGCATTTCTGCACAAGTTTCTGACTGGAGGAAAACGATTTAAAACATAGTTTTCCAGCCCGCGGCCGGTTTCTTCTAATCGTCACCCTGGGCGCCGCCGCGTGAACACGACCCCCGGTCATTTATTAACCGTCATCCTCCATTACATCCAGAATCTCTGAGATCTGGCGGCTCTGCAAGACGCCTCGGGCGCCGCGGCCTCCCTCTCCGAGCGCTCCAGAACGTTTTGAGACCGCTCCGGATCGCTCTGGAACGGTTCTGTCCTCGTCCGAACCCCGTCCTGCGACAGGCGGGGGGGTGGTCGGATCGGCCGTCCACGAGCGAGGGGTCGTGGCCCAGGGGCCAGCGCGCGAGGCCGCGGAGACGGACATGTTGTCTGGCCATGGGTCAAACCCTTGCGAGCGGCTGTCGACGAGAAGGGCGGGGATCGGATCGGCTCTCCACGAAGGAGGCGGGGATCGGACCCGCCGCCCACGCGCTCAACTGGATCGGATCGAGACCACGGCGCGAACTAGAGTGTGTTATGTGTTATTCTTGCTCGTGCTGGTTTCGCTTTCCCTCGTTCCGTCGTCGCGCCGCCTCTGCTGCAGGACGAAATCAAAACGAAAACGGCCCACGGAATCGCCGAGGCACAGCTCACCTCGCGCCCTGACGGGCCAAGCCCGGCCCTAGCTGCTGGGCGAGCGCCGAGGCCGTTCTGGCTCGACGGTCAGGGATCGGCGGGGAGGGGGGTCCGGGCCGACCTTCACGGTGAGCACAGTCTTGATGCACACGTCTTCCGAAGAGGGAGGTAGGAAGGGGAGGTGGGGGGAGGGGGAGGGGGAAGGGGAGGAGGAGGAGGAGCAGGAGGAGGAGGAGGGGGAGGAGGAGGAAGGAGAAGAGGAGGAGAAGGAGGAGGAACACGCGTCACCGGGGGGGGGCGTGATCCGTTACAGACTGAGGGCAGTGTGGGCCGCGCTGCGTGCCTGGCGCAGCATGGAGTCGGTAACGACTGCCGCTGGGCTCTGGCCTTGCCGAAGCTTGTGGTACATATGATACGTCATGATCAGGGCGCGAAGAACCCTTTGCCAGCCGACCCCCCCTCCGCTGTAGTTCCCATGATCCCCAAACCCTAGCCGCATCAAAGGCTCGGGAGGGGGGGGCAACGAGATCAGCGGCGGCCCAGAGTGGCGGACAGAGGATATAGTGCGAGATCGCGTCAAGACAGCCGTCACTCAATCAGGTAAGCCTTGCACCAGACGGTGCGTGAGCAGAGAGAAAACATGCAGCCAACATGCCATGAGCAGTGTGGCCAGATCTTTACTACGCGCTCCCATTCGCGAGCTGCACCACCGTCTTGGCGGGAGCAGTCAGCGAGTCGCGCATGGGAGCCAGCAGCTGCCAGCACATTATTCCACACAAAGTGCCCCCAAATGTGGCGAGGCCTTCCACGCCTCCTTGCTCCAGCAGGCTTGCGCAGATCTGAAGTTCCCGGTTCAAGCACCGAGCGTCGAACTGGATCGCTCCCGTGTCGCCTCGCCAGCTGCCCCATGTACACCACCTGTCTTCTAGCGGTGTGTGTGTGTGTGTGTGCTGAGCTTGTCTTGCCCAGCAATGTTTCTTAGCGCGGCTGCGTTAGACACCCTACTAAAACACGCATGAAGATTTCGACATATTCTCGGGATACAGCCGTTCTGGAAGCCACCCAGCCTTTGTCGCTCTGCTTTGTCTAAGCACGCAGCAAAAAGCGCGCGCAAAAGTTTAGAAACAGTGCGCGCATTGAAAGACAGTGTTTTACGGTGCCTGCTCATTCTAGCATGTGACAATATCGAATGCAACACCGTAAAATCTGGGGTTGCTGCTCCGAGTCTGCGGCTTAGCTCGGATCCGATCCGCCCGTCTGCCGACAATGACGCGCCAAGAAATACGATGGAGCTCTTGTTTGCGATCGGCGCACCGGCATTGTTGTAGATGTCGTCGTCTGCCCTGACTTTCATGAGTTCGAGTTTGCCCCGATTGAAGCTCAGGCCACAGTGCGACCCGCAAACCTCGACGCACTTCATCAACTCCTGCACCACCGCGGAATCGCTGCCGATCAAAAGAGTGTCGTCCGCATATACCATGTCCCGTACCAGACGCGTTCTTGTCTGTGGGCCGATGCGCCGGTGGAGTTCCACGTGGGCGCCGGCCATTGCGATGGTGAACAGGAACGGTGACAGGGGGCATCCCTGACATATTCCATAGCGTTGGGGTCGCTCGTCAGAATTGGACCCGAAGTCCGTCGCATTGAAAGCCCGTCTCTCGTAAATTGCAGACGCCATCTGCACGAAACGGCACGGGCAACCGAATGTTCGCAGAGAGGATGCCAGCGCAGAGGGCGACGCCGAATCGAATGCTTTCACACAGCCCAACGCCAAGAAATAGACTTTGCCGTCTCGAATACTCCATGCGTCCTCACGGGCCCTGCGGGCGAAGATAACTGCGCCCGCCGTGCCCCGTTTGGAACGGAAGCCACATTGTGTCTGCCAGATTCTGTATTCGGCCCCCGCGTGCCTCAGCCGCCTTGACAACGCAATTGCAGACATGTTGTATCCAATGGACAATGAGCTGATTGGCCTATAGTGATCGCATTCTGAGGGGTCACCCAGTTTCTAAATCATCCGCGTGCCCCACGCGAGCGCTATGGATCCACCCTCCGTGGCTGTCCTCCAAAACTCTGGCGGCAAGTCGTCGGGCCCTCTGGCTGTTCCTGGCTTGGGAGCGAGCTGCGCGACGTACCGTCTTCCGTGATGGCGCCAACATTCATGTTCAATTCGGTTTCGTAGAGGGCGTCCGTCGGCATGGTGCCCGTCGGCCGCGCTGCCCATTGTGCCCGCCCCAGGCGCTTAGCAAGAATGTCGGCTCGGCAATCGCTGTTCGCCATCTTCCCCGCGGAGTTTCAGTCTCCGTCGGCGTGGGCCCATCCAGCCAGGCCGCCCCGTCCCGCGCCACTGCTGACTTTGATCTGTTCCGCAATGACTCGTTCCCCTTCTGTTTTACCTTGTCTCCTTGCCGTAGAGCGCCGCGCGATGAGCTCGAGCGCGCGAGGTCGGATCCATGGTTTCCGAGGCATCAAAGGCCGTGCTGGCGAAGCGATGTCGGACGCATTCCGGGACCCATCAACAAGCTGACACCATGCCAAATTCACATCATTCCTGCTGGGCGCCGCCTCCTGAAAGGCGCCCAAATATTCAACTGGCGCGTCGACGAAACGTTGTTGAGAAACGCAGTCTCGAGGCTAACTCGCACCAGGCCGACGCTGAGGCTCGCCCACCAAAGCCTTGTTCACGCGGGCGCCGGCCTTCGCCAAGCAGCGGCGCGAAGACAAAGGAACATCGGACAGCGCACGCACGCGGGCAATGCCGCGCGCCCAAGGTTGCTCGCATACCGCATAGTCTATCCGGGAGTGCGCGCGCCATTCCGCGCGGCCCCCTGCCCGGCAGCCCGCGTTGTAGCTCGTGGCCAGCTGCCCCGCGGCGACTGGAAAAATGCACGCGCGTGGCACGTCGACAAGCGCGAGCGCATTTCAACGAGCAAGCACCTATTGGCATCATCCGCACTGCTGCGGCCCGGGCGCCTGAAGAAGTAAGGGCCCACAGTGAGGGCTTCGTCGTCGAACGCGTCGTAAAGCTTCGCGCTGGATTCGCCGAAAATCAACTTGGGGCCGTGAAAAAAAAAAACTGGAAGTGACGAGCTCTCCCAAGTTTTTTTTAACAAAAAAAAAAAACGGTCGCCGTGGATAATCGCACCCAGAATGAGGAGCATAAGCAGAGAGCGCCACCGCCCCCCTCCCCCCACCCCGCCACCACACCCACCTGGCACGCGCAAGTTCACGGACACCATCCGGTCAGAAGCCTGACAGAATCCGACGATAAACTGCTTGAGGCAGGGGTCGATGATGAAACCGACTCCTGCCCGGCCCTCCTCCGCGCCCCCTTTGCCGCCCGACATGATCACAAGAAAACTTGAGTCCGTCATGAACGTGTCTGACTTTGGTATCCACGTTTCTTGAACACACAATAAAAGTACGCTGGCTCTCTTCATGGCAGCTTCGAGCTCAACCTGTTTCGACTCAGTGTATCCTTCTACGATCCATGACGCGATAGCGAATTCTTCTCCGGCGGGCCGTAAACGACGCCCCCGGACAGCAAGAAGCGGTAGCGCGGCTTCGTCGACACAAGGGCTCCCGCTTGATGAAGTGCGAGGGCCTTGCGTGGGATCGTCGCGCTTCGGCGTCGGCCCCATGCGGCACTCGCGTGAAACTTCTCTGCTCTCGCGCCGCTGGCCCCGTCATTTTCTCCCTTCCCACCTTGTCCCTTCCTCTTCCCATTGGGCCCCCCTTTCCGGCTCCCTTGGAAGGGGCGCCATCGAGCTTGCGTTTCATCTGATCGATGAGGTTCGGGAAGTCGGGGCAGTCCGCGTCTGAGAACCATGTTCCCCAACCGGTCCCGCGCGCCACCTTATGACTGCCATTGTCGATGGAAACTTCGACGGCAACATCTTCGCCCGCCCAGACTTTTCCATCTTCGGGGTCGGCCCACGCGGCCACGCCATCATATCCCCCACTTTCGCAGTGAGTACTTCATTCCGAACACGAGAGGGGTAACGACACGCTACTGTTATGGTTGGTATTGTTTTGCCCAAGCTGTGTTTCCCCCCTCCTTCATACCCGCTTTCCGGAAGGCTTTAACTGCCGCGTCGCGGTCTCCGATGGTACAACACCTCGCAAATATGATCCCCTGGGGCTCCCCCTTGTCGTGCATTCCTTCCAGCTGTGGCGCGCGCAATTCCCGCGCCTGGTTATTCATCCACCTCTTCGCAGACTCTAGGCCCGCGAGCGGTCTCAAGGCCCCGAACACCATGATCTCGCCCGTTTCCCGGGAGTCCGCGGCGCCCGGGCCGCCGACTTTCAGCGTGGACAGTTGCGCCTCCAACTCCTGGATCTTGCGCGTCACGTCGTCGTTGGCGCTCTGGTTGGAACGGGGTGTTTTGTGCAGGTCCATGGTGTTCTGGAGTTTCGCGGGGCGCATCTTCGCCTCCTCCATCCTCTCCCCCGCATTCCCAATGCGCTCCTCCGGTGAGCTCATCCTCGTCCCAAGCGCCCCGCGCAGCTGCGCGAACTGGCCCTCGAGGTTGGTCATCGCGGTCCGCAGCGGCTGCGCCTCCTCCCAGAACAGCTGAGCGATCTCGCGAGGCGCTGGTGGGTGAGCATCTGCTGCTGCGGATCCCGAGGCTGCTCCTGCTGTCGCTACAGCCAGTTGTGCGTGAAAGGCCGCCATAGGGGTAGATGGCGCCTGCTGCGGAGCCGCGGGCGATGAGATCTGATGCGCCCCCAGGCGGGGCGGCGACAAGTCGAGGTCATCCAACCCATCCATTTCGCCGGGCAGGCTGACCTGGCGCCGGCGCCCGTCGCGCGAAAGAGCTGCTCCAACTGGCGCCCCTGGCGCCCGCGCGTTCGCGCCGGCCGTCGGAAGACGAGGGCGCGGGAATGGAAAGTTGGGAACGTTGAAAGTAGATTGTAAGATGTGCAACAAATCGCCTCGATGAGAACGCCCCTTCAGGGGCGCCCCTTGAGCCGAACGTCTTGAGCCGCGAAACGCTTGAGCCACGCGTCCGAATTAGCCCGGGCCACGAAACGCTCGAGCCACGAAACGCTTGAGCCATGACGCGCTTGAGCCGCGCCAGGTCAGCCGACGAATCCAAATTTGCGCGAGGATTGGGGCGGGATCTTGACTCTCCCACTCGCGATCCAAGCACCTGTCAGAGACTTGACGCGAGGCCTCGCGCGCGAAGGTGGCCTTCGCGCAAGAAGCCTTTTTAGCCGAGCCCGCTGGCGGCGAAGGGCCTGGGGGGAAAGCGGGGGGTGCTCGGGGAAGAGGGAGCGCAGGCGTCGACCGATGAGATCAGGCATGCCGTCAAAAACAACTTGAGTTTGAGACCGGAGTGAAGCCGTGAAGTGGGCTTGCCAGCGGGGGGCCCGCGACGGGCCTCTCCCCCCTGAGCGCAAGCAAACGTGGATGCGCGAGCATGGCAGATGACAGCGGGAAGGAGAAAGAGGCCAATGCAAGCCGCAGGGTTAGGGGGATCAGAGAATGGGGCAAAAAGAAAAGCAAATCTCTGGGCGGTGCCGGCGGTGCCCCGCCAGCTGTCAGCGCGCCACTTCTCTGAAACGGCGCGGACAGCGGGCCCTTCCGCGCAGGCGCGGGCGCGGGGTCTCTCCCGCGAGCCCCCCCGCCCCCTAAACGTCCGACCCGCCGCCCTCCACGTAACAAAGAGACAGACTCGACATGCGAAGGGGCTCTGGCGCGCGCAGCCACGCGAGAAAATGCAACTCAGAAACTGAGAGGCTGGACGCGGGGAATCGCAGCAACGCGCGCAGGGCCAGCAGCTGCTTCTGGAGGTGAGCGGGAGGGGGGGGGGGGGGGGGGGGGGGGGGGGAAGAGCTGACACATGTAAAAAAGGCAAGGGGGGGCGGGGGTACTGTAGAACCGCGGGCGCGCATCGGCAGGCGCGGGGGCTGCTGCTACCGCGCGTTCGCGAGACCACCAATTCTGGCCATTCGCTAGAAACTGATCTTCCGCGGTGGCTCATGGCCCATTCTGAAAATGGAAGTGTCGGCTGGAACGGCAAAATAGAAAACTCGGCGCGCGGCGGGCCAAACCCACGGGTGTCTTCGCGGAGGGTCTCTTGTTCCCCCTGGTTCAGGATGGCCGATGTGGGCGCCAGGCGGCATTTCTCGGGCTGCAGCTCGAGCATCGCTAGCTTCGCTGCTGCGTCAAAAGACGGAGCGGTTCCTGGAAGAAGGGAAAGGGATGGGAGGGGGGCTCCAACTTCGTCAGCACAGGCACCAACAGCGGCGGCGAGAGCAAGGGACCGGAAGACTGGGTCGACGCGCTCCCCATTCGAACCCCAGACAGGGACGGGCCGGGCAATTGCTCGGGAGGCGGCTTCGCACGCCTGGACCAAATGCCGCACCGGCGGGTCCATCCCGGCGGGCCCAGGGCGTTCCTGACAGCGGACATCCCTGGGGAACGCCGTGACAGATCGGGAACGTTCGTGTGCGTCGGGAGTGCAAAAATCCCATCGGAGCCCTCGGACAGAGCGCGGATCGAATTCAGGTATCCTCGGGAGGGCCAAAGCGCCGCAGCAACGCCCTCAGTCATTGTCGAGACAGATCAGGGGGAGCAACTTCGAAGTCAAACGAGAAACATGGGCGCCAAGCTGGCGCGTCTCCGCCAATGCTACACAGACGGGTTTCGGCATCCAGGTTAATGATGCGGGTCCCAAAATTTCGACCCCCTATGAGACCATGTTGGGAACTGTGGGCTCACTGCTCTGCAACTTTACTGAGATGTATGTTGGCGATTTCACCGCGGGCCTTACTGTCGGTGCCCTTTAAACTCAATGGCCTGAAAGTGGCCGCGTCACGCGCGCAGTCAATGATATTCCGATGATCTCCACCTCTAGGGATGAATGCGAAATTCGACTGGTTGAAACCTTCAGCGGGGCTCGCGCCTGGCAATAACCGCAGCGGTACATCATGAAGTATATCCGCTGCAGCTGGCGCGGCTCGCCAAGCCCCGTAGGGCAATCGGTCGGGGCTAGGGGGGGGGGCCTTCCCCGCCGAGGGGCCCCGGCAAGGTCTCCAGGGGTGGAAAGGGGGGGCGGGGGGAAGATAGGGATCAAGGTAGTCAGTGATGGATTGTTCTCTGTACGTCGCCTCCTTGAAGACAGTCTCCTACTGCTCGCTGATCGCCGACGCCGCGTCGAATGGGGTCTCTGACGACGCTGCAATCTGCCAGCTGCGCATGCCTGATGCCACTCAGAGCCGGCCGCCGCGGCGTCGGGATCCACGCCGTTGCCAGCCGCGCGCTGCTGAACTGGGTGGATTTTGAAGCGTTCCGGGGCGCCAGCCAGCGAGTCGCCCCCGCGTGGAACTCGCTGGCGACGACGCCCCGCTCGAGCAGCTGGCTGTCCAATGAGATCGAGGCGGCGCTGGTTGCAGTCCGTTGAGAGGGCTCGGAAGGAGTCCGCATCCGCGAAAGCCGCGCCGTCGTTCGCGAGGTCCAGGAAGCGCCGAGCTAGAGCCGATGAACCGCGCAGGGGCCTGGCCAATCGAACGTCTCGGCGGCAAACAATTCGAGCAATGGGCCGCGGCGCCACGCATTCCGCCTCGACCGCCCCGGCGCCGGCAGATGGCCGCCGAGGCGCTGCAGAGCCATCGGGGTGGAGGCATCGTTGCAACCTATCTCGAGTCAGCGCTGCCGCCATATGCATCAGTTCCTCGACCCGCTGCCATCTCCGCGTCGCGCGCAGCGAAGAGATGTCAACAGAAGGGTCGCACACTACCTGGCCTTAAACGTGGAATGCTCCGACCAAGCCGCCTGAATCCAGGCGCATTTCTTTGAAGACCTCCCATGGGTGGACCAGAAAAACGAGCGATAATTGGCCTGCTGCCAGGCTCGAACCAGAGGACGTCTCAAGCGACGCTGCACACGAGCCCAAACACGCAAGAGGCCCAGGGGCCTGACCCCCCCCACCCCCCCAGCTCTTTCCAGGATGAACGCAGTCCGATCCCACCTAGCAGGCCAGCGCCGTCAACGCAATGCTGCAACGTCTCCTCGAAGCGAGTGTCGCGGAAGAGGTGGCCCGGGATGCTCCGAGACTCAGTGGGCGGTGGCCGCTCGCGAAGTACATGGAAAACGACTATCGCGTGATCCGAGAGCGCATAGTCGCTCAGCTTGTCAGCGGCCTGAATGATACTGGTCGCGGTGTCGCAGTCGAAGATGGCGCGGTCGCCCGGCGAAATGAGGAAGCGGTGGATCGTGCCCAGCGAGTGCGAGGCTCCAACGAAATGCGTCGGGAGAGGGCTTTCTTTTTCCAGCATGCAGTAATCAAGAGACTCTGCCAGAACGGTTCAGGTTGATTTGCCGCGCCATCTTGGGGCCGTCGAGCTCGACGTTGCCGAGGGAAGAGCAGGGGCTGATGTGTGAAATTGCTCGCAATGACATCGCCTGCGCAGACCGCTAATCTAGTTATCCCATTTTCACGGGCCAAGGCCAGGTTCCTGTCCCAGTGCTGTCGGATAGTGCTTCGGAGATTAGCGTCGTTGCAAACATTGCGGTGGCTGATGACGCGGGTGGCGCGGCCGTCTTGCTGCGCGATCTCCAGCATGTGAATGCGTCCAGGAATGATAACCGCGCGTCGAAGTTGGGGAAGCTCAGCTTCGGTCAGATGCCACGCGAGATGCGGTGCATGCCAGGGGGCAATCATAGCAGCCCCACCAGTGCACTGAGCAGTTCTTTGGCCAGACTGTTCTTGGCTGCCGGGGTGGCCCGAATAGGACGGCCTGAGGTGGGTGGCTTTTTTTTGTTTCCAAGTGCGCGGCGAGCGTCATCTCATTGCCATGGACCTCATGCAGAAAAAAACAAGTGTCGCCGAACTGGAAATTGGATCTTGCTCATTTTCCAACGCCGGAGCTTGCGATTCCAACAGCAGAGACCGCGAGCGCCCCACGATGCGATGATTCGGCCACGTTGGCCTCCACTGCCGACCTCCCATGGCTGGAACCGCCTTCTTGGAAAACGTCCATGCTGAAGTGTCCACGCTTTGGAGCTGTTGCTTGAGCTGCGCGCTGATGCCCTGGAAGTCGACGTTGTGATCGGCGACCGCCTATGGTGACCAGGCTGGCCTGGCGGGCTCATGCACGCCCTGCGGTGGAGCCTCCACAATAACGACGTTGCCAATGCCGATGGTGCCCCGTGCACGAAGCAACCTCTGGTAGCGGTCCCTGTAGGTGTTCTGCAGGGTGCCCAGGAGTCGTCGCCGCTGAACCTCTCGCCGAACTTGTTTAGGGCTCTTGTCAGGGTTGATGTGCAGCGCGTCCTGAACGCCCGTGGCTGCCTTCGCCATAAACTGGCGCCAACCACCGCTAGGGAACTGTAATTGTTGAGCCAGGCGAGCGGGGCGGGCCACTCCTGCAGCTGCCCCTGGGATGTGCAGATGAAAAAGCTTGTCAGGACCCCCCGTGCAGCGCAAAATCGTTGCCATCGAGACCAGCGGCCTTGAACCAGTCCGCAATAGACAGCTCGACCTCCGCGAAGGCTGTAGTCTGGGCACAACCGATGCGAAAGACGCTCGGGTCAGGCGGGCGGTCGTACGTGGCGAGCCTGCCGAAGTCGATGGCGGTGTCCTGGGCCGTCTGGGCCTGAACGACCGAGCGCTGCACGGCGACCAGGTCGTGTCGTAACCCACGTTGGTTTTGGGCCGTGCTGTCGGTTTTGTCCTGGAATCTTCACATGTCCGCGTCATGGGAATCAAGTCTCGCGGCCTGAAGGCGCAGGAAGTCGAACACCGTGTCCCGCATGTTCGTGCGCGCCGTTCCCACGGTGGTGTTGACTTCCGTGCGCATCTCCCCCACCGGCTGCTGGAAGACAGCGTTGAACGCCGCCTCGATCCCCTTCCGCCGTTGACATGGCTTCTGGCCGAGGGCGCTAATGACCGCGCCAAGAGTCACCCACCCCATGTAGTGTGTCGGGTCGAACGCCGTGTCCACCGTCGCGTGTGCGCGGCCGTTCGTGTTCACGGAACGTGGGTGCCAGGTCGATGCCAGCGGCAAGTCTGTCCTGTGCCTCTCGAAAAACGCCATCGACCGGGTCTGCAGCGCCAAGACCTCGATGACCACCGCCAACAGGGGCGGGAATTTGATGGTGCCGTGCATGGTCCCTCGGGCTGTCCGCCCGCGGGGTGTCCTCGCTAGACCGCGAGAAAAACGGTTTCCTCGTCGGTCACGTCTTTGTTCTTCCCGTCCATCGTGGCGAGGGCGGCGTCACCACTGCGATCTTCCGCGTTCGCTGCGAGAGGCAAAGGTCGCATCACTAGGCATGGGCCGCCCTCACCACCAAGCCCGGTGCTGCACTGGCCCCCACAGGAACTGGAAACTCCTCGATCTACCCGCTGGAACCAATGCTGGTGCGATACAAGATGAGTTGATCCGACAGGAGATTACAAAAAAGTTAAGGGTCTGGCTTCGGATTGGAGGTATCCACTTCCTCTCTAAGGGGCGATACTATCTTGACACAAAATCGCTACGGAGGAGGAACAGGAATAATAGGAAGAGGAGGGCGAAGGAAGAGGAGGAGGAGGAGGACCAGTGCAAACCCAAGACGCAGCAACAATGCTGCAATACACCCTCCCTCGAAGACCGCTCTCCATAGATCCGAGAGAGATGGGTCCCTACAGGCATGCATTTTCTCCGCAGGAAATGTTCCCTCAGAAGCCAGCCGCTTGAGAATCCTCAATCGTGCCACAAGCACAATTCACAATTCCTGGATCTTCAACGCCGCGGATCAACGTCATTGTTGCGCCCTGGCGAATACCGTTCCGAAACAAATTTCCTGTGATTTTAATACCGTAACTCTTGCGCCCCGTTTATCCTAAATCGATCCAGAACACCATTCCTGGTACTCCAGCGGTGCGAATCCTTGAAACGGTTGCAAACTTTTGAAAACGAATGCGCGCGGCACTGAAGCGAGATCTACATGCTGAACACCAGCCGCCCTCCATATGTGAATATGTTGCAAACTCTTAAAGCGAGTGTGCTAAACGCTGAATGACTGCCCTCTAGCCGCGAAGCTGCTGCAAACTTTCAACACGAGTGTGCGCGGCGCTGGAGGGATAACCACATTTTGAAAGCCAGTCGCCCTCCATCCGTGCAGCTGTTGCAAGCATTTACGACGAACGCGCGCGGCGCTTAGGCAAGCTGCTGCAAGCTTCACGTGTTGGGGTCCGATTTATTTTGTTTTTATCCACGACGCGTGCCTGCGCAGCAACGCTCCGCGGGGGGCCGGAGGGCGCAATATCGCACCAGAGAAAGAGAGAAAGGCCAAAAACGGCCGCCCCGCCTCTATGCACGTTTCCAGCGGGTACCAGCACCACAACGCCGCGCAGGGCGCGAGCGGGGAGACACCTTGAAAATATCATACCTTGAAAATATCACCTGGCTAAAAACAATTCCTGTTTGCAGGCGCCACAGGGTACCGGCGCACTGATGTGATGTCTTCACAAAAGAAGGAGCTCGGCGCTGCGCCGTAGAGGCAGGCCCTCGTCGCTAGATGGGCGCGCGTCAAGCGAAGCTCAGGCATTGGCCCCTGTCGTTCGACGAACGCCCGGCTCTTTGCGTCACTCGGGCCTTGCTCGCAGCCACTCTTAACTCAAATGAGCTCTGTCAAAACTCACTGTGAGCTGCGCTGCGGGCAGCAGGCTCGGCTGCGATGGTGCACTTGGCCCCATTGCCGAGCCCGCCGCCAGCCACTCTGCAGTCCTCACCTCTCAACTGAACTCGCGCATCTCCCTGATCAGATCGATGGTCGGCTCGCCCTCTTTGCGCAGCTCGAAGGTCACCGGGTAGAAGTGATCTGGGATGCCGGGGGGCAAATTGATCTGGATGCCGCCGAGCAGGCACAGGTAGCCGTTCCCGAACTTGGTGTTGACGGACTTCATCATGCTGTCCTTGACCATATAGTAGGACTGGTGGGCCAGCGCGGCCATCGGATTCTCGGTCCTCGCGATGGCCTCGGAGTGGGGTGCGATCTGACGCTTGCAGAAGTCCATCTGCATGTCGTAACTGTCCTCGTTCTGGCTGTCCTCAGTCCAGCCGCTCCGGCACGCGCTGTAGGCGCCAATCACTGCCCCGCACGCCGAGGAGATCTTCGCCTGGCCCTTGCGCGGGATCTTGCCCACCTCGCCATCCTCGGAGATGCCGACGTGGGGCCCGAAGGCGACCAGGATGTTGCCCTCGTCGGCGACGTGGCTGGAGAACGCCCCGAAGCCAGTCTTGCCCGTGAACGGTGTGCCGCTGATGCCGCCCATGGGGAACACCTCGCCCCAGTAGTCCTGCAAGTATACGGCCATGCAGTCAGACTGATTGTTTATTTCGTCAGGACAGAACGAAGTGCCCAGAAGGGTGTTCTCGCTGGTGAACCCGTACTTTTGCAGAACCTGCAGGGACCGGCGGTGAACCGCCTCGCCTGGAAGGGCGCCTGGGAAGAACTTGTGCAGCGACTGGTACACGGGCGATTGCGCGGGCGGGCTCCATGACATCCATGCGAACACCTCGCGCTGTGCCCCGACCGAAGCCCACGGCGACCGCCTCAAGTCCTGTTGGATCGAAATGTTCGAAAACGTATCCAGGAGGTCGATGGTGGCCTCCCCCTCCTGGCGAACTTCGAACATGAGCGGGAGGAAATGGTCGTCAAACTCTGGGTGTGGCAGGTTCAGCTGTATGCCGCCGAGGAGCACCAGGCGGCCGCTCCCGAACCTGGTGTTGACGATGCGCAGCATGCGGTCCTTGACCATCTCGAAAGCCTGGTAGGCGCACGCGGCCATCGGATCGTCGGCCTTGGACAGCCTCTCCGCATGGGCGGCAAACTCCCGCTTGATCTCGCTCATCTGCATGTCGGCCTCGTCCATCTCAGGGTTGCCGCCTTCGCCGCAGAGGCACGCCTTGTAGGCTCCGATGACGGCGCCGCAGGCGCTCGAGTTTCCACTCTGGCCCTGGCGGAGGTACTTCCCCACCTCTCCATTCACCGAGACGCCGACATGAGGGCCGAACACGACGATGATGTCGCCATTGTCCGCGACGTGGCTGGAGAAGGCCGCGAAGCCTGTCTCGCCGACGTACGGTGCACCGCCGATGCCGCCCATGGGGAAAATGTCCCCGTAATATTGCCGCATCACCGTTGGCAGGTCGTCGTCTTCGTTGTTGATCCGCCTACCCCTTGGGGTTCGTCTGCGTGTGAGATGCTTCCCCCTCCCCAAACCCCTCTTCCGAGAGACCGGTCTGGTCAATTTGGAGGTGGGGGGGTCCCCCGCGGACGCCCCGAACGCATCATGGGGGGGCAGAGGGTCCCAAACAGGCCAAGAGGGCACCATGAAGCCCCCATGGACGGACCAGTAGGGCCACAGCCGCCGAAAGATCAATCGAAAACACCCACGCTGGCCTCTGGACGGCCTCAGAGTCCCCCAAGACGCCCCGAGAAACCCTCAACAGGCGTCCCAAATTGCGTCAAAGACATAGCCTCATTTCCATGGGAAAACTCGATTTTCTAGCACAATCGCCTCTTCTGCGATCAGGGGTCGGCAGTGTGGCGTAAGTCCAAGAATCTCATCAGGACAGAAAGAGGAGCCCAGCAGAGTGGTCTCCGGCCTGAAGCCATACTGCATCTCGAGCACGGCCCTCGAGCGGTTGTGCACGACTTTCGACGGCAGCGCGTTGGGGAAATGCCTCTGCATGGCGGCGAAGCACGGGGAACCGCACTCGGGCGACTTGCCGAGCCAATGGAACACCCGGTCCTGCGCCGTCTCCTCCACCTCTGAAGGGGCCCTGGGACACACGAAAACATACACAAAGATAAAAGGATTCCCCATACTTCTTCCTATCTCTTCTGGGTGTCTGTCTCCCCCCCCCGCTGCCCATATCTTCCCATACCTTCTGGAGAATCGACGATGAATTATGAATCGTGTTGCGACAAGATTCATGTCCATATCCAGTGCCTTTTGGCTTTTTTTTTTTGGAAGCGGCGCCACAAGGCCGAGGCGAACTGGATATGGATAAAAATCGAGCCTCTAGGGGGCAAATCTATCCAGATCCAGTGCGCCTCGGGTTTCTTGGGAAGGGAGCCCGAAACTCCACACTGCAGTGGATATAGACAGAAGTTCTGCCCGCACGCGTCTCTGTGTGTGTGTGTGCTTTGAACCTCGCGGCTTTTCCCCTCCTCTGAACCTTGCTTTGAACCTCGCGGCTTTCCCCCTCCTCTGAACCTTGCGGCCCTGTGTGTGTGTGTGTGCTTTGAACCTCGCGGCCTTTCCCCTCCTCTGAACCTTGCGGCCCTCCTGTGCTTTGAACCTCGCGGCTTCTCCCCTCCTCTGTGTCTCTGCGTGCTTTCTCCCCTCGCTTCCAAAAGATACCAAACGATGCCAAACTACGGCCTGTACTGGTCAGGCCGCTTGACGAGGAGGCGCGCGGTATGACTTGGTTATGCCCAGAAGCGAAAGCGGGGTAGGTAAATCACGCTCTGATGTTCCCCTCCTCTGAACCTCGCGGCCCGCGGGCTGGCACCGGAAGGCCTCGTCGGCCCCGTCGCCTGCGGCCGCCCGGGCCTGCCTCCCGGCCCGGCGGCGCGCGCGCGCGGCGCCCCGGCACGCGCCCGCTGCCGCCCCCGCGGCCGCCGCGGCGGCGAGCGGCGGGCTCGCCCCCGCCGCCGCGGGCGCGGCGCCGGCGCCCTGCGCGGGTCGGGCGAAAGGGGCGCCCAGACCCCCTCGAGTCATGAAAAAATCACAACGGGAGGTTTTTCCATATTTTCGGCCTCCGGGGGCCCCTACCGGGCCTCGGGACCGTCAAAAAACGACTCAGGAGGAAACACCGGTCCTGGGGAATGGGTCCAAACCTCTGGGGGTCCACGTCATGAAAAAATCATGACGTCGGGGGTCTGGGGGGGTAGCAAAGGGGGGGTCTGAGACTCAGCTCGAGTCGCTGATTTTCCCGTCGCCTCCCGGCGCCGGAGGCGGCCCTGCATCGAGGAGTGGGCCCCTCGGTGGGGCCGAAGCCAGCTGCGTATGCAGCAAATTTCGTGACCCCCCCCCTTTCCCAATCCCCCCCCCTTCGCCCGGCCCGACCTGCGCAGGCGCGGCCGGCCGGTGCCGCGCCGCGCCCGGCGCCGGCGCCGAGGGCGCGGGGGGCAGGAAGGCCGCGGGCCTGCTGAGCATGGCGCCGGCGGGGCGGACTCCGCAGGAGGCCGCGGCGGCCAGCAACGGCGTGTTTTGGTGCGAAGGACACCCCTCGGGCCCAGAAAGGGCTTGAGCCACAGTGGCTGCGGGAGCTTCGGGTTCAGAATTGGGGATGGAATCCCAAGCGAAGCGCCCAGCCAGCCCCACCAACACGTCTGGGGGCGCGGCACGGTGTAATCTATACGGGGGTGGAGGAGGAGAACGGAAGGGAGGGAGGAGGGAGGAAGGGAGGGAGGAGGGAGAAGGGAGGAGGGAGGAGGGAGCATGAAGAGGATGAGACGGAGGACGACGGAGAACGACGGAGGACGGAGGAGGAGGAGGAGGAGGAGGAGGAGGAGGAGGAGGTGGACGGAGGTGGATTGAGGACGGCGACGCTGAGATGGGAAGAGGATGACGAGGGCGACAAGAAGAGGAGGATGGATGAGGGAGGGAGGAGATGAGAGGGGCTTGGGATGTGCTTGGTGCCCTAAGGGTTTCGTCGAAAGTCTGAATCTGCGTGAATTCCGTCGGGATTTTCGGAAGTGGGAGCAGGGAGCACGTGGAGTAGCAGGGACAAGAAGGCCTTTACATCGCAATCGTAAACATTACGGGCGTCATTGCCTCTATTCGGCCCGCGGGACTCTGGCAACTAGGTCAAGACAGAAACATGTCGTACTGAAGTTAGACTGAGACAGGCAGCCCTGTTGCTTTGCCCGCCGCAAGGCGTTGCTTGTTGCCACGACGTCGGACGTCGAGGGGTCGAGCGAAGGGGGAACAAACAGACGGGGGGGAAGGGAGGATTAGGGCGACAGGGTAGAGGGAGACTGGGCGGAGTGCTCAGGTGGGGCGAGAGGAGCGCGATGTTCAGATAGGCTCAGAGGGGATAGTGGGAGGATTGAAAAAGGTCGGGAGAAAAACGGCAGTGGCAAGACACGAGGACGAACAACAGAAGAGGCAGCTGCAGCTGGAGCGGACACAATAGCAAGAGGAACAACGACAGAGCTGGCGTAATCAACCACAGAGCCAACGCAATCCTGTCCGCCCTCTGCCTGGGCCTGCGTCGTACCGTCATTGTGTCCACCTCTCCATGTGTCACGTCATGATGCTGTGGCACCCCTGGCTGACTTCGAGGAGGCGCGGCAAATGTGTGCACGACTGGAAGCCTGCTGGGCTCCTACACCCTGGGCGGCTGGAGGGGCCTTGGTACAAAGCAGGCTCCACATGCATACACAGCATTACGCCGAGGTGCAGCCCCACCCCGTAGTGGTGATCATCTCCCCCTGCGGATGCGACTGCAATCGAACTGGCCAAATGCAAGCGCGACTCGCTAACAACATGCCAGAGCAGGTCATCGATCCCTTGTGTCACCCACACGTGCATCAGTAAACGGGCTGCAGCGCCAAGGGAGGGGGCCCTACGCACGTGGGCAGTGCAAAGCCGATCGCGTCTCGCCTCGAACAAGAAGGAGGATACCGCGTATATCTGCCACCGTGCCGCGAGGCACGTCGTCGTCGTCGGCGTCGTCGTCGGTCGCCGACGTCGAAGAAGTCGTGCACGTCGTCGACGTCGTCGTCGTCGTCGACGGTCGTCGTCGTCGTCGTTGTCGTCGTCGGTCGTCGGCCCGTCGTCGTCCGTGGTCCGCAGAATGTCGTCGTCGTCGTCGGTCGTCGGTCCGTCGCCCTGCCCTTTGTCTTTCCACCTGCGCATCTCGTCCTCCCGCTCCTCCTCCTCCTCCTCCTCCTCCTCCTCCTCCTCCTCCTCCTCATCCTCCTCCTCCTCCACATCATCATCATCAGCATCATCATCATCATCATCATCAGCATCATCATCATCATCAACATCATCATCATCATCAGCATCAGCATCATCATCATCATCAGCATCATCATCAACATCATCGTCACAATCATCATCATCATCATCATCATCGTCATTACCATCACCACCATCACCATCATCATCAGCAGCAGCAGCAGCATCAGCATCGTCATCATCAACATCCATCGGCATCATCAACATCATCTTCATCATCATCATCGTCGTCATCATCATCATCGGCAACAACATCATCATCATCAGCACCACCATCACCACCAGCATCATCATCATCATCATCATCAGCATCATAATCGTCATCGTCATCGTCATCACCATCAGCATCAGCATCAGTATCATCATCACCATCACCAGCATCATCCTCATCCTCATCCTCAATCTCATCCTCATCCTCCTCCTCCTCCTCCTCCTCATCCTCCTCATCCTCCTCATCATCATCATCACCATCACCATCATCATCATCATTACCACCATCATCATCCTCATCCTCATCCTCATCCTCATCCTCATCCTCATCCTCATCCTCCTCATCATCATGATCATGATCATGATCATGATCATGATCATGATCATGATCATGATCATGATCATGATCATCATCATCATCATCATCAGCATCATCATCATCATATCTCCCCTTCCTCTCCCCCCTCCTCCTCGTCCTGCAAGATCTGGCCCGCACTGGGCCCGTTAGCTCTTCAAGGAAATGCGCATCCCAAGAGAAACACTCCTGAGACATGGAAGTACAGAGTTACCCAGGAAAAAGCATCCTCGGCACCACGCTGGGTGTTTCAGTGATTGATTGAAGGAGCGCAGCAGGAATGGCCAGGGTCATAAGTCCTCCTTCTGCACCCCTCTATTCTTCCTCGTAGTCCTCCTCCTCCTTGTCCTCCTCCTCCTCCTCATTCTCCTCCTCCTCCTCGTCGTCGTCGTCCTCGTCCTCCTCTCCTCCTCCTCCTCCTCCTCCTCCTCCTCCTCCTCCTCCTCCTCCTCCTCCTCCTCCTCCTCCTCCTCCTCCTCCCCTCCTCCTTTCCCAGTAATTACTCCCTGTCGCGCCACCACACGCGTCCGTATGCGGAGCGGGGCGTTTCGCCTGAGACCCCCTCGCCAATTGTGATCACGAAACTTGATATTGGCAGCAATTTCAAAGATGGAGGCTGGGATCATTCCAGAATGTGGTTCTCGTTTTCACCGCCGCGCACATTCGTTTGAACACATTGCGCAAATTTCAAAAATGGTCGGTTCCTTCTGAAAATGTGATTTTCGCCTGAACGCCGCGGACCTTCGTTAAAATGATTGCGTGACTCTCAGGAATGGAAGCCAGCTCCTTTTAAACATATGGCTTCCGCGTTCACGCCGCGCGCATCCATGCGGTCCAACCGTCACAATCTGACGCAAACTGGCATACAAATCTGCTCACATCCAGACGACCTAATCCCGACCATCCGATGTAACAATTCATATCCGGAGCACATCCGTACGACCTAACCCTCACCGTTTTACGCCAAACTCTTAATCGGTGCACACCCGCCCGATCCAACTCCCACCATCCGGCGTGGTAAAAAGTTTCCGGCATGATAGGACAAATATTGTTACATGGATCGTGCTCCTCAGGGAGCTCCACCTGCGGCCGCAGAGACAGGCTTGGCTCAGGGTCCCCCCACCCATGTCGGCACACCCCTCACAGGGATCGTGCCCCATAGGGAGCTCCAACTACGTCCCCAGAGACAAGTTTCGCATAGTGGCACGCCCCTCACGCGGATCGTGCAACGCAAGTAAATGAATGCATTTGCGGCACCAGAAGGGAGCTTCATAGCGTCGCCCCACTCACTTCGGCACACCTCTCACACGGATCGTGGCCCGCAAGGAGTTCCGCGAAGGGCCCCGAAGGCAAGGCTCGCATCCCACCGCACTCCCGCCTACTTTGGCACACCTCTCTCATACGGATCGTGCCCACAGGGATCTCCACCCACGGCCCCAGAGGCAAGGTTCGCACTGCGCCCCCCCCCCGGGCCATTGCGGCACACCCCACCACGCGGATCGTGCCCACAAGGAGCACCACCTAAAGGCCCAGAGACAAGGTTTGTACTACGCACCCCCTGCCCATGTCGGCACACCTGTCACGCGAATCACGCCCCAGAAGAACCTCAACCTATGGCAGCATTGTGCAGCTTCGCATGCGCCCATTTCCGAACATGCCTCGCGCGGGGAATGCCCGGAGAAAGTCCAACTGCGGCCTGAATGGGCGTGTTCGCGCGGCTCCTCACGCGGATCAGATGTACCCCACAAAGAGTTCAGAGCACCCGTGCACGCGTGCCCCGCGACAGCCATCTTTCCGCATTGCCCCGCGGCGCGCAACGTATGAAGAGAGACCCGCGCCCTGCACTACACATGACTGCATAGGGATGGGTCCGTCGCATAACCAATTGCTTGCTTATCCATGGTCTTCGGTCCGTACCGCTACTGTGCCTGAGTTTTTGGCCAGAGGACTCGTGGATACCTAGAACTCGGGGTCTCTTGGCATGCCTCTCGTGGGCCTCGTGGGGTGAATGCTGAAGCTTCTTGTGGCCTCATGTGGGCCCTGTGGGGCCTCTTCGGGGGCACTTGGGTGCCCTTTGGGTCCCTGCTGCGGCGTCGGGGGCCCACTCGAGGCGGGGGGGCTCGACATGTCAGTTGGAACTCCCCCTGGTGGACTCCTCTTGGGACCATCTTGGGCGCCTCTTGGACCGTCTTGGGGCTCTCTTGGGCCGTCCTGGGGCCCTCTTGGAGGCCTCTTGGGCCGTCTTGGGGCGATCAGTAGGGCCTCTTGGGCAGTTTCGGACGCTGTTAAAACCAAACATGCAAATATGTTTAAAATGTTCGCTTCCCTCGGGAATGAAAGGATGTTGAATTTTGGCCTCCTGGGGCCCTCTCGGAGTGCATCTTGGAGCCTTCGTAAGACATCTGCAGGGTCTCTCATGACCCGTCTTGAAACAGTTATTCGGGCTTCTTCGGCTCTGTCAGGTCGCTCTGGTCAAACGTTGGTGGCCTCCGGAGCAGTTTTGAGCTGCGGCGGGAGGCAGGGGAGGCCCCTGAAGGGGTCAACCATGTCGTGGGCCAAAAAGGGGGGAGACTCCGGGGTGTCCCCGACCCTGCCCCGGCTTCCAGTACCAGCAGCAACACCAGCAGCAACACCAGCAGCACCACCAACAGCAGCACCAGCACCAGCACCAGTCTCACGAGACAGCTTTCGTGACCGCGCTTGGAGTCCTCTTGGAACCGTCCTGGAGCCACCTTGGGGCCCTATTGGGACTCTCCGGGAGCGCCCAGGATCCTCGAAGACGGCTTGGGAGGGCCCCAAGAAACAATCCTCGAAGATGGCTTGGGAGGGCCCCAGAAAAAGGCCGCAGGGGCGTCCAAGGGGGCACCAAGAGCAGTCAAGCATCGGTCACGCGAGCGCTCTCTCGCGTGACCGCTCTTGGGGTCCTCTTGGAACCCTCTTGTGGTATTCTTGCAGCCCACTGGGGCCCTCTTGGGGCCGCTGCAAGGCCGCGCAGGTGATTTTTTGAGCCTCTTGGGGTCCTCTTGGAACCCTCTTGTGGTCTTCTTGGAACTCCCTGGGGCCCTCTTGGGGCCGCTGTAGGGCCGCGCAGGTGATTTTTGGAGCCGCCCTTGGCCGTTTTTGGAGCCGTGTTTGGCCGCTGTGGGGCCGCCTTGGAGTTAGGCCGGGCGTCCCCCTACAGGCGGGTCTTGGACGAAAAATAAAAAATACCCCAAGAGTTATCAAACATACTCAAACAAGGTTTAAAACATCCTCCCCTGACTATTTTTTTACTATTTTTTATACTCCTCCTGTAGAGGGAAAGGCCCGACTTGAGCCTTGGAGGCTGCCGCTGGGGCTCTCTTGGGGGACTCTTGATATGGGCCGGAGCGCTCTTGGGGACCTCTCGGGCAGTGATGGTGCGACCGTGGAGACCTCCTTCGAAGAAGAACACGTCATCGTCATCGTCATCATCAGCATCATACCAACCTCCTTCTCCTCCTCCTCCTCCTCCAGCGTCGGAAAATTGAGAAGCCGAGAGCGCTGAAAATACCCATGGAGGCCTCGTGGGGGCCTCCTGGAGGCCCCGTGGAATCTCCTTGGGGGCCTCTTCGGACCTCTGAGGAGGTTCTCGACGGCCTCTCGGGGCTTCCGGGGGGCCTCTCTGGGCCGAGGGCTCGAGTGTCAATTCGGGGCCCCCGTTTGGCCTCTCACTGAAATCGTCGTGGAAGCCTCTGGGACCGTCTCGGAAGCCGATTCTGCCGTCTTGGAGCCCTCTCGGGGCCGTCTTGGAGCTCTCTGGGGGCGCCTTGGGGCTCTCTTGGAAACCTCTTGGGCAGTGGTGGGGGGCGATCTTGGAGGCCTCTTGGAGGCGTCTCGGGCTGCATTGGAGCGTTGGGAGGCCGAAAAGGCGAGATCGCGAAAATCTTTTCAAACCTTCGAGAAATTGATGAATGTGGCGCTTTGGACGCCTCGTGACGCGGGGGCCTTGAGTATGGTTTTTGGGGACCTATCGGAGCTTCGTGGTGGCCTCTTGGGGCCGAGGCTCGAAATGTCCGTTCGGGGCCCCGGTATGGGCCCTCTCTGGAATCGTCCTGGGAGCCTCTGTGGCCGTCGTTGGAGCCCTCTCAGGGTCGTCTTGGAGCTCTCTCGGGGCGCCTGGGAGCTCTATTGAGTCTCTTGGGCAACATCGGGGCGTCCCTGGAGGCGTCTCGGGCCTCCTGGGAGCGTTGGGACGCCGAGAAAACCAGCATTCCTCAAAAATCATATGCATGAATTGTGCCTCGTGGGAGGCCTCGAGGCTGCTCTCGGGAGGCCTCGTGGAGCCTCTCCGGGCGCCTTGGAGGCCTCCTGGACAAAGCGGCGCCAGTTCTGGCCAATCTTCGACTACGCGCAAGAGTGACCCTGGGTAAGAGTGACTTTTGGTGCGCGGCTTTTGGAGGGCCGCGGGGGGGCGAACACAAGCGCGAAGGCCGCTGATATCGCATCGCATTCGGCGATCGGGGGGGCCCAGTGAACCCGCACCGAAGGTCACTCCGGCGAAGGGTCACTCTTACGTGCAGTCGAAATTCGGGCGTTGGCAGGACTGGGTTTAGTGGGACCTGGTTTAGTGATGTGTACTGGGGGACGCCCCCCCGCCCAGTTCCACTAACCAAAACTGCCGTTACCCGAGAAAACACGAGCTACGGCAGACCTGGTTTAATGATTCTGTCAAATTTAGGGGCTCCGAGGCCCTACCACTAACCGGGTCCCCTTACCTGGGGTCCTGGCTATACCCGAGAAATCTGGGGCCGTCATGGGCCGGCGTGGCGGTCTCGACGCAATCTTCGGGCGATCTCGACGCGATCTTCGACGCGGAGAAAAAATAAAAAGGAGGAGGAGGAGGCGGAAGAGGAGGCGGGGGAGGAGAAAGGGGGGGTCCAGCGCAGATCCAAGAGATCCGCGCGGAGCGCCAGATGTGTATTCTTCCATAGGTCAGCTAGAGCGCCGGATCTTGCAGGATCCTGCAGGGCCGGGGCCGCATTTCCCCGGGCTTGGGCGCAGGATTCTGCCGGATCTGGGGCCGTCATGGGTCGGCGTGGCGTTCCGGCAATCCTGGGCCGTCTTCGGTCAGGAGAGGAAAAAAAAACACAGACACAATTCATCCTCGATTCCCCCGAAAATATGGGAAAATATGGGAAGTGGGGAAGAAGACAGAAACCCAGAAAATATAAGAAAATATGGGAAATATTTTTATTTGTGTGTATCTATTTGTGTGTCCCTGGGCCCCTTCATTCGGGCGAGCTTGGAGGGCCTCCGCGCGCGGGGCAGGGCCCGGCGCCCTCTCGGGCGGGCTCGGGGGCCTCTTGGGCACGTCCCGGGGAAGTCTTGGGAGCCCCGTATAGGCCGTCTTGGAAGCCGCGGGAGCTGGAAGTCGTGCGTGCTGAAGCTGTACGCTTTTTCCCGTGGGAAGTCCATGATCTGGGCCTCTTGGGCCCCTCTTGAGGGTGCTCTGGGAGTCCTCCTGGGCCGCACTGGGCAGCTCGGGACCTTCGTGCGCCGTCTTGACGGCCTCTTGGATTATGTTGTTCCCGTCCTACTTGCATCCCAGAAGTAATTTCGAGCACCCAGAAGTCGAAAGTGAGCCTGGTAACTCAAATAGCATCCGATTCCATAGACATCGGATGGCAAATAGCGTCCGGTATCGTACTGACGTGGTTCAGTAAGAGGAATGGACGGATAAGATAGGATAAGATCGATGTATCTGCCTTTCCAGCACATAGCGAACACTCGCGGTGTCCGGGCAAATAGCGAATACCATCAGGTATCCGGGTAAATAGGGCGCGCGTGCCTTGAGCCCAAGGCAACGGCGCGCGAGCTATGCTCCCGATACTATAACATATCCCAAAGAGCTACCCTTAAAGTCGAGAGGGGAGGAGACGGAGAGCATAGCCGCGCAGCCGTTAGGCTTTACAAAGGCCGCGCGCACAACTGTTTGCAAGAGAGAAAACAGTGTGTACAGTCTGGCCTAACACCAGACTGTAAAGCGAGTTTCCTCGCAAGGCATTTCACGCAAATACAAGATAGCCCCTTCGAAGGATGGAGGGCTATCGGCTCAGTTAGAGGTAAGCCAAACGGGTCATACCTCACCGAGCAAATAAGTATTAAGGCAAAGAGCCTGAGTCATATAAAGCCGGCTCGTTGCCAGGCATGAAATGCAAGGCTCGTTTCCGAGCAACTAGAAGGGCGCCTCTGTAGTAGGCGCCCATGCTGGCAAATTGGACCGCGGGGGGGGCAACAAGGACAGACTAAAATTGATTAGATTTGGGTTTGTTTCTGTCCTCGGGACCCCGAAAAGGAACAAACTGCCTCACGTCATACTTGAATGACTGAGTGCCTGACATCACTTCCAGAAGCAGCTCCCGATCGATGCTTCCCTTTGTATGCCCGTCTGCGGTCATATCCCTAGTATCACACCACTGCACGTTATGTACTATACCTATATCCATGAGCTCACGTATCCAACTGATATGTCCAAGCAGAGTCCGTTCTGTCGGTATCTTAAGATCCCTGCTTGATAATGATTTATAAACGGACTCGGCGTCTATGGTAAGAGAGACTTTGATAGCTAGGCCTCCAACTTCACGCATATCTCGTAGTTGTCGTGGAGTCAGAGCTCCTGCCTTAAGCTCGTGGAGAGTGATGAGCGTAGGGTAACACTCATCGAGGTTATGCGCAGCTGCGAGTGCCTCCGCAGCATAGCTGGACCTCACCTGCAGTCGGTGTGATTTGCATAGTCCGTCACAGAGGTGAACGACGGACTTGCCTTGAGGCGAGTTTCCTCGCCGTAGTACATTAGCCCCGCGTATGCCGTAGCCCTTGGTCTCATCATCCCCCTCCCCGGTAAGCTTCCGATACCCCGAATCGCTGTGGATGTCAACTTCATTCGTCGGCTTCATCCGAGGGAAGGTGATGCGTTTCGGGCTCGCGTCACAGCATTCAGACGTCTGACTTGCAGATTGGTGGGCTCTTGAATTCTGGAGAGAGAGAGAGAGAGAGAGAGAGAGAGAGAGAGAGAGTGAGAGAGAGAGACCACGTATACCATGAGCCAGATTTGGGTAAGGAGGGCATAGGCGAGGGCTCCTCGCAAGCTGACGAACATGTCGGTAATGAGTTTCGTGGCTGTGGCATCGGCCGCCGCTCCTGTAAGTTCTGGGTGTGTGATAGGACGTAGTTGTTTGATATACTCGTCCTGATCCATGATCACACCCCCTTGATCATTCTTAGTGTAGCGAACGGCGCAGTTCGTACATGTGTGTTTGTTGAGCTTGCATTTGCCAAACACCTTTTCGACACGCTGTACATAGTCGTCTATATTTTTCTCCAGGCCTGTCATGTTAATATCATCGACATGTTTTGCCGTTAGCAGATCTTGGCTGAATCCAAATTCAGGATCATAGCTGGTCGGTGCAAGGCCTATAGCTCGTGTGGTCGTACGAAGTTTGAGAGAGAACGCTCTTGGAGCGTCCTTTGTACCCGTTCCTGGTTTGAGGCATCTGAGGCAGTGCCGGCTTTCGCCATAAGATGAAAAGCCGGGTAGTGTACGAAGTACCTGGGCGCTTCCCGGTGGAAGAGTGAAGCAGGCCATGCGAGTTTCCTCGCCGGTGGCATGGGCAAGTTCCTCATAGGTCAAACCCTTGAGGAACGCCTTGTCGATATCCATGGATGCTAAAATCCACTCTGGATGGCATGCCGCCTCACTTGCCAGGAGTCGTTGGGATTGCCTCCGGGCGGTTCCCGAGAATGTTTCCACATCAAAAGCCTCAGTACCCATAAATCCGCGAAGAACAAGTCTGAGACGAATGGTTTTAACGTTCTCGGTACCCACCTTTACAAACTTCCACTTGTATACATACCTGGATGTCATGATGTTGGAAGCTTTGGATTAATCGTACATCTCGGTTATCAATCCAGATTTTGAGTTCAGTATAGAAAGCTTCACTAACCTCCTTTAAATGTGCTGCTATGTCGGCTTTGGTCAGTAGATCATCTTCTTTAACGACCACAGCACGTTTAGCAACAGAGGATACATAAACTCTCATCGTTGCGACCATATCGGTGTCGAGCTGTACAAGTTGGGTCTGATCCAACACTGCTTTTGACATTTCTGATGTAAAACATAACTCAACGTAAGGACCATGCTCATCACTGTCAAGAGAGTAGCTCTCGTCAGGTGTGGTTGAGCAGAGAGAGACTAGACAGGACTCTCGTGGTTCAGGCTCGTCTCCGAGCGTGTCTGATGATACGATATCTTCTTCGTCCACAGATGCTGAAACCAAAACACATTGGTCGGGCAGCATGGTTGTTGGGACGCAGTAGAGATAATCGTCGGTAGTCGTCGTAGGATGAAGGTCCATACGTAGCTCGCCGTACCACTCTTCCAGCATCATAGCTTCGGTATTATGTTCCTCATTTTCCTCATAGATTGTCGACAGACGACCTTCACTCGGCGATGAAGCACCTGGGGTGTCTGGAGGAGGCCTGTTTCCAGGCGAATCGCGTTCTCCGGACGTATTGCTTGAGTGCTGATATGTTGCCAAGTCGTCGTGACATCCTAAGGAAGGGACACGTGAAATCAAACATTCAATAAATCTGGAATGAGTGCTACCAGTGATCTGAGAAATGTTTAGGCCGGTGCCCACGCACTCGTAGTAGTGGAAAGCCGGGCTGATATCGTTGTCATAGTGGATCAGCGTAGACCCGGTGGCGTACTTTACTGCAGGAAGGCTTGACACACTTTGGCCAATCTAACTGCTACTACATGTTCTACTCGGAAGTAGTTCCGCACGAGATAGTGCTAAATGTACGCGCGGGTGAAACTTGCTGTCGTCTGAAAGATTGAGGTTTCCCTTGTAATCGGGGATATAGCCGAAAACTTTGGCAGGTTTACCTGCACCGAGGTGTGCCACATATGTAAGGACGGCTTGCATGGCCATATTATCCATGCCAAATTCTCGTGCGAGGAGACATTCAATGTACAGTGTGTGACGAGCATCAGGATACATCACAACTACCTCACGAGATCCAGCCTTGACAACAATATGTCCTCTTTCAGGCACATTGCGGATCACCGGGAATGGGCCATTCCAGCCTCCATGATCGTCCTTAGTGGCAGTGGGTCGGTGGTAATCGACCAAATCCCCTGCAGAGTAAAGGCGAGCACCATCAGGAGTCGTTTTAGCCCTAAGAGCCCGAGTTGTCTTGGCCACAGCAGTGGCCTGAGTTATGGCTTCCAGGCTGACTTCCCTCACACGACGTTCTCGTTCGTGTCCTGAAATCTCGGGTCCCTTGGGAAAGTCAAGGGTGTCGAGATCAGGGAGAAAGGAGGGCTGACGTCCTGTGTGTGCTTGGTATGGCGATACTCCGTTCTAAAACGTAAAAGCATTAGTAACGAAGATGCCTTCCGCCAATATTCTAGTGAATACAACAGGGATGTTGTGTCTATTCAGTTCTTCCTCAATCATGTGGAGGACGCCTCTGAGAATGCCGTTTCGTGACTCAATTGAAGTCGCGTGTTGGCCAGGTGCTCGGATACGAAGTTCCGCGCCCTGAATGGCCATCATGGCTTTAGCGGCATCATTGTTCAGGGCGCCTTCTCCGTCTGAGTATAAGACTTTGAAGGGCCCGTGATAGGCAATCCAGCAGTAGTGGTAGGCGTCAAGGATAGCGTCACGTTCTCTGTCGGAGATTTCTAGGCCTGCTGCCAGGCGAATACAACGATCCATAATGTGAAATATGGTCCGTTTCTTGTAGAACATGAGGTCCATTTCGCCTTCGTCGAGCCAGTTACCGGGAAGGCTCACCGAGGGTAATGTTGAGTTTCCTGGACGTTCCCATGCTCTGCATTCCCGACAGGTGTCGCAAACTTCCTTGATCATGTCCAGTCGAATGTTATCCAGCCCCACTTTGTCGAGGATTAGCCTCATCTTAGGTTCCTTCGCATGATACCATCGCAGATGCAGTTTTCGGAGTTCCTTTTTCACGACATGAGGTTCGTGACTACGGAGACTTTGTAGACTGTGTTGGATGTCGAATCTCGTCCAGTCGGGTAGTCGTGGAGCCCCAGAGCCGGTAGAGGCAAGAGGGTTCCTTGTAGCTCTCCGTAGTAGGTCCCCTGCATTGACTGCATCTGGAGGTGGTGGTACGCCTTGTAGGCGGCCGCGACGGGCCGCTACCTGTGACGCTTCGCTAGAGGACGCGGAAGGCGTGTTTCCACGCTCGGGGGCGTCTCGTAGCATGTCGTAACTGCTGGCACCAGATGTCGGATCGACGTTACCGAAGGATCGTGGTCGTGGTGGCCTGGCGTGTGCGCCTTGGCGGCCACCTGAAGATGAAGCTTGGCCCTCACCAGTTGTAGGTAAGGGTTTCCACGAAGCTGGCACGGTTTTGCCTTCGGAGTCGTGATCGTCTGGAAGTTTAAATGGTTCAGCAAAACGACATCTACCAGGTTCGGTATCGAGGTGGTTCTTAACACCCTTGCTTCTCGTAAGATCCCTCTGGCATGCGGGAGATGGCCAATATACAGAGATTGGATCATGATATTTACACTGCGTAGGGTCTCTGTTATGGCTAGGACTGTCCTTTCGGACGTTGTCGATGCATGCCGGGCAAGTGGCCACCTTTGGGATGATACGATCACCGATGCGTCTCATACCTTCGCCTGGTTCAGCTTGATCGGGAAGGTCTGCAGGGTGAGCATGTGCGGTACTTATAGGCGCGTTTCCGCGCGTAGTATCAATGGCTTTCGCCAGATAGACGGCTTCCACGAAGGCAGACTGCAGTCGTCGAGTGTATTTTGTGCCAGTGAAAGCTCTTTATTGCACGGTTGTGCGTGCACATGCTGACCGTTGCATTTGAGTCGCTCAAAAGGTTTAAGAATTGTCTCGTCGTTGCTGGTGATATTTGTCGGCTTCTTAATATAGTCACCAGCCGTATCTTTGAGTCCCGTAGCACATTGATCAATGCGTACGGTTGTAATGTGTGGTCGGTTGGCAAGTTTCTTCCATGGGGAAATATCATCCACCCATGTTCCTGTAGGTTGTTCGCGTATAAACCACCTCAGAGCGTCATCTTGGGTTACAGCAATTTTACCACAATAAGTTATGCGTGGTAAATCTTCTTTGTGGTGCTGTTCCCAAGTGTTGTAATTGACTTTGTAGTTGTAGTAGGATGGTGGTCCTGTGGTGCGGCAGCTGGGTTGTAACATGGCAACTCGTACGTAGCATATAGCGAAGTAATGGTCTATAACCCGCTGCACCGAGGGGTCTCCCAGGTCGACATATGTAGTCTTGTCTAGGTTGCCTCCTGAGGAGCGCCCCCTTGAGAAGGCAAGCTCTGAGATACCACCTTCACCACCACAAAGCTCCAACATGTCCACGCAGTTGTTATGACCATAGCATAGTGTAGCAACTATGCTGTATATGTTAGCGTGTGTGTCGGGCATAGATGTGGGGAGGGTAAGGAACAGGTCATCGTCCTCATCGGAGCTTATCAGCTCAATAGGGACGTCAGTACTCCAGGTTGCCATAAGATCCTGTCCGAGTCCTGACAAGTCGTCGCCGCAATCATCGTTCCTGTCTTCAACGTGCTTTTTAATGCGGCGAGGCTTGATGCCTGCTTCCTTTTCGGCTTTGACCTTTCCTTCTGCTTGATACGCGATTCTGTGGGTAAAACTTGCTCATCTTGTTCGCCGGTCTGTGTGCCCATTGTCGTGGTTGAGTGGGTACATGCGTCAATCGCCAGAGTCGGGAGGGGGAGAGAACAGTCATCTATGATGACGCGTCGAAGTTTCTGCGGTGATTGAGTAGGCTCGTTTCCGAGCAAGACCGGTTCCTCGGGTTGCCAATGCAACCGAGTGCTGATGTTGGCAACCCCTGCAGGTAGTGGCGCATGCCACTCATACCCTGTTGGTTGATCGGTAACTGAGATATCCTGAATAACCGCATTGGTATCCAGGTTAATCGTTACACGTCGGATAACATCAGACCATTTCGGTCCTCCCTTGTTGGTCGTCACGTAATGACGGATGTTATGGTCCGTACGTGTATATGTGTTTAAATATACAGGCACGTTTCCGTGCGTAGTGGTGCTTCCCAGGATGTTGTCGTTAAGGTGGCGGATGAGTGTAGTACGTGTCTGGGCTCGCCATTCAGCATGCCGTACTGAATGTCCGTATCAATCCAACACATGTTGTGATATTGCCTGTTTGCATGTACATGCCCACAGCTTCGAGCTAATCGGTATTGATGACGCTACCTGCAAATAAGTACCACTCGGTGCACTGTCTTGCATATTGAACCGAAGACCGAAATGACACAGACGCATCCGTATTACTGACAATTTAAGATCTTCCAGAGTATCACGTACTGGAGATAACTTCCAAACATATCCTGGGGGACCAAATATAATGATCTTCATACGGAGTTTCTTGGCTTTTATCAACAGGTTCTGGATACGTGACCAATGTGGGGCCACTCTCTTTCCTGGAGTTCGTACATACCAGTCACCCGGGGTACTAATCAATATGAGAGTGTAATCTCTACTGATCACCGCACCCAGGTAATCTGTGCCCACGCTTGTCATAAGCTCATTGTGGGAAATGCGATCACAGATATAACCTCGGGTGCGGAGGTCGGCGCAAGCCTCTCTCGTATCTTCAATGACAAAAGCCCTCTTACTAAGGCAGGTTACCCCGCTGTCTTTACTAAGGCAGGTTACCCCGCTGTCCTTGTTACCCCCTGGCTTTTCGGCCAACAGGCAAGACGACGAGGGGGCGATGTCGCCCTGCCATCTTCAAGATAAAGAAGATGTGCCTGCAATGTCTGGCAGCATCTGGGCTTCCCTCAGATGCTGTAGCTCAGCACTGCAGCGCGCTGTGGCCTCAGAAGCGGATTGCTCCGCAAATGTTGTCAGCATGGATGGATTATCCATCAGCTGTTTCAGCGCGCCTTTGGACCTAGCGTCGCTGACCGTCTGCAGCTCACGGTTAGTATACCCCATTACTATCATCCGGCGGGACCGCACAGCGTCCATGGGTACACTTCCACCATGCTGGGCCAGTGTCCTGGCAACGAAGCAATCGAACGATTCAAGATCGTCGATGTTGTCGCCTCGCATAGTGGCCTTGGCGAGCGTCTCCATCAACCCCTGAAGCAGGTTTCCCTGCAATTGCTCGCGCTCCTGCGCCGGGGTCGGCTCGCCTGTCAGCACCGTCTGGAATGACGTGCTGCTTGAGCTCGAGGCGGGTTGCCCCGCAGCTCCAAAACGATCACACCTGATCGACAGATGCCCTGACGGCAACTTCGTCGTCGGCATGATCTTGGAGCCCTCGGGGAGTTCCATTTTGACCTGCCCCTTTCCAGGGAATATCAGCTTCTCCTGGCCTCGTTCAAGCACGATGATCGTGCGTTTGTCCTGCATACTATCGAGGCCTAGGATGGCTGGCAGATCTTTACCACAGCCTGACACAATGTTCGTCTTATATGAGTCGAGCTGGGTCGACCCCTGGCACTCGCAGGCAATGCTGAATGTGCCTACGGTATCCGCTGGGGCCGACCCTTCTCCCACTCGGTTGATATTCAAACGAGAGCGGGGCTCGAATGTACAAGTACGGCCGTGTGACTCAGCAGCCTGGACGAACTTGCGGCTCGTGTTCTCGCCCATGATGTTGATCTTCGAGCCTGCATCGATGAGGATGGAATTTCCACAATCATCCAGGAACGTCTTACTCGGCTGCTTGATGTGCACAGTTTCTGAAGTGTCGGCTGTGCCTTCAGGCGGGTTTCCCCGCGAGTCGGTCGCGCTCCCTGGCGGGTTGCCCCGCATGACGCTGGCATACGGCCTGCCTTCGGCCATACGCACCAGGTCTATGCACTGGAAGTACGACACGTGCTGGACGTGATCGCCGCGCTCCTCCCGCCAGTTGGCATACTCGTCACGTATGCTCTTATACTGCTCGCGGGTCGTGCGTCTCATCAGCGTCAGATACGAGTGAAGGGCAATATCCTGCAGCCCCTCATTCGTGAGGTGATCCCTGTATTGCAGCCACTCCTCGAACTCCTCGTTCGTCGCTGTGATATCGACGGCCCTGGCTGCCGTTGCTGCTGTTGCCACTGAGGAGTCTGATATGTCAAACGACGGACTATCAGTCTCAGGATTATCGGCATCCAGCATGAAGGTTGTGTGTGCATTATCCATTTGGTTCTGGAAATGCCGAACACGCAACTCACGCAGCTGGTCAGGGTCCAGTGCCATCTCTGCCCCGCCCCCACTCTGGGGAGACATCTGAGGAGTATTAGGCAGGTTTCCCTGCTGAGGCGCCGTCATCGGGATAAGCTGATCGAAGTATCCCGTCTCCATCGGCGACCTCACCTCCTCTGGCAGGTTTCCCTGCTGTTGGGGCTGAGCTGTCTGCCTATCTAGCATCCTGGCCGTCATCTCCTCCACCATGCTCCTCAACTCCCGCAGCTCCCTCGCTGCTTGCTCAGGAGTCTGAATGAAGGAGCCGGTCCAAGGAAATGATGACGCTATGATGCCAGGTGCTCGGCAGATAGCACATGGTGGCTGCTGAGGATCTCCCTCGCGCTGATTTGTGACATGGCCCACCACATTTGAATTCCAGCACCCCTCATGGAACAAGTGATTACACCTCAAACGGTAGACACTTTCCCTGGGCTGAAACTCTTCGAGGCATACCGCACAGGTATCTTCCATCCCAGCGAAAACCTCTACATCTGCTGCTCTGGGATGTACCCGTCGCTGTCTCTCCAATACCGTCTCGGAGGGCATGAAGGCAGCTGGGGGGGTCCCTGTTGGATCCAGCACCTCCGGCACTCCGGCATTTGGCACGGAGGTGGTAGGAGTCGCAGCGGGCGAGTTTCCTCGCAAAGGTGAGGCTCTGTTTCTCACAACCTCAAGTGCAGCTGCACGTGAATGATCTCGTACGCTCTGCACGGCCTGCCTTCGCCTGAAGCATGCCTGTTGGGTGTGGTATGTCTGCCTGATATAATCAGGAACGCCCCTACTGCCCGACGATATCGAATGGGCAGTGGGCTGGACAGCCACATCTGGCGTCGTCGGTGAAGGCATAAAGGCCATGTGAGGATACATAGATTGGTCACTGCAGCGAACGTTAGTGAGGCTGTGAAGCTGATCCGCCAATTCGCGAACAAACTTGTTCGGAACTCTGGACCCATCAGGGTACAATGGCGGATTCATGTGTGCTGGCGGTGGCCTCTGGCCCTGGGCCATGCTCGGGTGAGCATTGAACGATGGGATGAAGGCTCGCTGCCGAGCAGGACCCCTTGGGTTGGGACCCTCAGGCTCCCAGGACCAGGCCGGCCTCCACCTCTGACCACTTGGGTGAGGCAGATTATGGCTCTGCACCTGCTGCACAGCAGCCGCCACTCTTGCACGGTAGTCATCAGGCACACCAGCTACTGTGGTTTGTCCAGCAAACGGCCGATGATGGCTTGGGGTGCCGGGCAGGTTTCCCTGCTGACTCGTTGGAGTGCCGGGCGGCATCATGTTCAGGAGAGCTGTACCATGCTCAGCCCTAGCCGCAGCAATCCTCTCCATGAGGGTGCCGTTTGTGGCAGGGCGGCCAGGAGTCCCGAACGGAGACTGTGCAGGTGGTGTAGCCATTGGAGTCATGCCCCTCGGTGTGTGCATGCTCTGCGAGGGGCTTCCATGCATCTGCTCAAATCGAGCAGGCTCTCCAAAGATGCGGCCGAACGTCTGCGGGTCTCCCCGCGGCTCAGGCATCTCAGCTCTGAGTCCGTTTATAGGCAGGTTTCCCTGCATGGCCTGACGATTTCGCGTCGCCATGGCGGACATTGCTCCCTGGCCTGCAGCCCAGGGGTCCTGCTGATATAACCTATCCGCCAGTTGCTCCACCTGTTCAGGGTTCAGAGCGGCCGCTATCTGGTCCAAGTCCGAGGTGCTGATGGCCTGCCAAGACACGGCACTAGGCCCTTGGCTTGGGGCGCGGCTTGGAGCCGCGCTCCCGGCCTCACTCTCGGTGATCATGAAGATCTGGTGGACCTCAGGCTGGTTTCCCAGCTTGGCTGGACTGTAGTGGTCCCCAACCTCCCTGTGGAGGTAGACCATGGGAGGGTCGACGCCCTCTTGGTCTCGGGACCATTGGTATTTGACGCTGGCACTGCCAACGTCAGCCCATCTGTCAGGGGCAGACATCACGGAAATGGGGACTCGCGCCCGGCGATTCCCCATATACTCTGGATTACGCCAGTGCTTTCCCGTGGCAAGGTCCTCTATATGAGAAATGTAGTACGGTTCAATGATACCGTTGTCTCCCTCGGACAAAAGGACTCCGTTATCAGACCAACAAAACTTCATACCGTCTTGCATGGCCTTGTGCCAATCCACGAAGATGATGATGTCTGAGTCTGGGTCCCACCCACTGTTCACGGCACGACGGCGAACCGTCGGCACGAAGTGGATGCGCGACCGGCCTGTCCCCTGTTTCTTCGTGTTGTGCTCGGGTCTACAAGACAAGCCGTGCCACATAATGCCTTCGAAGGCATGCCACCGAGTGCCATGCATGGCGACTTCGGGGTACGGGGCCGGTCTCCCGGCAGGTTGGTCGCACAGTACAATATAGTTGTACAGCGACCATGGAGCTTTCAATGTCCATGAATGCCCCTGAGAGGCGCGGATGAAGATATCGGGCTCACCGGAGTCCCGCATCAACACCTTGAACTGAAGGCGCTGTTGTTCTTCTCCGTCTGGTTCACGGACATGAGCAACTTCCATCATGATGGCTGCCAGTTGGTCAACCGTGCGAGCAGATAGGTACTCATTGATGACTTTGGCCTCGTCATATCTTGGATCATACCCATCGTGTCTCGATTGTCCTGTGTTCCACGGATACTCCTTCACGAGCTCCACGAGGTTAACCCAGCCATCATGATCATCGAAGGAGTCCAGGTACCACACAGGGTTGTGTGGTTTTTCTGGCGCATGTCTGCATATCCTGCTGAGAGCTTTACTCAGCTGCTTGAGAGTGTGATTGGATCTAGGAAGGATGTTAGCTTGCCTGCATTTCTTCATGAACGCCTCATCCACCGAGCGCATTGGTGGGAGCTTCCGCAGATCAAGTCTATCCCTGATCACACTCGGAGTCCCACTGGTGAAGGACGTGTCACCTGGGTGGTGCAGCTGACCCATGGGCGGGTTTCCCCGCATGGGAGCCTCTGTCGCTGAAGAGGCTGCGGCTCCTGACGAGGAGGAAGCTGCAGCAGCAGCGCCTGGCGGGTTTCCCCGCGGTGATCCGCGACTGGCGCTACTCCTAATCGTCGGCACCCAGTTACCTCTAGACATCGCACCTTCGTCTGACCTTTTGGAACGGGCCGCCACAGGCGAAGCTGGCGCAGGGGCATACCCTGTGCGCTCGAAAGCCGCCGCCTTCTTGGCAGTGGAACTGCTACGACTAGGCGGGCGCCTCCGTTCCTCCACAGGGTCCTGAGGTTGCTGCTTGGGCTCAGACGCTCGTGCAGGAGTTGCGCCAATCGGCGGTCTCGGAGTTGCAGAGCGAGGCGCCTCCATCTGCACATCTGGCCCAGGATCCTGAGAGCGCGCCTTCGGTTTCACCTCCGAAGACGACTTCGGTGCCGGGGTTTCACTCTTAGCCTTCGAAAGTAGTGCGAGCGGGGGTTTCCTAGCCCCCTTCATGTAAATCTGGTTGGAATCCTCCAACATCTTGCGAGTTGCCTCGCGTGCGCGTTCGTCTGCTATCCGCATACGTTCCTCATCCTCCGCCACACGTTGGGCCTTTTGCTCATCCTTGGATGTCAGTTCTGGTTGTTGGGACTGACTAGAAACGCCGGGCGAGTTTCCTCGCATACTAGGAAGACTAAGGAGCGCGTCTTTCTCTTCCTGGGTCATGGGCGCCAGTCCTCCCCTTGGAACCGGGGTGGACTTCTCCTCTTCCTCTTTCGGATCCAAGTGGTCCAGGATCCCGAGACGACGATTCACTTCGGCGATCTCGTCCTGTGTCATCGGGATAAGTGGCGGATGGGTATAGATCACCGGGGGCCTTGGCTACCCTAGGCCCTACCCAAGGCCCTAGGCTTCCCAAGGGTAGGCCCTACCCAAGGCCCTAGGCTTCCCAAGGGTAGGCCCTACCCAAGGCCCTAGGCTTCCCAAGGGTAGGCCCTACCCAAGGCCCTAGGCTTCCCAAGGGTAGGCCCTACCCAAGGCCCTAGGCTTCCCAAGGGTAGGCCCTACCCAAGGCCCTAGGCTTCCCAAGGGTAGGCCCTACCCAAGGCCCTAGGCTTCCCAAGGGGTAGCCCTAGGGTAGCCCTAGGGGTGGGCCCCAGGGGTAGCCCCAGGGTAGCCCTAGGGGTAGGCCCTAGGGGTAACCCTTTATTGCGGATTACAATATGATTCCTTTGGTCGGGCGGGCGGGCGGGACATTAATAGCATTGGTTGCCTTGGTGGCGGATTACATATATTGATTCCCTGTGTGGTGGATTATCAACTGATTATTATTGTCGGGCGGGCGGGCGGGACACTAAAGGCATTGATTGCATGTGTGGCGGGTGGCACACTGGTTCATATTGTGGCAGATTACACATTGATTCCTTTTGTCGGGCGGGCGGGCGGGACATTAAAGGCAATGATTGCTTGTGTGGCGAATTACGAATGGATTCTCTTTTATTGCGGATTACAAACTGATTCCTTTGGTCGGGCGGGCGGGCGGGACATTAAAAGCATTGGTTGCTTTGGTGGCGGATTACAAAGTGATTCCATGTGGCAGCGGGTTACAAGTTGATTACTAGCGTGGCGGATTACAAGCTGATTCTTTTGGTCGGGCGGGCGGGCGGGCGGGACATTAAAGGCATTGCTTGCTTTGCTGGCGGATTACATATTGATGCCCTTTGTGGCGGAGTGGGAGTGGAAGAGGAGGAGAAGGGGGAGGAGGAGCAGGAGGGGGAGGCGGAGGGCGACGATGACGACGACGACGACGACGACGACGACGACGACGACGACGACGACGACGACGACTGTCTGGGCCTGGAGCGTGCCCGGCGGGGCGCGCCTTCCTGAGCGCACGCCGACGCGAGGGAGACGCCGAGGACCGACGAAGACCTGCTCGGCCCTCGGTCTTCGAGGAGGTCTGGGCTTGGGCTCCCCTCCTCCTCCTCCTCCTCCTGCTACTCCCTCGATCCCCTGCTTCCCCCCCCCCCGCTCCCCCTTCCGAGGGCAGGGCGCCCGCGCCGCCCCCCGGCGACCGCGGCCCCGGCGCCGCAGACCCCCCCTCGCAGACCCCTCCTCCTCCTCCCTCGCTACTCCCTCGATCCCCTGCTTCCCCCCCCCCCCGCTCCCCCTTCCGAGGGCAGGGCGCCCGCGCCGCCCCCCGGCGACCGCGGCCCCGGCGCCGCAGACCCCCCCTCGCAGACCCCCCCTCTGGGACCCCCCCTCGCTGACCCCCCCTCGCAGACCCCCCCTCACAGACCCCCCCTCTGGGACCCCCCCTCGCTGACCCCCCCATCGCTGACCCCCCCTCGCAGACCCCCCCTCGCAGACCCCCCCTCTGGGACCCCCCCTCTGGGACCCCCCCTCTGGGACCCCCCTCACAGACCCCCCCTCGCTGACCCCCCCTCGCTTGACAACCCTCTTCTCGGCCCCCCCTCGCTGACCCCACCCTCGCTGAACCCCCCCCTCGCTGACCCCCCCTCTGGACCCCCCCATCGCTGACCCCCCCTCTTGGACCACCCCCTCAACAGACACCCCCCTCTGGGACCCCCCCCGCTGACCCCCCCTCGCTGACCCCCCCTCTGACCCCCTGGACTCCCCCTGGACAGAAACGCCGGACTGTCGCCCTCTGCGGCTCCTAAGTGGAAGCGATGTCGGCGTTTGCACCCTGAGTTTGCCGAGTTTGCCGTCGTCCCCGTCCCTCCTCCTCCTCCTCCTCCTCCTCCTCCTCCTCCTCCTCCTCCTCCTCCTCCTCCTCCTCCTCCTCCATTGCCGCCGTCATCGCCGTCGCCTCCCAGCCAAGGCGCACCACGGAGGAAGGCCTCGTCCCGGCGGTTGCCCCAGGCCGACGACGGCCGACGGCGACGGCGACGCCGGACATCGACGGCCAGCGGCGACGACGATCACTACGGAATCGACGACGACGACGACGACGACCACAACCGACCGTCCGACTGTCCGACCGACCCGCCGGCCGAGCGGCAGTCTGACCGATCGACCGACCGACAACCACGACGACGACGACGACGACGACGACGACGACGGCGGCGGCGGCGGCGGCGACGGCGGCGGCGGCGACGACGACGACGGCAACGGCGACGACGACGACGACGACGACGCAAAGCCGAGCCGATCGACGGTCGACGGGGGCGCCGTCTGGCGCCAGGGCGGCGCAGGCGGGGCTGTCACCTCCTCCTCCTCCTCCTCGTCCTCCTCCTCCTCGTCCTCCCCCTCCTCCTCCTCCTCCTCTCCGTCCCTCCTGCTCCTCCTCCGCCCTCTCCCTCTCCCTGTCCCTCCTCCTCCTCCTCCTCCTCCTCCTCCTCCTCCTCGGTACTCCTCCCCCTCATCCTCGTGCTTCTCCTCCGGCAAAGGCGGCCCTAGGGGTAGGCCCAAGGGGTAGCCCTAGGGTAGCCCTAGGGGTAGGCCCTAGGGGTAGCCCTAGGGTAGCCCTAGGGGCCCTAGGGGTAGGCCTAGGGTAGCCCTAGGGGTAGGCCCTAGGGTAGCCCCCTAGGGGTAGGCCCTAGGGGTAGCCTAGGGTAGCCCTAGGGGTAGGCCCTAGGGGTAGGCCCTAGGGGTAGGCCCTAGGGGTAGCCCTAGGGTAGCCCTAGGGGCCCCCTAGGGGTAGCCCTAGGGTAGCCCTAGGGATAGACCCTAGGGGTAGGCCTAGGGTAGCCCTAGGGGTAGGCCCTAGGGGTAGGCCTAGGGTAGCCCTAGGGGTAGGCCCTAGGGGTAGGCCTAGGGTAGCCCTAGGGGTAGACCCTAGGGGTAGGCCTAGGGTAGCCCTTCCTTGGGTGATCTATAAGGCGCTGGGCGGGTCCCACTCTGGCGCCCTCGCTTGAGACATCCTCGCCAAAGTCCCTCCACGGGCCCCCAGCGCGCCCCCAGAGACCGTCTCTGGGGATGCTCTGGGCGCGCTGGGCGTGACCCAATCTGGCGCCCTTGCTAGAGACGTCCTCGCCAAAACGGCCCCACGGGCCCCCAGCGCTCCCCCAGGGATCATTTCTAGGGATGCGCAGAGCGCGCCGGGCGCGCCGGACGTGTCCCAATCCAGCGCCCTCGCTAGAGACATCCTCGAACAAGAAAAACGCAAGCCCCCAGCGCGCCCCCAGAGACCACTTCTGGGGATGCACTGGGCGCGCTGGGCGCGCTGGGCGTCTCCCAATCCGGCGTCCTCGCTAGGGACATCCTCGCAAGAAAATCGCCCCACGGCACCCAGCGCGCTCCCAAGGACCATTTCTGGAAATGCAAATGCACCTGGCGCGCTCGGCGTGTCCCAATCCGGCGCCCTCGCTCGAGATATCCTTTGAAGAATCGCCCCACGGGCCCCCGGCGCGCCCCCAGGGCCCGTTTCCAAGGATGCACCGGGCGCGCGAGGCGCACCAGGCGCGTCCCAATCCGGCGCCCTCGCTCGAGACATCCTCGCAAAAATCGCCCCACGGGTCCCCAGCGTGCCCCCAGGCCCCACGGGCCCCTGGCGCACCCCCTGGGACCATTTCCAGGGATGCACGAGCTGATCTTCATCCTCCTCATCCTCGCTCTCCTGACCCTCATTCTCCCAATCCTCACCTTCCTGCTCCACGCTCGCCTGATCCTCCCCCACGTGACCCTCACTGCTTCTGATCATCCCCCTCGTGAGCCTCGCCCTCCTGATCCTCACCCTCCTCATCCTCACCCGCTGCACCACCGCTTTCCGCTCAATTACCTCTCGCCCACAAGCGCACCCTTCTTCTCATACATACACAAGCTCCCGATCAACCGCAAAACGGCCATGCTAGTCATCATCCTCATCACCATCACCACCGCCATCACCATCACCATCGCCATCGTCATCACCATCAGCATCCTCATCATCATCCTCAGCTTCTACTCCATGCCCCCCTTCCGCAACCTCCACCTCCTCCTCCTTCTCCTCCTCCTCGTCCTCCTCCTCCTCCTTATCATCATCCTCCTCATCCTCATCCTCCTCATCATCCTCCTCTTCCTTCTCCTCCTCCTCAACACCTTTACGATACAGGGGGGGTCCGTGCAAGCGGTGGGGCCCTCGACACCCCCGCCCTGCTAGGGAGAGCGGAGGGCGGTTCTTGTTCAAGATGTGGCTCTCGCCCAAGCGCCGCGCGCACTCGTCTTAAACATGTGAGAGAGTTCCACGGAGTCCCATAGTTAACGTACCCGGAATGGTTTCGGAACGATTCAAGATTGTCATGGCGCAACGGTTGCGTGGATTCACGGTCTTGAAATCACAGGAATGATGTTCTGGCACGATTCAGGATCGTCAAGACACAACAATCAGCTTGATTCGTGACATGAAAGCGCCGATAACGGTGTTTTGGCACGCTTCAGGATCTTCAGATGGTTGTCTCCCAACGGGGAACTTCCTTCAGTGGAAATGAACCCTGGCAGGGGCCCATGAAAGGAACCTTGGAGGGAGGATATATTCCAACATCGTTGATGGGCCTTGGGTATACACTGGTCCTCCTCCTCCTCCTCCTGCTGCTCCTGCTCCTGCTCCTGCTCCTGCTCCTCCTCCTCCTCCTCCTCCTCCTCCTCCTCCACCTGCTCCATGCCAGCGGCCTGTGTTCCTGCCCACTGAGGCACTGGCCGTTTTTGTTACTACAATACATCAGCAGCGCTTGCATTCGTGGGCTTATCCGTCCTGGCGTTTCTGCCCCCACGCGAGGCGTTCGCCTCCAGGGCACAGCCCAGCGGGAATACCAGCGGTCCTGCGGGGTCATCCGTACATCCCTGATGTGTTTTTCTCCGTGGGCTGATGGGCCGCGAGGACGCAGCCTGGCGGCAAATGCTGGTCCTGTATCCTTGCTTTCCACACGCCTGAGCGCGTACTCGATGTACCCCTCGTGGCCCCACTTTACTCTCGGCGATTTTCGGCCGCTCCTGGGCCCTCTCTTGATCGCTTGCCCTCCCTTGGCGCCAGCGGGCTTCCTCCCAGTGGCCTCCTGGCTATCTGCCCTCCTGGCTCCCCTTAATTTCAGGTCGGGCATGGCCCCCGACGGGCGGATCGTGGACGAAAACTCAAACAATAGCCCAAAAATATCCAGAAATAGTCAACAACAAAAAAAGTCGAGAAATCGTCCCCAGGCTATGTTTGGGCTCGTCTCGCAGATTCCTCCTGCAGAGGGGCACGCCCCGCTTCACCTCAACTCCTCCTCCCCCCCGCTCGCCCGCTTCTCTGCCCGCTATCCCCGGCCCGCCCTGCGGGCCCGCACCGCCTCGGTGCCTCAGTGCGCACCGGCACGGTCCCATACCAGCCCGCCCATCCAGCGCGCTGCTGAGACCAACCCTCGATAAACCGGCACGCTGTGCTGAGGGATGAGAGGGCAGAGAAGCCGCCCCCAGAAGCATCACCCCGGCACGAGAAGTCGTTTCGTCAACGCACCCAGAGAAGGGATCAAACAGGGCAGGGCTGTTTCGTAAAGGCCCGGGGCCGTTCGGTAACGCCGGTTGTCCGGTCCGGGTGGTTTGCCTCCCTTGAGAGATGGCTACACTCACTCGCATTATCACTGGGCTTTCCCAAGCTTGAACTGGCAAGAGGTGGCTGCCAAGACATGAGGCGGACGCATACCAACCTACATTTCAGGTTCAATCGCAAGGTACGGGGTCCCACTCCATATAAGATGGGCTTCCCAAACTTCGACCAGCAGCGACTTACAAGGGTGGGGGGGGAGCTCAAGTGCCCCACCCGACACATCAAGGGTTACGCCTACGCTCGAGGGATCAGCGCTACAATCTTCCTCCTCACCCACCCGCCTCCTCCTCATCCTCCTCCTGCTCCTCCTCCTGCTCCTCTTCGTCCTCCTCCTCCTCATCCTCCTCCTCCTCTTCCTCCTCCTCTCCTCCTCTGAGGGGGGAGGGGGGGGGCACTAGCCGCCTCTCCGTGTCCAGAGGTCGAGAGGGAGAGGAGAGGTTGGCGGCCGTGCCAGGCAGGGTGCGGCGTGCAGCGTGCGAAATCACGCGGATGGGGGGGAGATTGTCACAGAGGTACTCTTTGTGTGCCCGTGGGTTGGCTCGAGCGGGGGCGACATCTCATCTCCGAGGAGCCCTCCTCGGCCTGGCTCTTGAGGATAGGCGCGGCCACCTGGACAGGCCGCATCGTGCAGCTGACCTGGTGGCCCCGTGGTTCCCCCCCTCCCCGCCTCCCCACCATTATCTGCCAGCCTCCCGTTCAGAGGTTCAGAGTTGGGGGCAGGCAAGTTGGGAGTAGAGGACGGGGTACGTGGTGTGGAAGTTGTGGCAGTGACGGCCCAGTGAAGTTGCTGTATTGGGAAGCGTGGCAATGAGGCGGTGATTGGAGCCGTAGTCGGTGATGATTGGTGTCTTGGTAGGCCGCTCCGGCAGTAATCGTAGTGCATCCAGTTTTGGTTAGGAGAGGGCGCAAGGTAATCCAGAGGTGTGTCGCCAGTGCGGTGCCGCTGAAGTAGTCGCCATCAAGCAGTAATTGTATGGGTAGGAGCGCGAGTGTTGACGATTTTTAGGTTACGACCTGCTGCTGCGTTGGCGATGAGGAGCGTGTCGTGTGGACGTGGCAGAAGTGGCGTGGATGGTGCTGCGTCACCCGTGAGAGTAAAGGTCGTGCTGCGTCGCTGCCGTAGCCGCTGTGGTGGACGCTCCAGTCCTCCTCCACCTCCTCCTCCTCCACCTCCACCTCCTCCTCCTCCTCCAGCTCCTCCATTCCTATTCCTTACACTTAGCTCTTCCCTGTCGAACACCAGACGAGTTGGTAGGGTGGGCAGGCGTTTCGCCTGAGACTTCCTCGCTCTGTAAGACCTTGAAGCTTAAAGCATTACAGCAGTGTCACGGATGGAGAGCAGGTGATTTCAAAGTGTGTGTCTCGCCATAGCGCCATGCAGATTCGTTTTCAAACTTCGCAACAGTTTCATTGATGGAGGACGGTTCGTTTCAAAATATAGCTCTCGTCTTCGCGCCGCGCATGTTCGTCTGAAGAAGTTGCAAGAAATTCACAGTGTTAGGGCGGTTCCTTATAAAAACGTGGCTCCCGCTTTAGCACCGAGTACATTCGTCTTGAAAGCTTGTGACTGTTACGAGGATTCGTATAGTTGAAGTCTCAGGGACGTTAATTTGGCACGATGGAGGATTGTCAGAATGCAACGGTCACTTTGATTCACGGTGTTGAAATCCCAGGAATGGTGCTCTGGAACGATTGAAGACTGTCAGGACGCAATAGTCGCGTCGACTCGCGGCACTCCCAGGAACGGTGTTCTGGCACGAGTGAGAATTCTCAGGCGGTGTCTTCCAATGGAGCACGTCCCGCAATGAAAATGGGCCTGTGACGAGGGAACTTGGAGGAAGGGTTTACTGCAACATCGTTGATGCGTCTTGGGTTATTGTCCTCCTCCTGCTCATCCTCCTCCTCCTCCTCCTCCTCCTCCTCCTCCTCCGCCTAGTCCTCCTCCTCCTCCTCCTCCTCCTCCTCCTCCTCCTCCTCCTCCTCCTCCTCCTCCTCTCCCCACCAATCCTCATGGCTTTCCTCCTCCTTGTCCGCGTCCTCCGACGACGACGACGAAAAGCGCCGACGACGACGACGACAACGACGACGACGACGACGACGACCACGACCACGACGACCACGACGAGCACAAACGACGACGACGACGACGACGAGCGCCAGCGACGACGACGACGACGACGACGAGCGCTGACGACGACGATGACGACGACGACGACGACGACGACGACGAGGACGACGACGACGACCACGACGAGGGCCGACGACGACGACGACGACGACAACGACAACGACGACGACGACGACGACGACAACGACGACGACGACGAGCGTCAGCGACGACGACGACGAGCGCTGACGACGACGACGATGACGACGACGACGAGCGCTGACGATGACGACGACGACGACGACGACGACGACGACGACGACGACGACGAGCGCCAGCAACGACGAGCGCGGCGAGAGCTGGGGCTGGGCCTTCGAGAGGCACACCGGCGAGCCCGCAAGGGGCGCCCCGGGGATCTTCCCGCCCTCCGCCTGCGGCGCGGGGTCGGGCGGGGCGCACTGCCCGCGCCGCCGTCGGCGGCTCTGTTCGTCGTGTTCTGTCGACGGTTTCCCACGAGTCCTCGCGGGTTTCGTCGTCGTGGACCCCCCCCTCCAGGGAGGTGGGCGGTGAGGAGGCGGAGCGCAGCACGAGAGACGTCGGCATGCTCCGACGTTTCTGATGCTGCGCTCCGCCTCCGCCCCCAAAAAACAGAAACAAAAAAACGACGGGGTGAGGAGGAGGAGGAGGAGGAGGAGGAGGAGGAGGAGGAGGAGGAGGAGGAGGAGGAGGGGTGCGGAGGAGCCGGATGAAGGATGAGGAGGAAGAGTGAGAAGGAGCAGGAGGAGGAGGAGCAGGGGAGAAGAAGGAGCAGGAGGAGGGGGGGCGACGAGGAGGAGGAGGAGGAGGAGGAGGAGCAGAAGTGAGGAAGAGCAGGAGGAGGAACAGGAGTAAGAGGGATGAGGAGGAGAGGTAATGAGGAGCAGGAAGAGAGGTGAGGATGAGCAAGATGATAGGAAGGAGTAAGGAGGATCAGGACCACGACGACGACGACGACGACGACGACCACGACGAGGACGACGACGACGACGACGACGACGACGACGACGATCACCACGACGACGACGGCGGCGGCGGCGGCGGCGACGACGACACCGACGGCGACGGCGACGGCGACGGCGACCGCGACGGCGACGACGACGGCGGCGGCGACGGCGACGGCGACGGCGACGACGGCGACGACGATGACGACGACGGAGAGGAAGAGGCAGAAGGACTCCTCTTGCCACGCCTAGCCTCTCGCACCGCCGCCCCCTCCAGAGGACTCCTGGGCGGCCCGACGCGTCCTGTAGGCTCTCCTGAGCTCTCGGAGGCTTCCAAAACGACCCCGGAAGATCACGGAGGTGGCCCTACATGCCCTCAATGAGCACCAGACAACCAACACAGAGATCCCGAAGGGCGTAAAAGGAGCTTCGAGAGGCCTTCAACAGAAACTGCAGGACACCTACACCTGTTCAACAGGTGTGGGTTCTCACGCACTTCGGCTCCACATGGTCCCACGAGGGACCGCGAGGAGCCAACGGGCGCCCAGAACGGATCCAAGACGGCCCAAGAGAGACACAGGAGGGGCCCAAGACGGCTCAGGAGGGCCTCGTGACGGCCCAGGAGATGGAGAGGGAGGCACCTGGACGAGTGATGCCGCCCATGTCTCAGGAGTGTGCACAGTCATGAAGCATCAAAAGGTGTTGCAGAGGACAGGAGGTGCGTCCAACTGGCAGGTGCCACTCTGCCAGCTGCGAGCGCTGTGTGTACAGATCAACGCGTGCTCGGGGCGAGCATCTGAAGCCCACTCGGCTCATCGGCATCAATGCGCCCTCCTCGAAGAATCCCACACTGTGTCAAAAAGCGGCTGGACGATGAAACCGCCCGGTTGAGAACGCGGTGGCAATGCGGAAAAACAGGGTCTACCGCACCGCCGCTTTGAAGCAATACCGTCAGAGTTGACTCGCTCCCTGGGAGCGCATCCTCTCTCTCTCTCTCTCTCTATTCCTCTTATTATCTCTCGCTCCCTCTCAATATATACTCATATATATATATGTATACACATATATATATATATATACGCATATGAATATATTGATACAAGCATATGTAATTATATGTATATCTATATGTGTGTATGTGTGTATGTGTGTCTATATGTCCATATATCTATGTATATATACATATATATATATGTAAATTTGTGAATATATATATATATATATATATATATACGCCGGCCCCCTCGTGGGGCCACCAGGCTGTAGGCCGGAGGTTCGCAATTTCCTGTAACAGTTGCAGCTTCCAGTTTCCACTGTTACAGTTCTGCTTCTTGCTGCTTACTGTTCCATGTTACAGTCCTGCTTCTTGCTGCTTACTGTTCCTTGTTGATGGACCACGCGAGGAGGGGAGGTCCAAAACGGGCATTTTTGCCACGGCCAAAGCGTACTGTCAGAATTGCTGGGGTGGCTAGAAATTCACACCCCTCACGCAGATCGGCGGGGTCAGGGTGCAAAAACACAAAAAGGATTTGCCACATTTCTAAAATTCTGTGGCACCCCTCACGCAGATCGGCGGGGTAAGGGTCCCAAAACACAAAGGATTTGCCACACTTCCAAAATTTGCTGGCCCCACTCGCGCAGATCGGCGGGGTCAGGGTCCCAAAACACAAAAAGGATTTGCCACATTTCTAAAATTCTGCGGCACCCCTCATGCAGATCGGCGGGGTCAGGGTCCCAAAACACATGGAATTTGCCACTTTCCTGAAATTTGCTGGCCCCCCTCACGCAGATCGGCGGGGTCAGGGTCCAAAAACACAAAGGATTTGCCACATTTCTAAAATTCGGTGGCACCCCTCATGCAGATTGGCGGGGTCAGGGTCCAAAAACACAAAGGATTTGCCACATTTCTAAACTTCGGCTGCACCCCTCACGCAGATCGGGGGGTCAGGGTCCCAAAACACAAAGGAGTTGCCCCATTTCTCAAATTCGGTGGCACCCCTCATGCAGATCGGCGGCGTCAGGGTCCAAAAACACCAAGGATTTGCCACGTTTCTAAAATTCGGCGGCACCCCTCACGCAGATCGGCGGGATCAGGGCCTAAAAACACAAAGGATTTGCTACATTTCTGAAATTCGGCGGCACCCCTCACGCAGATCGGCGGGGTCAGGGTCCCAAAACACAGGATTTGCCACTTTCCTAAAAATTCGGTGGCTCCCCTCACGCAGATCGGCGGGGTCAGGGTCCCAAAACACAAAAAGGATGTGCCACATTTCTGAAATTCGGTGGCACCCCTCACGCAGATCGGCGGGGTCAGGGTCCCAAAACACAAAGGATTTGCCACACTTCTGAAATTTGCTGGCCCCACTCACGCAGATCGGCGGGGTCAGGGTCCAAAAACACAAAGGATTTGCCACATTTCTGAAATTTGCTAGCCCCCCACACGCAGATCGGCGGGGTCAGGGTCCAAAAACACACATTTCTGAAATTCGGCGGCACCCCTCACGCAGATCCGTAGGGTCAGGGTCCAAAAATTTTCAGGGATTTGCCATATTTCTGAAATTCGGCGGCACCCCTCACGCAGATCCGTAGGGTCAGGGCCGAAAAACAAACAGGTCCCGACACTGCTTCGCGGCGAAGCCAAAGCCTCATGACTTCGCTTTTCCATGGTCAATTTTCCGAGAGAGGGGGCCGACGGCAGGGGGCCAAGCCCTTACGGATAGTTAGAAATATGCGCATATATATATATATATATATATATATATATATATATATGTGTATATATGTAAATATGTATATATACATATACATATACATATATATGCGTATGTCTATGTGTATCTCGATGTGTCTATAGATCGATATGTGTATATATGTACAAATATGTCTATACATGTATGTGTATCAATACATCTATTTATCTGTACATGTATATGTGTCTCTGTCCCTCCCTCTGCCCCACCATCTCTCCCTCTCCCCAGCAGTGCCTCGCGGTGCCCCCTGCTGGGCTTCCAGCGGGGGAGGACCCCCAGAGGCCCGCTTGCACGTTCTCGCGCGAGCGACGAGGAGGAGGGGCTCTGCGCAAGAAGACGCAGGACGACGACGACGACGACGACGACGACGACGACGACGACGACGACGACGACGACGACGACGACGACGACGACGGCGGCCCTCACGACGACGGCGCACGCGGGCCGCCCGCCCGGCACGCCGCGCGGAGAGGCGGGCGCCCGCGCGCGGCCTCGCGCGGAGAAGCTCCCCGCGCCGAGGTGCGCGCGGCCGCCCCCCGCTCGAAGTGCGGCTGGGTCCGCCGTCGGGTGCCGCTCGAGTGCCGCTCGCGTGCGGACCCAGCGGCCCTCGCGCGGGAAGCTCTCGCGCCGAGGTGCCCTTTCCGTCGCTCGCGTGCCGCTGGGTCCGCACGGCAGCCTCGCGCCGTGCCGACCTTCGGCGCTGGCCTCGGCCACCGCGGGGATCGCTCGGCCCGGAGGGAGCGGCCGTGCCCGAAGCTGAAGGGGCCCCAGGACGCAAAAATAAATACACACAAATAAAAAGATTCCCCATATGTTCCCATATTTTGGGGGGTTTTGTCTTCCCCCCCACTTCCCATATTTTTGCATATTTTCCTGGGGGTCGACGATTAACTGTGTCTGTGTGCTCCTTTCCCTCCTGAGAAGCGTCGGATCGTTCGACGTCGACCGCTTCTGGGTCGGCCAGCGGCGCTCCACGCTGCACGCCGGCGGCGGGGTCGCCGCCGGTCGGCACGGCGCGAAGCTGCAGCGTCTCGGCTCCTCCTCCCTCGCCCTCGCTCCTCCTGACCGCGCTCCCTGTCCTCCTGTCACCCTCCCCCCTCCTCTTCTCGTCATCAGCATTGGGGGAACCAAAAGGTACCGATACCGCTACTCCCCAGACCTCTCCCGGGGTGCGTTCTGACCAGAATTTCGAGGCGAATCCAGCGGTGGCGACGAGGGCCTCCCAGGAGGCCCAAAAAGAGGAAAACGGGCGAAGGGTAGAGGTATGGGTACCTTTCCTCCTCTGAAGTATGCACCTCTCCCCTTTCGTGCGCCACCCCCTCCCTTTCCGCATCCTTGCCATGTTTGTCCTCCTCCTCCCCATCTTGTCATACTCGTCGTCCTCGTCCCGCCCGCACCTCCAAGAGCACGCGCAGGCACGAGGGGGGGAGGGAAAGGGGGAGGGCGGAGGAGGCAGGAGGGAAGGACGGAGGAGGGAAGGAAGGAGGCCAGCAAGAGGGAGGACGAAAGGAGGGAGGAGAGAGGGAGGAGGGAAGGGGGACCCGCTGGAAACCTTGTTGACCCTCGCTTCGGGGCGACGCTCCAAAAGAACGGCAGCGCCATCAGCCAGCATCTGGCCTTCGGACTCTCCGAAGTGTTGCCGATGCCGCTTCAGTTCCACCGAAACTTTGCCTGAAGGAAGAAAGGAGGAGGACCAATTTATCAACTGGGCCCTCACTCACACCTGACGAACTACCTGGTAGTCCAGCCCCAACCGGCCCCTAGACACCAACCTGGGTCTCCGATGCCCAAAAAGACCGACGAGCTGAGCATCAAAAAAAAACAAACAACACCCCCACCCACCCACCCCCCCCCAAAAAAAAAAAAACTCAGGAAAACCACATGTCCGCGTCTCAAAGGAGCCTCGTGGGGATGTTGCCGTTGGGCCGTCTTGGGAGAGGGCGGCCTCCTCCTGAGGCCACCCCTGGGTGCCGGGAGGCCAGGGGGGGAGGCGTGACGCGGCCGATATCCAGGGCGCTTGCCTTAAGGGCTCCCAACTTCGCGCTTCGTGCTGCGCGAAGCGCGGATAACTTCGCGCTCTCGCGCCGCCTTCCAGAGGAGGAGAGGAGGATGAGGAGGAATCGGAGCCGAACCGCGAAGCGCGAAGCGCGAATAATTTCGTGCCCTCGAGGGCGCCCTTGCTGCCTGGGGTCCAGTACGCGCCTGGTCTGTTTATTTGCCGTGCCATGACAGGGGCGGCCTACGAGAACTGTCCTGGCCACTGTGGATTCTGCCCCAACCCCCGCAGACGCCACTCCTCCTTTGGCCGCTGCGACTGCCCTGCGCCTGGCACATTTTGAAGGGGGGGAGAAGGTCATTACCAGACGGAGAAATTCGGAGGCCAACAGAGTTGAGTAAATCATGGGTTGGATACCAGGAAGGACTAGTTCCACCTCCGTGCAAGTCAGCTTGCACCGAACAAAAATTAATGCACATGTGGTTGCCTAACCGCTCGTCTGGAAATTCCAAAAGGGCTTATCCCGCTTCCCCTCCAAATTGCGGTAGCCATGCGAATAGTCTCGTGAGCGAGGTTGATGATGTCAAGTGGGTGTAATCTGTATGCGCGCCTGGAAATGACGCTGGTTCTCCCACATTGCGCTGCGTTTCATTCAAAAGAGAAGAGACTCTGCAGGTGGAGTTGGCCGACTTTGTTGGTGGCTGGCGGCATCGTGGGAACGATTCCCTGTTTCACCTGCGGATACCCTCATCAGCCTTGTCGAGCTGTTTGCTCAAGTTCTGAATGCGAAATGTTTGAGTTCCTGGCTGATCTCCTCCAACGACTTCAACTTCAATGGGGAAGCTGACTCAATATTGTCGGCTCGCGACTTCTTGATATTCTGCTGCTCGACTGCCGTGCTGAATCCAAGCTGGACGACAAAGGCCTTGACTGCTTCTCCCATTTGTGAACTCATTCTCCACCAGCTCCTGCAATGTGTCTGCGCCGGACACCTCGGGCCTTAATTTCGCCGCCGGGGCCACCAGCGACGTCGGAAGCCGTGGACGGGCTCCCGAAGCAGCGGGCGTAGCATCCTGGTTTGAACTCCTCCATGGTAGCCCGCATGCACATGTAGGCTGTGGAAGAAAACGATTGCGAATGTTACCGAGAAGGCAAACGGCAAACCAGGTGAACTGCCTTCTTCTCGAGGTCGTCCGACTTTATCCACATTGGCTTTACCCACGGTTTTTCGATCGGCATGGCATGCCGCTGACGTAAGTGAAGATGGCGCGTCCGTGCAGGCGGGCCCTGGCAATATACTGCCACCTTGAGGAACAGTTCACTTGAACCGAAACACTTGCAGCCAAAATGGCGACGGGAGAACCCTCCAGGGAGGAGGGAGGGAGGATCGACGAGGGAATGGTTGGCAACCCTATACAAAGCTCCAACCTTTGAGGTCCTCATCCTCCAATTCGCCACCTACTCCTCCTCCTTCTCTTCCTCCTCCTCCTACTCCTCCTCCTCCTCCTCCTCCTCCTCCTCCTCCTCCTCCTTCCCCCCCCCTCCCCGTCTTCCCAAACTCTCCAGCTTGAACCTTCGTGGCACGTGGCTCCCAGCTGAACTGACATTCTCTCCATCGGGGATCACTTATCTGCCCGCTCTTTCTTCTTGTCCTCCTCCTCCTCCTCCTCCTCCTCCCTCCTCCTCCTCCTCCTCCCCCTCCTCCTCCCCTCTCCTCCTCCTCCTCCTCCTCCTCCTCCTCCTCCTCCTCCTCCCTCCCTCCCTCCCCCCTCCCTCCCTCCCTCCTTCCCACTCCATCCCTCCCTCCCGCCCTTCATTGCTTCCTTCCTTCCTTCCTTCTTTCCTCCTTCTCCTCCTCCTCCTCCTCCTCCTCCTCCTCCTCCTCCTCCTCCTCCTCCCCCCTCCTCATCATCATCATCATCATCATCATCATCATCATCATCATCATCATCATCATCATCATCTCATCATCATCATCCTCATCCTCATCCTCATCCTCATCCTCATCCTCATCATCATCATCATCATCATCATCATCATCATCATCATCATCATCATCATCATCATCATCATCATCATCATCATCATCATCATCATCATCATCATCATCATCATCATCATCATCATCATCATCATCATCATCATCATCATCATCATCATCATCATCATCATCATCATCATCATCATCATCATCATCATCATCATCATCATCTTCATCATCAGCATCATCCTCATCATCATCACCTTCATCATCATCATCAGCAGCATCAGCATCAGCATCATCATCATCAGCATCAGCATCAGCATCAGCATCAGCATCATCGGCATCATCAGCATCATCAGCATCATCAGCAGCATCAGAATCATCGTCGTCGTCATCATCGTCATCGTCATCGTCAACGCCGTCGTCGACGTCGTCCTCACCATCATCATCATCATCATCATCATCATCAGCAGCACATCATCACCATCGTCATCATCATCAGCAACACCATCATCCCCATCACCACCATCCTCATCATCCTCATCATCATCACCACCACCACCATTCATCATCACCATCAGCATTCATAATCATCATCAGCATCAGCATCATCGGCATCGGCATCAGCATCATCATCATCATCATCATCCTCATCCTCATCCTGATCATCATCATCATTATCATCATCATCATCATCATCATCATCATCATCATCATCATCATCATCATCATCATCATAATCCTCGTCCTCGTCATCGTCATCGTCATCGTCATCGTCATCATCTTCGTCATCCTCCGCAGCATCAGCCTCATCTTCGGCATCAGCAGCATCAGCATCAGCATCACCATCAGTCGTCATCATCATCATCATCGTCATCATCATCATCGTCATCATCATCATCAGCATCATCGTCATCGTCATCGTCATCATCATGAGCAGCAGCATGATCATCATCATAATCGTCATCGTGAGCATCAACATCATCATCCTATCAGCATCATCATCACCACCACCAGCATCACCATCATCAGAAGCAGCATCGTCAGCATCATATTCGGCATCATCAGCATCAGCATCATCATTACAATCCTTATCATCAGCATCATCATCATCATCACCACCACCACCACCACCATCATCATCATCAACATCTTCATCATCAGATTAGCATCATCACCACCACCCCCACCATCATCATCATCAGCATCATCATCATGATCATCATCATCACCTTCATCATCATCATCATCATCATCATCATCATCATCATCATCATCATCATCATCATCATCATCATTCCCGCGTTTCCAACTTCCGGATCGCCAGCGCGTCACCCGGGAGGGCCGCCAGGGTCGCGATGACGCCCGCGAGGGCCGGGTCCACCTCCTGTTTGGGGCTCCCAGAAGGGGGCAGAGAGAGCGGGAGACAGGAAGGGAAGCGAGACAGGAAGGGAAGGGAATGAAGCGAGAGAGAGAGAGATATGCGAAGGAAAGGGAAAGGGAAGGACAAAGACCGAAAGAGAGAGAGAGAGAGACGTAGCATCCAGCAAGCACGGACGGGAGTAAGGGGCGCTCCCCATCGCAGCGCGCCCGCGCAGCGCGCCCGCACAGCGTGCCCGAGCAGCGTGCCCATACCCGCACCTGGGCCGAGGCTTCGATCCGACGACGCGCCCGCAGGGATGGAGTCAACCCGTATAGCAAGGATGCGCGATAAGGATGCAAGGGCCTTGGAAACCCACTTCGAAGCTTTACGAGCGGGGTCCGGCCAACGAAAGTAGCCAAGGATGGACTGAGGAGGCAAGGATGCAACGGTACCCTTGGGAAGGTGGCCCATCCTTACTATGCGGGTTGACTGTAGAGTAAGACCGCTCGGACACCACTCACGCTGCTCGCGCGCTCGCTCGCAAGTCATGCGCAGAACAGCGCGTGGACATATCTGGCATGCACTGTACTGGGCCACGCCACTCGCCCGAGCATCACAGTCCTGAACGCTTGCCGGTACCTTAGCAGCGTGCTTGTGCACTTGCTGGGTCCATTCCTTTCTTGGGCGCCCTACACGCCTCACATACTTGCACGTGTATACAAGTGGTACCTGCGTGCCCAGGCTCCTACAAAATGAGCAGGGGGACGTAAGCAGGAACGTTGGGAGTCTGCACGAAGGATGAAACAACTAGCATCGGGCTTGAAAAATCGTTCAGACAACAGTGCACTCATGAACTGTGTTGGACAAGCATGCTTGAATGACAATATGTTAGTCCATACTGTAAAGGACTGCGCTGAAGAAACGAGCATAGACCAAATGAAGAATCTTACACCGTGCAAAGGAGACCCGAAACATTAGCGCTGCACGAGAACACACATGGTGAGTCAGAATCAAAGGGGGCGTGCTTGGCGCGGGTGGTCGGTGCCAGCAGCGCCCCTCCTGAAGCTACCCCACACAGGCACACGATAGCTCCACTCCCCCACGAGCAGTTCCCCCCCTAGTGTCGGGCGCACGCTAACATGGACTAGAGATCTATGGATCTGGCGCGTGGGCGCCAGATCCACCTCCTCCTCCTCCTTCTCCTCCTCCTCCTCCTCCTCCTCTTCCTCCTCCTCCTCCTCCTCCTCCTCCTCCCTCCTCCTCCTCCTCCTCCTCCTCCTCCTCCTCCTCCTCCTCCTCCTCCTCCTCCTCGTCCTCCCTCCTCCTCCTCTCATACTCCTCCTCCTCCAGATCCATGGATCGGGGAAAGAACCCTCGAAACATGAGGCCAGTGCCGCTGGATCCGGCGACGTGGCGCGCCCGTGTCGCATGGAAACGGGACCCATCGCCGAGCCGCGCGCCTTGATCCGTGTTTGGCTTTCCCTGATAGCACTGCCACACGCAGGCACGGCTCGATGGTCAGTCTCGCGATGGATGCTCTCACTCTCCCCTGAGCATCTCCCCTCTGGTGCTGGAGAGGGCTGGGGTGTGTGAGTTGAATGGGCTCCGAGAGAATCGGTCAAGACGGGGGGTGAGGCCAAGTCCGCTCAAAGTCTTTCCCCGGACCCCTCCTGGAGTCCACCTGGTGCAATAATTCACCCTGGATACGGTCCCAGAGCCCGAAAACGCCCCGCGGAGGCCGAAAAGAACAAAAACAAACTTCCTCGAACCCAGAACCTCTAACCTGCCCCCCCTCGCTGCTCGCCAGAACCCATGCTGGGCAAGCTTAAACCCCCAGCCGACTCCAACCCCAGCGCTGCTCCTGAACTCCACTCTCGGCGGCGACGACAAGGGCGAACAGCCCAGGGGCGGGCATTACATGTATTCGCCCGGGAGCCTCGCCGAAGACATGGATAATCGGCGCCCCTGGATACATGGGGCGGGGTCCCGAAATTCTAAACCCAAAAATGTTGTCATCTCTTGGCAGGCCGGCTTTTACTTTCACTGGCTTCCGCCAGCCCTCCGCTGGCTTCCCCCGGCGAAGGCGGCCTCGTTCTACTTCCGCCGCCTTCCGCCGCCTTCCGCCAGGGAAGACATGGCAACTCCCTCGATCCTCGAAGGCGAGGCCCTTTTTGGAACGCCTCATGCATTGCTCCCCCCTGGGCTACTCGTCGTCGTCGTCGTCGTGTCGTCGTCGTCGTCGTCGTCCATCGTCGCCGTCGTCGCCGTCGTCGCCATTGTCGTCGTCCGTCGTCCGTCGCCGTCGCCGTCATCGTCGTCGTCCGTCGTCGTCGTCGCCATCGACCGTCGCGTCGTTGTCATCGCCCGTCGTCGTCCGTCGTCGCCGTCGTCGTCGTACCCCGCCAATGTCGTTCGTGGTCGACCTCGTCGTCGTCGTCGTCGTCCGTCCGTCGTCGTCGTCGTCGAGGTCGTCATCGTCGTCGTTGTCGTCGTCGTATCGTCGCCATCATCGTCCGTCGTCGCCGTCGTCGTCGTCCGTCGTCCGTCACCATCGCCGTCGTCATCGTCGTCCTCGACCGTTCGTCGTCGTCGTCGTCCGTCGTCGTCCGTCATCGTCGTCGTCCTTCGTCGTCTTCGCCGTCGTCCCCGAGTCGCTCGTCGTCGTCGTCCGTCGTCGTCGTCGTCGTCCATCGTCGTCCGTCATCGTCGTCGTCGTCGTCCGTCGTCGTCGTCGTCGAGTCGTCGTCCATCGTCGCCGTCGTGGTCGTCGCCCTAGGGTCGCCCTCCTCGTGGTCGTGTCGTCTTCCGTCGTCGTCGTCGTCGTCCGTCGTAGTCGTCGTCGTCCGTCTTAGTCGTCGTCGTCGTCCGTCGTCGTCGTCGTCCGTCGTCGTCATCGTCGTCGCCATCCTCCGTCCTCGTCGTCGTCGTGGTCGTCGCCCCCGAGTCGCTCTCCTCGTCATCGTCCTCCGTCGTCGTAGTCGTCGTCCGTCGTCCGTCATTGTCGTCGTCGCCCCTGAGTCGCGCTTCTCGTCGTCGTCATCGTCCGTCGTCGCCGTCGTCGTCGTCCAGTCGCCCGAGATGGGCTCCCGAGCGCGCGCGCGCGCGAGCGCGCGCCTCCTCCTCCTCCTCCTCCTTATCCTCCTCCTCCTCCTCCTCCTCCTCCTCCTCCTCCTCCTCCTCCTCCTCCTCCTCCTCCTCCTCCTCCTCCTCCTCCTCCTCCTCGACGCCCCCGGAGCTCCACCCCTCCCCCCGCCCGGCAGGGACCGCCGCGGGGGGCTCCGCGGCCCGGGCCGCCCTCGGCTGCACGAAGGCCTGCCGCGCCCCCCTCCCTGCTCCGACGCCGCGGCGGTACTTCCGCGGCGTCGGCCCTCCTGGGATCGCGAACTCGACGAAGACGTCGGCGTCGTCGTCGGCGACGAGGGCGACGGGGACGACTTCGACGACGACGTCGGCGGCGGCCGTTTCGAAGACCCGCGAGCGGCCCTCCTGGCCCTCCTGGAGGGCGATGATGGGGGGAGAAAGACACCCTGAGATCCTGGCGACTCCATTTCTTCGAGCCGGGCGTGCTCCGCCTTTTTTCGGGGCCCGGGACCCTCACAGAGCGATCTGGTTCGAAGACTGAAGCAGAAAGATGGGGTCCGGGGGTCTGGTCGCGATCTTTTGCGATGTTGTTTTTGTTTTGCAATGTCGCATCTCAAGGAAGGTGCCTTTTTCCGGACCCTAAAGGCCCCTCTTGGGCCCTACAGGGACCCATTCAGTGGCCCCAAAGGGCCCACATTTCTGCAGCCCTCGCCACCCCCCCCCTCAGTCATCGCCCCCTCCTACTACGCGCCCCACAGCGACCACTCTCGGCGGCGAGCCCCGGGGGGGAAGTGGGAAGTGGCGGGCCTTCTCGAAGGCTCGGAAGGCTGGAGGGCCTGCCGAGGAGTGACCTGAGCCTCCTCCAGAAAGGCACGGGAAGCTTCCAGGAAGGCCGCAGGGCTTCTGAGAGGCCCCGCCGCTCTTTGGGAAGGCCTTTTCCCTCTCGCACCCCCCGGGAGCGCCGCCGCCGGCACTCCCCCGGGGCCCGCTTCTCATCCCAGGCCGTGTGTTGCCCCATGGGACCTGGGCGGGGCACTTTTTGCACGCCGGGCGCTCTCGCCCAACCAGCGCCCTGCCCCGGAGACCATCACAGGCCGATCCCGCGCGGAAAGCGCCGCGGGAAGGTGGGGTCTGGGGCTCTGGTCGCGATGTGTCACGCTGCTGGCGGGGATGCAGCGCGAAGGATCCTGCAGGGTCCTGCAGGATCCTGCACCCGCACCCGGGCCAGTGCGACCCTGGCCCTGCAGGATCCTGCAAGATCGGGCGCTCTGGCCGGCCCCCGCGTGCACTGACCCCCCCCCCCCATCTCGAGCCCCGATGCCGCAGTGGATGCGCAGCGCTGGCTCTCGGGAGCAGTCCCGGGGCCGGGCCGCGGCCCGCGGGGAGGCCCGGAGCGAGGAAGAGAAGAGCCGGCCGCCGCGACTGCTGAGCGGCCCCCATCGGCAACTCCGAAGGGCGCGGGCTGCCAGGGGCGTGGCTCGCAACCCGCAGCCTCGGGGGCGGGCGAGGACCTCGGCAGGCTTCTCCGCCTTCGCCCCGCGGCGGCCCGGCGAGGGCCACGCGGCGCCCCCCCGAGCACCGAGCGGCGCAGGTCGCCAAAACCACACCCCGGCGTATGACCACACCCTTTGTGGTCGCCGACCCTGCACTGCACCTCAGATCAGGCGCCCCTGGGCTGCGGCGCCCGGCGGGGCCCCGGCCCGAGGCGCGCGACCCGGGCGCGTGCTGGGCGCGTGCTGTGCACGAGGGGGGTGCACCTCCCCCTCCAGCGGAGCCTTCTGGCGGCGACGTCCAGGCCCAACTCTTGGGAAGCCCCCTTCGATGCTCAGTGAAGGCCTCTCGAAGGGAGGCTCAGTGATCATCACCCCATAGAAGCCTCCTGCGAGCATTGACGACGACTTCGACGACCTCAGACGACGACGACGACCTCAGACGACGACGACGACGACCTCAGACGACGACGACGACGACGACGACGACGACGACGACGACGACGACGACGACGACGACGACGACGACGACGACGACGACGACGACGACGACGGCGGCGGCGGCGGCGGCGGCGGCGGCGGCGGCGGCGGCGGCGACGGCTGCGGCGGCCAGCATCGAATTGGTGAATATGATCGGACTGGAACGTACGTCGAATCGGGTCGCATCAGCACGGAGTCAAAATCGAATTGGATGGGCCACACCAGGGTGCACAACAGTGCCATGCAGACCTCGGGCCGGACTGGATCGCCGAAGTATCGGGATCGAATGAATCGGCGAGACATGGGGCACGGGACGGCTGCACTTAAGGCTTCCCAAATGGGGCTTCCTCACTCCTCTTCCTCCTCCTCCTCCTCCTCCTCCTCCTCCTCCTCCCTCCTCCCCTCCTCCTCTCCTCCTCCTCCTCCTCCTCCTCCTCCTCCTCCTCCTCCTCCTCCTCCTCCTCCTCCTCCTCCTCCTCCTCCTCCTCTCAAGCCATTTTGGCCTGCAGCTGCCCCAAGGGGCCGCGCGCGGGGCCGAGGCGACACGGCGCGAACCGTCGGCGGTGGCAGGCGCTGAGGCGCCAGCTGCACGCTGGCCCGCGGCTTCAGGGGGGCGGCCAGTACGTGCCGCTGCTGAAGTTCGTGCTGCTCAATGTTGAGTGGGACGAGGTCGAGGCTGGCAGGATGACAACACGTGGGAGACGACGCCGCCGCCCTGGCGATGCACACCCTCGCGATCGACAAGCAAGACCCGAGCCCCGAACACCAAAGGCAAGAAGGCTGCGCAGTATATTGTTTGTCCTGTGTGTCCAATGGGCAGTGGCAATTGGGTTCACTGCAACAGGATGGGCAAGCCAGAATGGACCAATTGCAAGACATGCGGACATAAGTGGAAGGATCCAGCAGTCAACAGTGCAGAGGGCGACCAGCAGAGCGAGACCAGCAACAATGCCATGGTCGAGTTCATGCGGAAGCAATACCTCCAGGCCCAAGCTGATAGCGACCAGGCCAAGCTGGATGAGACTGCAATGGCGTGCCCAGAGGCAGTACCCGCAGCTCCTGCAGTACCCACAGTACCGTCCACAGGACAATTACTCCAGCAGGCAGTTGCAGATCTCAACCGAGTGCAGAAGTACCAGGCCAAGCTCGCCAAGCAACTGCAGCGAGCCACCGATTACAGAGACGACGTGCGCAGGAAGCTTGGCGAGAACATGGAGGAGCTCTCAGATGCCAAGAAGTCCTTCGCGGAGGCGCAGGCGGCAGTCGGCGACAACAGCGATGAGCGGAGCAAGACTGTCGAGAAACCAGACGAAGATGAGGAGTTCCCCACGCTATCGCAAGACGAGATCGCGCTGCTGACGCCAACTAGAAGAAAGAATACGAAACCATCCAGGGCGAATTCCAGAAGGCGCGAGAGTATATCCAGCAGAAGGAAGCCGTTATCAATGCAAAGAAGTCCCTGGGGAGGGCCACCAACCTGTGCAACACGGCGCAGGCAGCTAAGAAAAGGAAGACCGCTGCAGGAACACAACATACAGAAGTACCAGGAGGAGAAGCAGGTAAAGCTCAACAAGACGAAATACGACCTGAAGTACCTCGAGCAGCAGAACCTGAAGTGGCCTTGGCTTCTCAGTATGACCTCGCCGACTCCGACCAGATCGAGCCGCACCTGGCACAGCTGGCGAATGTCAAAGCGAGGACGCGGACAGCACCAGCGGCACGCCAACCAGGAGCCGCGGCGGCAGCGCCAGCACCATCGACAGCGTCAAAGCCAGCGCAACCCAAACCAGAAGCAGCTGAAGATCAAGAGCGAGGGTAACTGTAGCCAGACCCTGAACGGCGACTTCCACAATATCTCAGAGCTGGCTCAGAAGGGGGATGAGACTACTCCTGTCCAAGGTACAGGCTCAACCCTATTCTCTGATGCCCTGCGTCAGGAACCCAGAGGGTGCGGCAGGTCTGTTTGGTTCGACGACGAGGTGAACATCATCGAGTTGAGTGCTTTTACTCGTGCAGATGACGAGGGGAACACCGCGCAGCGTTGAGATCGAGCGCTGCTTGAGGGGGAGGATAACGCGGGCCCAGTACCCAGCAGTGGGAATCTTGCCGTCACGGACTCTAAGAGCATGCAGAATTCCAAGGGCAGCAAGCAGACTGTCACCATGTTCGTGGCCAACTGTACCCAGTACAATGAGGTCGCCAAAAAATTCATAGAGGATCACAAGCACTACGATATGATCGCCTTGTGCGAACATCACCTACGTGGACCTGCCGCTGAGGTCGAAGCGACCAGGCTAATGCGCCAAGGATGGCGTTCCCACGGCACATGGACACCAGCGAGACAGTCGCCGCGATCACGCAAAGGAACCTTGGGAGGCACGTGCATATTGCACCGACGACATCATGATACGCGAGTCCATATGCCAGACGCCACTGGACACAGCAGATTTGCCAAGGAGATCCACGATATCTCGATCGTCCTATGGAAGCTCAAGGGCCAGGACGTGGCGCTCATCATAATATACCTCACCGCGTCCGTCGGCTTCCCAAGTGAAAACATCAAGAAGATGCGGCACCTCCTGCAGAACGTCAGGAGTCTCGGGAATATGCCGTGGTTGGCGCGTGGGGACTTCAACAACACGCCGCAGGAGCTGGGAGACACACAATGGTTGAAATTGCCGGGAGGCGCAGTCGTCGTGCCCCAGAGCGTCTCACACACCTGCAGCAGCGGACCAGGACGGTTGGTTGATTACGCCATTGCACCACCACACTTTCGACCCCGACTACGAACAGTACGCGCTGAGCATGCGGTACCGTGGTCTCCTCACATCGGCATCGTGATTGAGCTTTGGGCCAGGCCAGCGCGAATTACCATTCGCAAGCCCATGCTGCCTGCCAAGAGCCCGATCCCAACAGTGGAATTACGACGCGAGAAATGACCCAAACGTCAGCAGCGAGATCGGCAACAGCATCAACAACTCCAAGCACACGGAGATACAGTCGACACCATAGATGACGGCCTGCTCCACACGCACTTCAAGGCCACAGTACCTATGCAATGCGACGGCAGCTTATGGGACGGCATACGCACCAGCGAGCGCGACGTCCGGATCAAGAAGGCCCCGCAGTGGCTTCAGGATCCCACAGCTTACCAGCAGGATCCGAACATGAGCGACGTGTTGGGCCAGCTATACGGCAGGTGGGCGAACGCGGCCGAAAGAATGCTGGCTACCATCACAGAAGCTCCGATACGGCCACGAGCGCGGCGAAGGCAGCCCACACAGTACGTTGAGGTACCGTACACGCACCACGTCAAAGGCAAAAAGAATGGTGACACCAAAGCAGATCAACGGCGACGTCATAGCACGAACTGGAATACACTATATCAGAGGTGCCGCGATGGCGAGCTTCTATTACGCAGGCATCCTAAAGATAGCGAACAGCATCTCCGAGCGATATGCAGCATCATTGAGGCAAGGGTCGACCATATTCAGCATAGCGAGCAGACGAACACAGCGGAGATGGACTACCTTGACCAGCAGGCCTACCAGCTTGCACTACGAGTCACAAGGCTACGACATGATCAAGACCCAGACGTCACAATGGAAAACATCGGTGAATGGGCAGAAGCAACGGAGGCTACACGAGTCCGAACTGAATGGCATGGGCGACAAGCTTGGAAAGGCATCCGTGAACAAGTATCACAGTGGGTGCGCTCCGCGCTCTCGAACAGCATGAAGGACGCACACACATACTTGAGCAAACATGGGCGACGAGACCACCAGACACGGCAGTTGACCCCATCACCCAGCAGGAGACTGGAGCATTGCGAGAAACTACTGCTTGCCGAGCTGGTATGTGGCAAACGCGATGGCATAGACATCACCAAGAAAGCGGAATACACCAAGCCATGCAAGAACTCCGTGAAGCAGCTCGAGAAGAACTACCGCAGAGAAGGCAGCATGACCTCGAGGATCTGGAGGCAGCAATACCCAAGTTCAGTCCAACGACGGCAAGAGGAGCTGACCAATGGCAATCACCCGAACTACGAACCCTTCCTGCAGAAGCCAAGCAGAGCCTCGTGAATATCATCAACTTGCGTGAGAAGGAGCTCAGCTTGCCGTACCAGTTTTACCACGCCTGGTACCACCTACTAGTCAAGGCAGGATCGAACACAGCAGGAGAAGAACGACCGATTGGCTTACTACTCTTCCCAGTGCGGCTATGGGGTAAAATGGCAAAAACACAAATGCGAGATTGGTGCGCTGAAAAGGCGGGCGATTGGGACGCGGCCATCCAAGGCTCATCAGCGTTAAGAGCAGCACTCCTCTCCATGGCATTGGACGAGACCAGTGCGAAGCTCAAGTGCACCTCCTACGGCACCTTCTACCTGGACTTGGAGAAATTCTACGACAGTGTGGACCTCAGCATACTCATCAGACGGGCTATGCAATTGGACTACCCAAGGGTCAACCTGCACATGAGCATGTTGATGTACTTGTCCCAAAGAGTGGTACGGGCATGCGAAGATCACGCAGCACAGATAAGTCCATGGAACGGCATCGTGGCAGGGTGCCCTGCGGCCGACCACGCTGCCCGAGCCATGATCTACACCATACTGGACATCACCCACAGGTCAGCACCGCCAGCAATCCCACGGGAGTTCGTGGACGACCTACATACGCGAGTCGAAGGAGCTGAAGCCGACTTCAAGGAGCAGTTCCCCAAGGCAATTGACACGCTGGTCCGGGCACGCTTGGACTCCAAGTTGGCGGTCTCAAGCAAGTCAGCGGTCATCGCGACCTGTAGCGCGACCAAGAAACACAGCATAAAGTACATGAAGAGCAAATGCATTGGAATCCAGACGCCAAGTTTCGTCAAGGACCTGGGCATCGATGCTGCACTTGGACGTAAAAGGACAAGCTCGACCAGACGAAAGCATACCAAGCAAGCACGTGAACGAGCTTTAAGGGCAAGGCTTCTCACGAGGCACAAAGGACGATGAAGAAAGAGAACGGCCATGTTATACAACGCCAACCTGCGTGCCAAACAAAACTATGATTGGCCAGTAACAGGACTCAGCCCGCACGGCGTTCGAGAATCACGTGCACGGGCAGCGGACATGGCAGGCTTCAGTGCGGGACGCAGGTGCATGTCGACGATCAACGCACTGTTTCATGGAGACAAAGAACCTGGAACGGTATGCCTCCAACGACAAGTCAAGGAGTGGATACTCACCTGGCAAGGAGAACCAGCTGCACGCGATCGTCTACGCCAAGGGTGGCACGCGAACCTCAGCAGGCTCACCCAGATGAAGCCCAGGGGCAAGTGGAACTCAATATCAGGGCCGATGGGAGCCCTCATTCTCTCGTCACAGCAGATCCATTGGGAACCAGGTGAACCCGATGAATGGCAAGATCCCAGAGGCGAAGTATGGAGATTCACCGACGGCCAGGTCCTGGACTTCAAGGACATCATGAGCACCCTTGCCAAAGATATTGACCAGCAGCTCTGGCAGAAGGCCAAAGACCACCATTGCGGCAATGGCATGCAGCACGGCATGGACACGTCGGCACTCAGGAAATCCATACAACGTCTCCGCAAAGAAGATAAAGCACAAGCAGCTGGGACCTTAGAAGCAGTAGCTTGCGGGACAATCTGGACAGGAGATAGATGCAGAGCGGCGGGGTATGCCACAGACGGTATCTGTACAAGGTGCGGCAAAGCGCCCGACACACTCAAGCACAGGATCTACGAGTGCGAGACGAATAACAACCTCAACGTGGAGGACATCACCAAGACACAGAACAGCTGCAAGCAGGCGCTGGATGAGACGGAGCAGGACCTTGAGAGCGAGGCCTTCTGGCTACGTGGACTTCTGCCTCGACATCGTAAACATGTTCCAGCACCCCCTGCCTGAGGGGAGTGGGATGGAGGATACTGGAGTACCGAACACAGCGGACCCCTTGTAGTTCCTGACACGATGGCAGCGATAAGGCCTCACTACTGCAAGTATGCCTACATCGACGGCTCGGACACCAGCAACGCCATGCGCATCAATCGAGTTGGGCGGGGAGTCGCACTTCAGCTACAAAACAACTCGACGGAGAGACCAACGACAGGATCAGGATGTGAGGTTCTATGGCGCCATGCTATCGAGAAGCAGAACCTCACCGACAAGGAGCAGGCAGATCTACCAAGACCAGACCCTGCTAACCAACCGGCGCTCGACACCATACGTGGCATGGGAGTCCGGGCTTCTTCGCGGGCGGTGGACCTCAGCAACGACCAGGAGATCAGAGAGATTAACTGGAAGATGTGGTGTACACCGTACATGTAGACATGGTTACAGTTACCAGAACAAGCAGACCTACTACGACAGCTCACAGAAAGATATCAAACCACGGACGTCAACTAGATAGCGAAGGAAATGTGCGATGGATCGTGGACTACAACGAGGAGCCGACGACAAGCGACATTCGGACATCTTCAAACACTACATGGGCGAGAACGTGAAGTTTACATTGCACATAGGTGGGCCAGCGTCCGAGAAATCAAAGAGCAGTTCCGACAGTTACTGCAGGATCGAGCACCCACCTTCGAAGAAGATCATCCAGAATTTTATGATGATTGCGGAATGGCGGAGCCCCTGGATTCCTTTTCTTGAGCCAAACGGTTTCGGTAACAATAATCTCAGCTCGAGACCTGTGAAACCCTGCAGCCCTCCTCGAGGCCGCTGTGCACGCTGGCAGACTCGTCAGCCCACCATCTCAAATTACAACAATAATTGATACAGTGCTAGCCGAAACCCGTTCGGTTCCGACTCGTGTAAAGAAACAGCCATGGCAAAGGAAACCTTCATTCACGTGATATCGGCCTCCATCTCGTTCTCTCTCTCGCGCGTTACGACCTCGGGAGGTGATCAATCTCCGTCGTATATCTTCTGAACAAGCCAGCATTGCTCAACACAGACGGTATCTCGTACTGGTTGTCCAGGGTGCGTGCATTCACTGAAACCAAGCTCCCCACTCTCGAGTGCCCAACGGCGTATACCGACCGTCAGCCCCATAATGTAGCTTGCTCCTGCTCTTGTAGGTCACTGGCCCTTGGACCTCAACTGACCTCATCTTCTTGACATGCACCTCTGTCTCTGGCGAAGCATCTCTCCTGCGTCGCCTCGACGGTGATCGTTCATCTGACCCTGACCGCGGGTCCTGAAGGTTACATCTCGGGTCCTGAAGGAACCCACAACCCTCTTCGTTTCGTACATGTCGAAATGGCGTGGACCACAACCCAGAGTCACCTTGTGCCTCTAAAGATTTACCCACAACCCTGTCCTGCTTCGCCTTTACCACAAACACGTAGTAACTGAAAACCACTGCCACAATCGCAACCACCAAGTGTGAAACGAAACTCCACCAGTTGAGCTCGCTCTTCATGTTCACATTGATTATGAAACCATCCTCGTAGTAGTAGTCGCATGTCGCCTCTGCTCCCGAAATGACAGTCATTACTGCCAAAACCTTCGTGAGTACCTCTGGGTCCTTGAAACTCGTCGCCTTGATTGAGATCAAACCCAGCGTCTTCATGTGTCTCCTGAGCGTGTCCTTGTCCATCGGCTTCGTTCCAATGTCCGCCACCTGGTCCTTCGCATTGACCTTCACCACCTCCATGTCTCCGTCTCGTACAAGATCTTGATGCCAGATCCACCGCGTCTGTAGATGTCGTACTCGTCCTACTCCGTGTCTGTGGATCATGCCCTTCGCCGCTGCTGAGTCCGTCTCCAACTCCAGAGTGATCTTGACCTCCTCGTTCCTCATCTGCGCCATCTCCTGCAACACGTGCTTGATGGTGAGACCTCTGGCTGTGCCCGAACCCATCGCGTAGAACTCCGACTCCCCACTTGAGAGCGCCACCGTCGCCTGAGATAGTACCCAGCTCTCCAGTAGATGAGCTCCTCATCGAACTCCACCTGATGAAATACTCTTGCATGTCGCCTCCTGCCCAGCCCAGTCCGCATCCACCAACACCGTCACTTTGAAAGTCTCCTGCTGATACGGGTAGAATATCACGATGTCGGCCGTGCCCTTCAGATACCTGACCAGACGCTTCTGCTTGAGCATGTGCCTCACCCGCGGGTCGTTCCACGAACAACTCTGATCTCGAACTGCTTCCTGGATACCCCAACGATCCCCAGCCATATACTGTGCGATGCCACCGCAACTCCAGTACAACACAGAGCTCTGTCGTCCTACTGGGTCTTCAGCTTCTCGAACTCCCTCGGCAGCGCGCTTCGAACTCGGTGTCTCTGCCGGCTTGGCCTGCTTCAGCTCGTACAACTCCACCATCTTCAAGATCAGCTTCGGGTCTGGTAGAATGCCGAAGCCCTCCTCGCCCCAGAGCACCGTCCTGTTGAGAAAAGTACCTTCAGCTGCTCCTCATGGTCCCACTCTCGGTTGAGGCTTGACCTTGAGTCTGTTGGCCATGAGCTTGTCGAACTCATCCAGCTCCTCGTCGTACGCGTTCACCACAAAGTCATCTCCATGTCCAGCACAGAGCGAGTCCTTGCCAGGATGGTAGTACAGGCAGCACACCGTCTTCAACTCCTCGTACCCGTTCTGGCTGAAGTTATCTCGAACTTCCCCTTGAAATAACATTGACGCCTCTGGCGTCCCATACATCGCCTTCTGCAACTTCCAAAGCATCCCTGGTCGTCGCTGTTCAGGTGGTGGCCAGCAGTACTGGGGCTCCTTCAGCGACGCGTGAAAGAACGCCACTGAGATGTCGTATAGACCAAGCTTCTTCCTCCTCGACTCGGCCGTCCTCGTTGAAGCTGCTCTCGAAATCACCAGCTTAACTGCCCATAGTGCGGGTGTCCCTGCGAAATTCGAGGGGTCGGTTCCGTCGCTATACCTTCTGTGAACACATCGGCTCCTCGCGATCCACTCGTTGTTCTGTAAGTCGTACTTCTTGCTGTCGATCCACTTGGTGTCGAACGGCTTCATCCAGTCCTCAAGCGGTACCCACTCAAAGACCTCAAACTCCTCCATGCTATTCATCTCCTTCGTCCTGCCGTTGATGACCAGCTCCTTCAACAACTCCTCGCCTGTGCACGCGTCTCTGTAGACTCCGTCACCCACCAGCTTGTCGTAGTTCACCTCGGCTCCAACTCCTCGCAGACGTGGCGGTCCTCATCCCTCGCGATCGACATGATGATGCCTATCTCCATCGCCTCTTCCCGTCCTGGCGTAGCAGGTGCCACATCTCCTCCAGCTACGATCGCGTTACCCGTCATCTCCGCGTCCTGCTCGATCTGTAGCTCCCGTCCGAAGCGATGACCAACCGGTGTGCCTGGAGCTCGCTGACCTGCTTCTTCAAGTCGTGGTTCTGCTACTCTAGCATTTTCTGGTGGTGGCTGTGCTGCTGGAACTGCCGCTGGTGCTGCTGCAGGTTGCGCTTGTCCTGGTTGATCTCCTGATGCCATCTCGATCCTCGGCTCGGCCTCCTCGAAGATCTTGGCGAACCTCGTCCTGCACCTCGCGTGGTGCATTGATGAGTTCCCTTCGCATGCTGCACACCCATCTGTAGGTCCATACTCCTCGATCAGCGCCTTCGTGATGTACTTCCGTCTCCTGACCACCTCATTCTGATCCTTCACCTCCAAGCCCCTGAGATTCCACGGCACTCCTATGAACGTGTTGTAGACCTCCTTGTTGTACTTGTCCTCCGTGGCCCTGAGCTTCATCGTCCTGGCGTGCTCGATCCCTCCCGACGTACCTACGATGATTTCGTCGCTCTCGTCGCGCCTGCACAAGAAGATACCTTCGCCCCACCGCGGTTCCAGCTTGGAGTAGTCCATAGCCTGTATCTTGTAGTCGATCGTCTCTCCGATCTTCCCGAGCTCTGACTTGAACTTTGCACGTCCCAGTCGTCCCCAAGCTGTCCTGCCATCCGTCTTGATACGAACCTAGTGAGCAAGTACCCCATGTGCCTAACCAACCACGGCATGATCAAACTCTTGGGTCCGATCTTCACCTCCAACTTCACCTCCAGCTCGCTGCGTAGTGTACGTAGTAACGACTCCACTCTCTCCACCGCGTTCTCAATCGCCCCGTTGCTCTGATGAGAACCTTTAGGAGCCTTCTCCACCTGCGTGCTGTGCTCCCTCCTGTTCTTCACCGCCGTGAGCACCGCTTGTAGCGATGGCTCCTGGTCGCCCTTAAGGATGATATCCGCTGCCCCCCAAACGTCCAAGTATAACTCCACCGCTGAGTTGACGTACTCGCTGGGCCCCTTGTGGATCACCATGATGAAAGCATCTGCATCCTCGGGCTTCTGTACCATCACCAGGATGTTGACCATCTCCGTCTCCAGCTCGGGGTTTACGAAACAGTAGTCCATGCTAACGACTGGAATCGTCGGCGCCTCCTCTGGGTTAGCCTTCTTGTGACCATCTTCCTTGCCTCGGCCCCGAAGACACCACTTGCACCAGTCCCGATGCGGCATGTGCGTCTTCCCGTGGATGGCTATCTCCTCCGCTGTGGGCTTGCACCTCTCCTTCTTGACCTTCGGCGGTCGCGCCTCGTCTGTCTCGATCTCCTCCTCCTGCTCCGCCGGCTGCTGAGCTTGTTCAGGTTCATCACCTTCTAGAGGGCAGAGCGCGCTCGCGTCCACGTCGAAGCTGTAGACCCCACGCCTCTTCAAAATCCCCAGTGGTCTGTTCATCTGGTTGTTCGCGTTCTCGTACTCGATCATCTCCTTGATCCGCTGGCTGACTTTTGGATTGACCACTGCTCCACCGCCCTCGTCGAACCATACACCTTGAGCTCCCTTCGCCAGGTCGCTAACCGCAATGATCGTCTTGTGAACGTCTCGCACATCGAACTGTCCTCGAATTGGTTGTCGAGCCCCAGCCACCTGCATTTGTACCGTCTTGCAGCCGTTCGCGTAGATCTTAGTACCATCTGCCTGTCGTAGTGGCGGTGCGTCCGCTTCTTCTCGTGGTATGTTTGGTGCGAAACCAGGTGGGCAAACACTCCGTGCCGCACATGAATCAACCATCACCTCGATCTTACCGTCGTTGTCATTCTCGAACTCTATCGGAATCGGGTAGCTCTCGTCATTCTCGTTGAAATTGTGATTGGGCTCCTTCTCGCTATCTAGATTCACAGTGTATCCGTCTACCTCCGTGTGATCCAAACCCGACATGGGATCTAGCTCCTCAGTCTCGTTCTCATTCAGCATGAACATGTAGCCCTCCTCGGCGTCGTAATCGTAACCTAAGTACTTCATGTCTTGATCCTTGGGCTTGTCGGGCGCAGGTGTGTTCTTCGCCTTGTCGCTCTTGTCCTTACCCTTGCCCTTGCCTTTGCTGATATTTCGCAAGCCCTCCTTCGTAATCTTTCCGTCCATCATGTCCTGCGTGGCCTTCCTGCACTCCATGAGCTTATGACCTTTCTTGCCGCAATACTTGCAAGGCTGTATCGCGCTCTGGTCGTAGCCCTTGCCCTTGTTCTTGTCTTTGCCGCGTCTGCCTCTCGAGTCCTTGTCGAACTTGCCGAACGCGAGCGCATCCAGATCCATAGGCGCAGGTCCGCTTAGTGCCATCGCCGCCTGCTTCGGCCTCAAGTAGTTCAACACCTCCGCCCGTATCAACGCGTACGTTGTGAACCTCGTCGCATTCAGCATGAGATGTTCTCGAAGCTTTGACGGCACCAGTCGCGCACTGAGAACAGACTTCCTGATCGACTCCATGACCTTCTCTCCTAGCTGCTCTTCATATCTCTGAACCAACGTCTCCCACGACACGATGCCCTTGATCAGATCGTTCTCCTGCACATTCGGATACAGTATCGACTCTAACATACCTGAGAACCTCGACGGCACCTTCGGCTCGAACTCCAAACACAGCAGTCGCCAGGCCTCTAGGCCTTCTCCTGAGGGAACGCTCTTCACGATGCCCTGAGCCTTGTCCTTACACTTGTCCTTACACGTCAGCACAAGGATGTAGTACAGGTTGGTGTTGACTCGCTGGGCCTCTTCGTCTAGATCTTCGTGTGCGAAAGCCTCCGCGTCGACCTTCGCAGCGTCCCGCATCAACTCCGCCATGCGAGGGTCCACCGCCATGCAGTAGGCCGCCAGAACGAAACTCCAGTTCTCCCACGTGACTCCGTCCTTGTACTTCGCATTCTCGTCGAGCTCACCTGAGAACTGATCTGGCTTTCCGAGCAGCTTCGTGTCGACGAGTGACTCCGCTCTCTGTTGATAGGGTCGGTCATCTGCTGTTCCTTCCGCTGCTGCTGCTCGCTGATTCGCATCTCGAAGTTGTTGTTCCAACCTCGCTATCTGATCTCTCTGCTGAACCACGACGCCTTCCATGGCCACGATCCTATTCAGAACCTCCTCTGCTGTTGCCATCTCTGCGCGAGAAACGAGAACCTGGGAGCCTGGCCGTGGGCATTCGACCAGGCTCCGCTATCATGCGGAATGGCGGAGCCCCTGGATTCCTTTTCTTGAGCCAAACGGTTTCGGTAACAATAATCTCAGCTCGAAACCTGTGAAACCCTGCAATGATGAACAACAACCGATGGCAAATCCCGAGGAGCGGTGCTTGGCAGGCCCGCGCCTCGGGTTCATGTCGCCTGGGCAGGTGACCAGCACCCAGGGCACCCCTTCCACAGGAGGCGGGGGTACAGTGCGAGGTGCTGGCACCCAGCCCGTTTTGCTGGATGATCCCAACCCGAACGTTGGAAGAATTGAAGGCACGACGCACAAAGGATACTTCGGCACAGTGCACGGCGAACAATCAGTACCTGCAGCAGAGCATGCGGCACTGTTCTGGGCCATCATGCTTACCAAAGGTCCTATCACCATCTACACGGACTGTCAGCAAGGGGCTAATGGATGGCACCAGCAGCGTTACCAGAGGCCGCAAGGGACAATGATTGGGCGGTGGCAAAGAATAGGCCAACTGATTCAAAGACGACCAAGGCGCGATGATGGAGTCAGAGTCATCAAATGCTACTCCCACCTCGACCGCGAGTCCATAGCCAAGACGAAGCGATCGCCTGAGATCAGCATTGGCAACGAAATTGCGAACGCTCTGGCACAACGGGGAGCTGAAGAAGCACACTACGACATCAAGCAAGAAGTGCAGCAGCTGGCGGACACGGAGATATTGCTCAGAAAAGTTCACAGGCGAGCTGCAGCCATCAACTTCGAGATCTGCAAGGATGTGGACCCGATAAAGCATGACCGACCACCACCTGCACCAAGACATGCCGCCAGGCAGCGACGACATCAATTGGAACAAGAGACTGGGCACAACATGAACAAGCAGAAGGGCCTGTGGGTTTGCAGTGAATGTTGGAAATCGCCAGGCAAGTACAGTGTGATCGACTGGATGGAGAATAACATATGTGTTGGAAGACATTGCGAAACCCATCGAGCAGATCATGGGCATGCAGTACCAGTACCCAACAACGAGATGATAGATATACACGACAAGGTGATCCACCCGAGCCACCACATCGCCGTCGCCCATGGCCAGTTTTGGTGTTGGAGGTGTGCGCTGGTGGCCTCTCACAACAGCGACGGACGAGGAAGACTGACACTGCTCGCCGACGAGTGCAGAGACAGGGTCACGCCCAGTGGAGAGACGGTATTGAAGAGATTAAAAATGAGGCTGCCACCCAAGGCTGGACAATGCTGGCCAGATGGAACGTGGCGCCCGAACTGAGGAAAGATGCCCAAGGTTCGACGAGCAGCTGATGGACACCGTCGTGCTGTTCGAGGTTGACCGGTGGGAGTTCACGGTTCGGGGGGAGGTTGACCAACGTCCCTCCCCCCGCAGAGATATTCTGCCCTGGAGTGGTAGTGAGGGGGAGGGTGCTGCCTGCTGCGGCACGCCTCGCGCCCTCCCAGGCACCTGACGGTGCCCGACGCGCGCCTAGCGAGGGCGCGCGCGGGGCCACGGCGGCGTGGTCGACCGCGGACTCCCCTGCATCCTCGATCCTCGATCCTCCTCCTCCTCCTCCTCCTCCTCCTCCTCCTCCTCCTCCTCCTCCTCCTCCTGCTCCTCCTGCTCCTCCTCCTCCCCCTCCCCCTCCCCTCCCCTCCCCCTCCTCTCCCCTCCCCCTCCTCTACCTCCTTCCCTCCCTCCCTCCCTCCCTCCCTCCCTCCCTCCTCCTCCTCCTCCTCCTCCTCCTCCTCCTACTCCTCCTCCACATCCACATCTTCCTCCCCCTCTCCTCCTGCACCTCCTCGTCCTCCTCACCCTCCCTCTTCCCCCTCCCTGCGAATGATCAAGCTGGAGAGTAACACTGTTGCAACGCCGTCCGGCGCATGATTGCGAATTGGTCACACTGAAGATTGGAAAGAACGACTTCGGTGTGCGCTGCACTGGTGGAATAATGCGGCCCCCTCCACTGGAACCGAGGATCGCGCTGCATCGCCGATGCATCGGCGATGCGGCTCGATTCTCCGACCCCGTCTACTGCTCTGACTGAATTTGGGAGGCCTGTATACACACACAAGAGAGGCCCTTGATGGGCAGCTTCATAGGGGCGCGGGAGGGCCAAATCAAGCGCGCAGGCCGCCGCTGTCGAATCGCGTTCAGCGATCGGGGGGCCCGCATCAGAGGTCACTCTGGCGAGGAGACTATTGCTGTACTGCAGGTTCGTGCCATGGCGGCCTGCGCGCGTTGGCTTCTGGCACCACGTAGATCGTTCTATCCTTGGACGAGCGCGGATCTCCGATAGTACAAACAGCCCGATGCCGGCTGGGATGGCCGCGCTGGGGTGGCCGCGGCGTCGGCATGGCACGAACCTTCGCGATCGAAACGGGGCGGTGAGGGCGGGGAAGAGGAGGAGCGGCGGGAGGAGGAGGAGGAGGAGGAGGAGGAGGAAGAGGGGCGGGACGGATGAGAGGGCGAGGGGGGAGGGAGGAGGAGCGGGGGGGGGGCAAGCTGGGCGCGCTCGCGCCTTATCTGACGCCCTACCACTCCCACTCCTCCCTTCCCGCTGCGCTGGTCTTTCTACCTCCGCGAATGCGCGTCGTGGCGGACCTGGAACTCCAGCAACTTACCCGAGACGTACCCCACGACTTCTCAACGCGAGTCGACTATTCGAAGGAACGCTCCATGCAAAAGAACACGGTGCGAGAACACGCTGTTCCGCTGGACCTCCCAGGAGCCCACGTCAGTGGAAACAATTGAGCACTGCGCAACCCCTGTGGGTACTCCCGCACTCCACTGGGCCTCCCAGGAGCCCGCGAGGAAAGTAGTATTCATAATGTGTCGTTGTGGAGGGTGCAGGGAGGAGGGAGAGGGATGCTTGTTTGAAATAAACGGGCTTGAGGGTACCAGCACCCTTGAGTGGGACCATGCCGCGTTGCCCACCAATAACACGGTGGTCTCGGGAGGCCACCTTTAATAGAGGGTTTCTCTAACCTCTGCGCGATGAATAGCGCCATTGCCCGGAAGAGGGAAGAGGGAGGGACGGAGGGAAAGGGGGAGGAGGGAGACAGGGAGGAGTGAGAGAGGGAGTGAGGGAGGGAAGAGCGCAGGTAGGAGGAAGAGGAGGGAGAGAGGAGGAGCGGGAGGAGGAGCAGGAGAGCAGAGGGAGGGAGGGAGCGAGGGCGAGAGGGAGGGAGGGAGGGAGTAGGGGGGAAAAGAGGCCTCCCAAATGGGGTCCGAATGGGGTCGGAAAATCGCGCCGCATGGCCAATGTATCGCCGATGCATCGGCGACGCCGGCGATGCATCGGCGCTGTGCGTTGTCGGCGTGAAGAAGTTCGGGCCCCACAACGAGCCGCATTGCCAATGCATCGGCGATACGGCGTGATCTTTCGACCCATCTTTTTGGACCCGATCTGGGAGGCCTGGAGGAAGGGAGGAGGGAATGAGGGAGGGGGACGGAGGGAGGGAGGACAGAGGAGAGAAGGAGGAAATGAGGGAGGGAGGAGGAGGGGAGGGAGGAGGGAGGGAGAGGGGGAGGGGAGGGGAGGGGAGTGAGGAAGGGGGAGGGACGTGGGACGAAGGAGGAGGAGGGAGGAGGAGGAGGAGGAGGAGGAGGAGGAGGAGGAGGAGGAGGAGGAGGAGGAGGGGGTGGGGAGGGGAGGGGAGGGGAGGGGAGGGGAGGGGAGGGGAGGGGAGGGGAGGGAAGGGAGGAGGGGAGAGGGAGGGACGACGACGACGAGGGAGAAGTACGAATGAGGAGCAGGACAACGACGGACGATGACGACGACGACGACGACGACGACGACGACGACGACGACGACGACGACGCGACGGACGACGATTACGACGACAACGACGACGACGACGACGACGACGACGACGACGACGACGACGACGACAACGACGACGACGACGACGACGACGACCGACGACGACGCGACGACGACGCGACGGACGAACGACGACGACGACGACGACGACGACGACGCGGCACGGCAGAGGCGCCCCCCGCCCCCCCGGGGAGGCCGGGGCCAGGAGCTGCGCGCCGAGGCACACGGCGGCCGCGGCCAGGAGCACGGCGGCCAGGGCGCTGCGGGAGCGGGCCATCGCGGCGCCTGGCTCGGCGGGGTCAGAAGGCGGGCAGCACACACTGTGGAGGAAGGGAAAGAGAAGGAGGAGGAGGAGGAGGAGGAGGAAAGGGAGGAGGAGGAAGAGGGTAAGACGAACGAGCATAAGAAGGAACAAGAGAAGAAGAATCAGCATCATAAGAAGAAGAAGAAGAAGAAAAAGACGAAGACGAAGAAGAAGAATCATAAGAAGACGAAGAGGACGAAGAAGACGAAGAAGAAGAAGAAGAAGAATATGAAGAAGAAGAAGAAGAAGAAGGAGAGGGGGCGGGGCCGCGCGTGGACGTTTTTTGTTTGTTCGTCGCGGCGCGGCAGAGGCGATCCGCTCGCGCGTCGAGCAGATCCGGGCTGCGGAGCTGCGAGGTGCCGCATGCAAGAGAGGGGGCGGAGCAGCGGAGGGCAGCCGCGGGAGGAGGGAAGAGAGAGGAGGGCACTCTCACGCGGCGGCGCCGCGGGGAGCGCGCGGGGCGGCCAGGCTGCGGGGCAGCCCCTGGCAGCGGCGCGGGGCGGCGTCGCGGCCGCGCGTGGACACGTCTCCGCACTTTTTGGGGTCGGCGGCCGCGAGAGATCCAGACAGCGGTGATTGGCGGCGCGCGGAAGGGGATAGGGGGAGGGGGGAAGGCTTCTTAGAGGGAAGCCGGTTCGGGTATATCCCCCTACTGGCGGAGTTGGGGAGAAAAGCAAAAAATACTCTAAGATACTCAACAAGATTCAGAAAATTAATCGAAAAATCGTCCCCAGACTACGTCTTGACTAATTCTGACTATTCCCCCCCTCTCGAGGGACACGTCCGATTTGACCCTGATTACCGCCCCTCTGCGCGCGGCCGAGGTGAAGCGGCGGCGGGACGCGCCAGAGCACAGCGAGGCACAGACTCTTGCGTCGGCGGCAAGGCAGGGGTTGTCTGCGCCAGCGGGATGGCCCAAACGGGGATACCGTTGAAGCGAATCATGCCACCGTGCAGGAGGAGGAGGAGGAGGAGGAGGAGGAGGAGGAGGAGGAGGAGGAGGAGGAGGGGGAGGAGGAGGGGGAGGAGGAGGAGGAGGGGGAGGAGGTGGGAGAAGCAGGGGACGCGGCCGAGAGAGGGGGCGGGGGGGAGCGAGCCGCAGCTGGGCACGGACACGCCTCCGCACGAGCGCAGGATCAGGCAACCTCGGATCGGGAGCATCGGCGCGGATCGGAAGGTGCGCCGGCTCGGGCCGCACCGGCGCGGGGAGTCGGACGACTCGAAGCCAGGCTGCGCAGCGCCACCCTGCGGGCCGCCTCGGGCCGTCGAGCTATCGGAACCGAAGCGGATCGGACCGGCCAGAGTCGATATCGAAGCGGATCGGTCGGATCGGAAAAGGAGCCCTTCGGCGGCGCGCCCGGGGGGGAAAATGAGAGGGGGCGGGCCTTCTCGGAAGGCTCCGAAGTCCTCCAGCCGTGTGAGGAATTGTCTGAGCCTTCCCCGGAGGCACGCAAAACTTCTCAGGAGGCGCAAGTGCTTCTGAGAAGTCCCGCCGCCTTCTAAGAATGCCTTCTCCTTCTCACTTCCCCCCCCTCGCTCGCCGCCGAACACTCCACAAGGTAAAACATGAGTTTCGATTTCGGTGGCAACTCATGGGAGCCTCCCATACCATCTTGTTGGTTCTTGCGAATCGACGCTAGTCGACGAAAAATCGGCGCTACATCGATGCTAACCGACGCTAACCGAAGCTAAATCGGCGCCATGTCATCGACTCCCAAACACTAATCGACGCCGATCGACGCTGAAGACGGAATTGACGGATTTGCAACTGAGTTGTCGATAGTGCGCTCTCACCACGCCCGTGCCGAGGGGGGCTGACCAGGCCCCGGGTCAGTGCAAACCCGGGTCAGCCAGGCGTTGCAGGACTCTGCAGGATCCTGCAGGGTCCTGCAGGATCCTGCACCCGAGCCCGGGGCAATGCACCCCTGGCTCTGCAAGATCCTGCAAGGTCCAGCGCCCCCGTCTCGTCCTCCTCCTCGTCCTCCTCCTCCTCCTCCTCGTCCTCCTCCTCCTCCTCCTCCTCCTCCTCCTCCTCCTCCTCCTCCTCCTCCTCCTCCTCCCCCCCCCCGATCCTATCTCCCAGCGCTGACTCCCGTTTGCATGGACCCCCGTCTCTTGAGCCCCGACGTTTGTGGCGGTCCGAGGGCCCGAGCAGGGCCCCCGAAGGCCGAAAATAGCCCCCAGAACCCTCCGCCATGATTCTTGCCTCAGCGCGAGGAGCCTGGGCCAGCCCCAGACTTGCTCCTCACCGAAGATCGAAGAAGACAAGAATGCATCAACACTCGGAGGTCCGCGCGGATTTTTCTCAGACCTGCGCCGGAGCCCCCATGGCGGCGCCGCCGGCGCCGCCCCCGGCGCGCTCCGCGCTCCGGGGAAGCGGGCTCAGCTCCGAGCCAAGAAGTCCACGCGGACCTCCGAAAGTTGATGCTTGTGCAGTTGCTTCTCCTCCTTCGAACCTCAAACATCGGAACCTCATTGGCAACACAAATGTGCCCGTCGGCCTACGGTCGAGGCGTTGACCTAAGAAACCCTAAATAAGGAACGAGGCCCCTTTTTCCATAAGCTAAACTTCGACCTTCCAAAGGCAAGGTGTGGAACAATCAAGGAACACCGAGCCCCTCCCCAACGAGAAGGGTTCCTTTTTCAGCGCCCCGACTGTGCGGAGCGTCCAAGACGGCCCAAGAGGCCCCCAAGAGGCCTCCTGGAGGGGCCCGCGATGCCCCGAGGACGGCCACGAGAGGAGCCCAAGAAAGGGCCCCGGGAGACATTCGGGCGCGCCGTGCGAGAACCACGCCGGGAAACTGTCGGCAGTGCTCGGCCTCCGTGGGGCCCCCCATGGGCGCCAGGGCCGTCAAGAGAGGACTCGGGATGAAGAGCCGCCCCCCCCCGGGGAGAGGCAGGCCAGGGCTGCAGCACATCGCGACATCGGGTCGGATCGAGAACGGATCGGCTGGCCACCGGCTCGTCCCGGGCAGAACCGGGATCGGATCGCCGCGCCCCGCTCCCAGCGGGCCCCTGCCGATCCTGGTGAACCAAGTCGCACCGAACCGAACGGCCCCTCTGCCGGGACGGTTGCGGCCGACGTGGCCCCAAGCGCCACGTCGGTAACGCTGCGGTCCAGCTCCCTTTGCCCTTGCCCGTGGTCGACGTCGTTGGTGTCACCGGCACCGGGAGAGTCAGCTGGCCAGCAGTTACCCCGCCAGCGAATTTCTCGGGGCCCAAGGACACACAAATAAATACACACACACAAATAACAGGGCTCCCCATATTTCCCCATCTTTTCTGGGTTTCCGTCTTCCCCCCCAATTCCCATATTTTCCCAGATCTTCTTGGGAGTCGGCGAGTACTTGCGTCTGTGTGGTACTTGCCCTCCTGAGAATCGGATCGCACCGAGTCGGATCGCGGGCGGCCCCGAAGCCTGGGCCTCTGGCGGGAGCCGCGCCGCGCAGAGAGAGAGAGAGAGAGCACACGACGCCCGGCGATCCCGGGGGGCACCGCGAGAGCGGGCTGGGCCGCGGAGAGCGGGCCTCGGGCGCGCGCGGTGGGCCGCAGGGCGATGCTCCCCTCGGAGCCTGCGCTGCGTGGCGCCAGCGCGTGCCTGTCCCTCGAGGCCCTTCGACGCGGCGAAGGGCGGCGCGGTGAGGGCCGAGCACGCGCTGCGTGCTGTGGGCGGAGCGGGGCGGGGCAACACACACACACACAGGCACACACAGCGGGGTGGCATATGCGTCCCCGGACATACGACGTCTCGAGTCTTTACTACGCGGTCCCCAGAAGTCGCGACCCCGTACCCAGGGCCGGCTTTCGTCGCAGCTCGTCCTGTGACGGCCCAGAACCGCGGGAGGGCCCCCGGAGGCCAAACACGGACAGGAGCCGTCCGTCGCGAGACCCGACGCGCGCACGTCTCGGGAGGATCGACCGAGCAGGGGCGGCATGGCCGCACGCCTCGGAGAAGGCGTGGCGGCACGGGCGCCCTGCCCTCCCCCGAGCCCTGGGGGCCCCCGCAGCCGCCGAGAGCCCACCAGAGCCTCCGGGCCCGCCGGGCGAGCGCCGCCGACGGCCGCAAGGGGCGTCGGCGGGGCGTCGGCGGCTCGCGCCGCCCCGCCCCGCGCGTTACCGACGTTGAGAAAGACGACGACGATAAAGTTGACGACGACGACGACGACGACGACGACGACGACGACGACGACGACGGCGGCGGCGGCGGCGGCGGCGGCGACGGCGACGGCGACGGCGACGGCGACGGCGACGGCGACGACGACCACGGCGGCGGCGGCGGCGGCGACCAAGGGGCGGCGTCGGTGTGGCCGCTGGGAGGCAGGGCGGCAGACCCGTGGAGCCCGCGCTGCACTGCAGGCGCTTCTTGGCGGCGCGCACAAGGGGGGTGGGGGGAGGGGGAGGGCTTCTTAGGAGGAGGCTGCTTCTTAGAAGGCGCCAGCCCTGCATCTAGAGGGAAGGCCCGCGCCTTCTGAGGAGCAGGGGTGCTTCCAAGAAGCCCTCCCCCTCCCCCCACCCCCCTCTGCGCGTGGCTGAACTTCGGGCGGTCGCCATCACTCTCGGTCGGGGGCTGCTGAAGGTGCCCTTGGCCCTGGGACGCCCCTGGCGGCGCCTCTGGCGCCGCCCCTGGCGCGCTCCGCACGCCAGGGAGGGGGGTCCAGCGCCGATCCGAGAAATCTGCGCGGACCTCCGAGTTCTACGCTTGTGTCATGCTTCGTTCCCCGAAGAACGCAAGCGCAACGTCCGACCGAGCAGCCCGGGGAGCGCCTCGCCCCACCCGCCGAGACGGAAGCACAGCTGCCACTCTGCACGCGCAGGAAGCGTCCGAAAAGATCGAGGTTTGAGGACCCAGGCCTTTGGGCGCTCGGGGCCTTTTGGGGCCCTTCTGCGCCTCTCGACAGCGACAAAGACAGAGAGGCCTTACGGCAAGTTCGTGCCGCGCCGACTTCGACGTTGGCACTGACACCGCGGGGATCGTTCAGCCCTGAACGATCGGCCATTTCCGAAACGTCGGATCGTTCAGCATCGACCGAGCCCAGGTCGCCGGCGGCGCTCCACCTCGAATGCCGGCGGCGGGGTCGCCGCCGGTCGTCACGGCGCGAACCTCCCGTTCGGCGGCAACTCACCTTGTCGGCTCTTGCAGATCGACGCTCGTCGCCGCCAGTCGACGCCACGTCGGCGCCGACCGACGCTGGCCGACGCGAGATCGGCGCTCTCTCGTCGACCCCCGGCCGCGAACTGACGCTGCTCGACGCTAGCTGACGGAATTCCGAAAACGCACGAGGCTCCCACGACCTGCTGCCGCGCCTGCCGTGCGCAGGGTGGCACGGCGGCCTGGCGCGAGACGGCTTCTGCGGGCCGCCGGCGCGGCCCACGCGCGCGGAGAGGCAAACAAGGGCGCGCGCGCCCACGCATGGCCCTGCGCGGGCCGCTTCTTCGGGGTCGGCCAAGAGGGGGGCGTCCAGGAAGGGGGGGCGCAAAGCATGGCCGGCGGCATGTGCGCGGCCCAGGGGGGGGGGCGGGGAGGTGATGGAATAGGAAGAGGCGCCGCGAAATCTGGGGAGATTTCGTGGCCCCCGCCATGATATCCACACCCTCCAAGTCATCACCCCCCTCTTTGCCGCCCCCGACTTCTGCGCGCGCGGATGTCCACCCAGGTCGGCCGCGCGGTACACACCGCGTGCAGTGCGGCGAGCAGCGCGCCTGGCGGCAGGCTTAGGTCGGGTATGTCCTTGTGCAGGCGGATTTCGGAAGAAAAACTCAAAACGGTCAAAAATTATCAAAATTAACCAAAAGAGTACGAAAAAACGTCACCATACTATATCTTACGACTCTTGAAGATTCCTCCTGTAGAGGGACATGCCCGACTTGAACCTGGGCCAGAAGAACATCCTTCAAGATCACGAGACCCTCCGTCGGCCAGAACAAACAGAACATCCCAGGGTACCCTCCCCAGGATGCACGAGAACATCCTTCAAAAACAGGCGTTGGCTACACGCAAGAGCGACCCTCAGGCAAGAATGACCTTTGGTGCGCGGCCTAAGGGGGCGCGAGGTGGCCAAATCCAAGCGCGCAATCCGCCGCTATCGTATCGCGCTCAGGGATCGGGGGGGGGGGGCCCTGATGAGCCCACATTTGAAGGTCATTCTCCAGCGAAGGGTCACTCTCACGTGCAGTCGATTGAGACCCTCCGTCGGTCAAGACATGCAGAACATCCAGGGGCACCCTCCCCAGGATGCAGAAGAGCATGCAACCAGTTACCAGCCTCGAACGTATCCCTATCCCTGAGACTGACACGCCAAAAGGCGATGACAATCTTGGGGATTCGCCCTCAAAAAATAAGGGAATCCCTAAGACTGGCATCGTGATGAGGAGGTGCCCAGCACAGGGATAAGGCTATGTTCCAGGCTGGTAAACCAGCGCGGAGAACACCGGGGCACCCTCCCCGAACAGGCCTCGACCTTCTACCCTGGCCCGACCACAGCGCCGCACTGGGGGGCTGTATGGCGAGGAGGCTCCGCCCGGCGGTGCCGCGCGCGAGCCGCGGCGCGTCGGGCCGTCCCCTCCCCCCCCCTAGACTTCCGCCCCCCCCCCCACCTTCCTCCGCCGCCCACAGGGTTTGGCCTGACCCTTGAGTCCTGGCTGCTTCACGTCCTGGGCCAGGGCCAGTCTGATTGCCACTTCCCGCCGCGCCGGCCGGGACTCTCGTGGACACCCAAACAAAGGTCCGCGCTGTCGGTCCCCCTTTCTCGGGTGCGCCGAGAGGAGGGGGCCAGGAAAGGGGGAGGGAGAGAAGGCCGGCAGGCAGAAGCCCCACCCCCCCACGGGCCAGGCCACCCACCCCAGAGGGCGGGCTCCATCGGAGAGGCGCGCAGGCAGGAGAGGGGCTTCGGGCCGCCCAGGGGGGCGCCTTGGTGCGGGCTGGAGACGCGGGCAGGCCGAAGACGGCGGACTTGATGCTGCGGGCTGCTCGAAACGGCTGCGGCGACCGCGCCGCCCTGCGAGAGACAAGAGACGGTGGGGTGCAGAGCACGAGAGGTAGATACTCGAGACGTTTGATTGAGAATCCCACCAGCCCTCTGGGCGTGCGTGCTTAACAGCGTTCCTGATCATTTGTCAGATAAGTATCATTATCATGTTATGGTACTGCTAGTAGATTCGTATCATGTTGGATCCTGCTGGTCTGTCTTATCACTTAGAATTGTTACTATTATCATGGCCCGATTCCCCTTCGGGCAGGAAATAATAATTGCTCCTTCTGAATATACACCCCCTCCCCCACCCGACTGAGAGCCAAACCGAGACATGTCAACCCCCCCTCCCACCGTCCCCGTCAAAAAACAACACAGAATACACTTTGCCTTCACATCTGAAGCATGCGCGGGCGCCCCGTGACCACTTTGTCTAGGTTTTTGACAAAGGACGGCGGGGGTGCCGTCACATTGCTCGCTGCGCGCAGGCCAACCATCCCTATGCAAAAAACAATACAGAATACACTTTGACTCCACATCTGAAGCATGCGCGGGCGCCCCGCGGCCACTTTGTCGGTTTTGTTGACAGGGACGGCGGGGGTGCCGTCATATTGCTCGCTGTGCGCAAGCCAACCACCCCGGCCAAAAAAACAATACAACATGCACTTTGCCTCCACATCTGGAGCATGCGCGGGCGCCCCGCGACCACTTTGTCTAGGTTTTTGACGAAGGACGGCGGGGGTGCCGTCATATTTCTCGCTGCGCGCAGGCCAACCATCCCTTTGAGAAAACCAAACAGAATGCAGTGTGCCTCCACATCTCGAGCATGCGCAGGCGCCACGCGACCACTTTGCATTGGTTTTTGACACTGACGGCGGTGGTGCCAGCATATTGCTTCAACGTGGAGCACGTGCCGCACCTGGCGCGCCTGGCTCGCTTAGACCTCCAAGGTGCCTGGTGCACCTGGACCCCGTGTCGCACATGGCATGCGTGGAGCTCCTAACCTCTTCGCAAGGTCCGTCGCCGCACAGTCTCAGGGGCCTCGGAGGACCCTGGTCGCACGAGGCGTCGTCGGAGAACGACCCAAGTCCCCCAAAACCGTGCGGCCCACCCCGAGCCCCCCAACCCGAACTCGCCCGACGGTGTGGTCGCCGCATCGTTACAGGACCTCCGCTCGTGAAGGGATGTCGACTTCTGGTGTCCCTCAACTGGCGATGGAGCGTTTACGATTTGCTCCGATCTCTGGATTCACTTCAATCCATGTGGATTTCGTTCGGTTGATCTTGCTTTACCTCGTTTTGTCTGACTTGATCTCCTGGGCGCCGTGCACAAATCGGACGCGGCACCCGCCAGGACGATATGCTGCAGACGGCCGCTGCTCCTCCTGCAAGAAGGCAGCGTTGGCGGTGTTGCTGCTGCTACTGCCTGCTACTGGCGCTAATGCTGATGCTGCCCGCTGATCTGCCTCGCCGAGACAGGAGCGATTGGCCGCCCTGCAAAGCTATATGCTCCTCTCTACCTCATCCTCCTCCTCCTCCTCCTCCTCCCTCCTCCTCCTCCTCCTCCTCCTCCTTCTGCTCCTCCTCCTCCTCCTCCTCCTCCTCCTCCTCCGCACCCACCTGCTGCTCCCCCTCCTCCTCCTCCTCCTCCTCCTCCTCCTCCTCCTCCTCCTCCTCCTCCTCCTCCTCCTCCTCCTCCTCCTTACCCGCATCCTCCACAACCGCTACATTCTCCACAACCACCACACCCACATCCTCCACACCGCCACATCCTCCACAACCGCCACACCCTCCTCCGCAAAATTCACGAGGACGTCAAAAACATCGATCCTCGCACCGCGATCCTCGAACCTCGACCAGGTCGACGAAGAGGACAGCGACGACGACCCTGCCAGCTTTCAGAGGCCCCTGGAGGCCCCCAGAGGTCGCCAGGAGGCACCCCCCAGAGGCCTCTGGGCCCCGAGACGCCCCCCTGAGACCTGTGGGGGCCTAGCAGAGGCCCGAAGACGCCCAAAATTCCTCGAACATCGAACCACGTGTTGGAGCCTCGATCATCCAACCCCGAGTCTCGAACCTCGATCGATCCATCCGTCGACGGCGACGACGACGGCAGCCTGTGCACGGACGCCCGCAACCGCTCGGCCAGCGCCTCCGCCAGTGCCGCGTCCGCCTCCCGCCTCGGCCAGCAGCGTCGTCGCCGCCGCCGTCGTCGTCGCCGTCGTCGTCGTCGTCGTCGTCGTCGCCGCCGTCGTCGTCGTCGTCGTCGTCGTCGTCGTCGTCGTCGTCGTCGTCGTCGTCGTCGTCGTCGTCGTCGTCGCCGTCGCCGTCGTCGTCGTCGCTGGCGGCCCTCGGCGGCCATCGGCGGCCCTCGGCGGCCCTCGGCGGCCTCCGGCGGGCCTCCGCGGCCCCGGGCGACCTCTGGCGGGCGTGGCAGCGGCGCGGATGGCTGCTGGCGGCGGCGTCATCGCCGCCGCCGTCGGGAGAGTGGGAGGGGAGGGGGGGCGCGGGGGAGAAAGGGGGGGGGGGGACGAGGCGGGGCGGCGGAGAGGGGGAAGGAGGTCGAGGGCGGAGAGGGGGGCGGGGCAAGAGCCACGAGAGGGAGGCGAGGGAGAGGAGGAGGAGGGAATGGAGGAAGAGGGGGAGGGGGATGGGGAAAGGGAGGGGAAGGCCAACTCGACGGCACAAGTGGCAGCGGAGCCACCCAGGCCGCTCGGAGAAGAGTCCTAAGCTCGTAAAGCCCGAGCGGGGCACAATCGTTCATCAACAAATCTCGCTTGGCGTCAAGATGAGCCTCGCAGCGCCGAGTGCCCATCCCCTTCCCCATACCGATCCCGCCATCCTGCCCCTCCTGGTCCTCCTGAGACCGGTGCGGCGTGCAGAGTTTTAAACTTGAGCACGGAGCCTAACTAAAAATCGAACTGTGCTGGCCCCCACGGGATGCTGGAAATCCCAGCCCCCGAGGAGCGCGTGGCGTGCCTCCGGATTAGCCTGCGCGCGCGGACAGCGAGAAAACCTAATTTCCAATTTCGCCCTTCCTGGATGGGCACGCGCCTGCATTGAAGCGCGGCCTTACCAGCGCAGTTCTGCGAGCGAGGGCGGCTGAGCATCATTAATTGCCTACTACGTTCCCTGTGGCGGCCGCTGGTGACCTCGAGGCTTACGGCAATCATGGGTGACCGTGCTCCAGCCCGTCGGCGCGGCGCTCAGACGTTGCAGTCTCCACGGATGACCTGCGACACGGGGATCCTGTACCACATGCAGTACAGATAGTTGTGGATGAAGTCCACCATGATCAAAATCTGGACCATCTGCATGCCCACTACCCAGAAGGCGACCAGCTCCTTGATGTAGTGGTTTTTGTTGGTGAGCTCGCTGAAGGAGGAGGCCCAGAAGATGAACGACATGAACTTCGACAGGGCCTGTGCGGCAAGGAAATGGGTGATGTGCGGGCGAGCCTTCCCCTGGCTCATGAACATCCAGAACTGGCAGAGCACCGCGACGGACTCCAGGTACAGGGAGAAGGCCCAGCAAATGTCCGTCGGGGTGTGGTTGTTCAGGTGCGGGTGGATCACCAGGGCGATCACCAGCGCGGGCACTATCAGCCAGAGGCTATTGAGCGAGTCCGCTTGCCTGTCGTAGGTCGCAGCGCACTGCCCGCGGCACAGGTACACGATTACCATCGCGAGTGACAGCGCGATGCCTTCGCTAAGCTGGTAGAACCAATCGCCCGATCTGTCGAACGGCAGGTAGCCTTCGAAGGGGACAATCGCGATCAGGCGACCGACAAACACCAGGCAGTAGCACTCCATCATCTTGCAAGAGATGCCCCGCGCGCTCTTCATCTGCAGAATCCCGACCAGCACGCCGAGGAAACTGAACAAGCTCACCAGCGAGGACAGCGTCAGGATGAAGGAGAAACTGCCACTCGAGAACAGCCAGAACACCGCGAAGGCGACCAATACAAAACCACTCCAGGCCTTGCACGCGTCCGCACTGAGCCAGCTCATGACTTTCTGCGCAAGCTTGTCAGAATCCTTCATTGCCATGATCATGGAAGCTGTCTCACGGAGCCCCACAAAAGTTCAGGCTGAGCCGCTTGATTCGGCCGAAACAGCTTGAGCCTCAATGGCTATGGATGTGGAAAGAGAAGGTAAGAGATGGACAATGGAGGGCCAGGAACAGGCAAGGAGGGGGAGCATCGAGGGGGGAGCATGGAGGGCAGGAGGGGGATGGCGACATCCACGGAGGACAACACAAGACGAGAGGTAAGGAGAAGGGAAGAAAGGAACGAGCCAGGGATGCGCAAGCCAGGGGCCGATACCCCCTGGGATGTGCCCGCCGAGGCATGGGATGCGCCAGACAGGACCCGACCCCCTCGAGTCCTGGGATGGCCGACAGGGTCCCGACCCCCCTCCTGGGATCGCCAGCCTGGCCCCGACCCCGTCCTGGAACGGCCAGCCGGGGCCGACCCCCTCCAGAGCCAGCCAGGACGTCAGGCCCCGTTCGGCCGTTGCACCCATTCCAAGCCCCATCTGGAGATCCTCTTGGGCCACCCTTGTCGGGAGCGGCCAAGAGGGGGGTGTCCAAGAGGGAGGGGTGCAAATCATGACAGGCGGCATGTGCGCGGCCCAGCGGGGGGGTCAGGGACGCAATGAAACAAGAAGAGGCGCCATGAAATCTGGGGCAATATCATGGCCCACGCCATGATATCCACCCCCCCCTAGTCATCACCCCCCTCTTCTCCGCCCCCGACTTGGGCCACCCTGGAGCGTTCTTGGGGCCCCCCGACTTGAGGCTCTCGTGCAGCCGTGCAGGGCCCTTTGGGGGGGTGCGGTCTTCCGGCTCCCGGGTGGTGAGCCCCAGCAAGCCGACGCCTCCCCGAGGTCCGAGGCCTCGAGACACTGAGGCCGTGGAACCCGGAAGCCTTGAGAACGGCAACGACCGCGCCCACGAAGATAAGGGGCCACTTGCGAGCCCTACCCCCCACCCCCCACGATTTCTGAGGGGGAGGGTGGGGTTCACTTCGCTCGGGAGCTCCCGAGCAAAGTGAACCCCACCCTCAACCTCAGAAATCGTGGGGGGTGGGGGGTAGGGCTCGCATGTGGCCCCCTAACGACGACGAAGGCGAAAAGCGACGAAGGCGGCGAAGGCGACGACTACGGCTTCGCAAGCGTGAGCCGACGACTGGCCTCCGCGCGGGCAGGCAATGCGCGCCGCCCTCCGTGCCTCATTGTGGGACCCGCTCTGCGACCATGCTGGCGACTTGTTCGGCCAATTATCGACCGAAATTCCCAAACCCGCCGAGACCCGCTCGAAACCCGCCAGGACTGTCAAAATCTGCACAAGAGTAAGAATTCATCGATACAGGGTCGATTGTTGAACGATTTGGGTCTGCACGTTTTTGTTCCCAACCCTCCCGCGTCGGGTACTCGTTTTGAGTAAAACACTACGGTCGCACACCCTCCTTTCTTCCCGCCCCCTCTCCCCTTCTCTCCTGCCTCTCACCTCACCCCTTCCTGCATGCCAGCTTGCCTCCTACCTGGCCATCCCTGAGGGGCTGCGATCTGCAAAACCGTCGCCATTTTCGAAGGCTGATGGGGGGTCCAACGGAGTGGCGTCTTACGCGGACTCATTTAGACCTCGCCATCCCTGGGGGGCTGCGATCTGCGAAACTGTCGCCACGTTCGACGGATGCTTGAGGGTCCAGCGGCCTCGCCATCCTTGGGGGGCTGCGATATGCGAAACTGTCGCCACTGTCGAAAGCTGCTGAAAGGTCTGACGGAGCGATGTCTTACGCGGACTCAATCAAATTACACTTCGCCATCCCTGGGGTAAGCGGAGAGACGTCTTACGCGGACTCAAACTACACCTCGCCATCCCTGGGGGGCTGCGATATGCCAAACTGTTGCCACTTTCGATGGCCAGCGGAGTGACGTATTACGCAGACTCAAATTAGACCTCGCCAACCCTGGAGGGGCTGCCATATGCGAAACGGTCGCAACTTTCGAGGGCTGCTAATGGGTCCAGCGGAGTGGCGTCTTACGCGGACTCAAACTAAACCTCGCCATCCCTGGGTGGCTGCGATCTGCGGAACTGTCGCCATTTTCGAAGGCTGCTGGGGGGCCCAACGGAGTGACGTCTTACGCGAACTCAAATTAGACCTCGCCATGCCTGGGGGGCTGCGATCTGCGAAATTGTCGCCACTTTCGGGGGCTGCTCGGGTGTCCAGTGGAGTAACCCTTTACCCATTCTTAAACTACATCTCGCCATTGCCACTTTCGAGGGCTGCTGGGGGACCCAACGGAACGACGTTTTGACTAGATTCAAATGAGACCGCGCCATCCCTGGGGGATGCGATCTGCGAAGGTCTCGTCATTTTCTCGAGGGCTGCTGGGGGGTCCAACGGAGTGACATCTTACGCGGACTCATTTAGACCTCGCCATCCCTGGGGGGCTGCGATCTGCGAAACTGTCGCCACTTTCGATGGCTGCTAGGGGGTCCACCAAATTGCGGCCCCATCTAAACTTAAACTAAGCCTCACCATCCCTGGGGGTCTGCGATATGCGATACTGTCGCCACTTTCGAGGCTTGCTGAGGGGTTCACCGGAATGAGGCACCACCCTGATTCAGATTGACCTCGCCACCCCTGCAGGGCTGCGATATGCGAACTGTCGCCACTTCCGAGGGCTGCTAATGGGTCCAGCGGAGTGAAGCACCACCAAGACTCGGATTAGACCTAGCCATCCCTGGGGGGCTGAGATCTGCGGAACTGTCGCCACTTTCGAAGGCTGCTGGGTCACCAGAAGGAGGCACCAACCAGACTCAGATTCGACCTCGCCATCCCTGGGGGGGCTGCGATTTGCGAGACAGTCGCCACTTTCGAGGGTTGCTGGGGGGTTCACCGGAGCGAGGCACCACCCACACTCATATTAGAACTCGTAATTTCTGGGGGGCTGCGATCTGCGAAACCGTCGCCACAGTCGAGGGCTGCTGGAAGTGCCACTGGGCGCTGTCGCGGGCCGCCCGCAGACCTGGCGGCGCGCCTTCGAATGTTTAGCGCCTGCATCGAAAAATGCAGGAGGGAGGCGGGGAAGCTGGCGAGCGAGATAGGCTTCGTTCGCTTCCTGCACTCACTATAAGAGTTTTAATGATTTTGTCGAGCGACGGCGCGTCATGGCGCAGGCAACGCTGCATCATTAGCATACGACCGACAAAAGCAACACTCTTCGGTCTACTCCCGTCAATTGCGTCGTCGTCCTCTGCCCCTTGATGTAGCTTGCACAACATATAACTGCGCCTGCGCTGTCATTGTCCTGGCAAGCTTGGGCCAATTCCACTTGTCATTTGATGTTAATGGGTTGGGTACGTCGCACTGGGATTATTTGGCAGCGTTTTGCAGCCAACGCGGTCCAACCTATGTTCCCGATGTGTCGGCGGGACCAAGCCACAAGGCTTCTTGAATAAAAGGCACACACACACACCAAACCATCATAGAACCAAACAAAACCAGCAGCAAAGGCATTCGTATGTACATATCAACACATCAGCCAGCGCGGACCCCAAATAATGTGTGTCTGAGAGTCCATGTTGTGCAATATTGTTTGCAACCTACATAGATATTTCATAAAAACTGGATGTGATGTAAACGTTGCGCGATCAAAATAGCAAACGCAAACACAATCTAAAATGTCGCGGGCGCTAACATTTTAATCGTGCGATCTACGCGGTGCACTACAACAGCGGCGACGCGCGGCGCCGAGGTGGCGACGACGCGGGCGACGGGGCGGCGACGGCGGCCGCGTTGGCCGCCAGACCGAAGACACGGCCCACAGGACGGGCGCCGACGAGGCGGCGACGGGGCGGCGACGGCGGCCACATAGCCGCCACACCGAAGACACGGCCCAGTTCCCTACAACAGAAGCAAGAATTCCTGACTGCAAGCGTTTTTTGTTGGTGGGGATGTCGACGGTAACACGTGGACGCCCGAGCGTGCAAAGGTCCTCAAAAACAACCGTCGGGACGGGATATACTCACATCGCCAAAAAATCCGGGAGGAGCGGGCCGTGAAACTCGCCGAAATGCTCGAACAAAGGCCGCGCCCCATCCAGCCGAAGGGCGGCCAATAGTTGCGTCAGCGGACCCCGGGCGACGCCCGAGAGCAGGCGCATCTCCGTCGGCGTCGTCGGCGGAACGCGCGCGCGCACACCCGCACCGGGGCCGACGGAACGCAAAGCGAAAGCGGCGGCGGGGCGGGGGTGGGGCGCGGGAGATATCGGAGCGATGGACACACGCGCGCCTGGTAGCCAAGGACGGAGTCAGAAAGAGCAAGAAGGAAAGCTAAACGATGGCGGGCGTGAGCACGCGGGCTCCAAGTGGGCGCCGCGGGGAACGCCGTGGCCGAGATGGACTGCAAGCAAAGAAACATTGGAAGATACGGAACAAAGGATAACCTTAGGTCGTGCATGTCCCCCATACAGGCGGATCTTGGGCGACAATTGTTGTGTCGCGTTCGTTCGCCTTTGTATTTCCATTCGTAAAAACAACAACAACAACAACAGCAGCAGCAGCAGCAGCAACAACCACAACAACAACAACAACAACAACAACAGCAGCAACAACAACAGCAACAACAACAACAGCAACAATAACTACAACAGCAACAACGACAACAACAACAACAACAATAACACCACCAACAACAACAGAAACAAAAACAAAAACAAAAACAAAAACCAAATCAACAACAACAACAACAACAACAACAACAACAACCATTTTAAGGCTGTACGCTCTTACTTGCCCGCGAGTCATTCAACACGTATACCCTACACCCTCGATACCCGCCCTCTTCGTCTTCGATCACACCCCTTTCGGGGGGATTATTTCTCTTTGCTGGGGCCGGCGGGCTTAGACGTACGGGCGAAAGGGGGCGGACAATCCTTCGGGGGCGTACATCTCTCTGCCCGCCATTGGAATTGGCGCGGGCCCTGCAAGAGGAGAAGGGAAGAACGAGGGAGAATGGGAGGAAGGGGAGGGGGAAGGACGAAGGAAGAGGGAAATACCACGTTGTGAAGGCGTCCTTGGCGCGTGCGTGGTTCCTGAGCGCCGAAACGCAATTCCAGAATAATTTGTGAGGACGTCGCACGCGAGAGCGCAGTCCTGAGTACATTGTAAGAGGAAATCTCAGGCGGAAGCGGGGGCCCTGACTAAGTTGCGAGGAAGTCTCAAGCGGGAGCGCCGTTCCTAAGCAAATTGCAAGGAAGTCTCAGGCGGGAGCGGGGGTCCTCACTAAATTGCGAGGAAGTCTCAGGCGGGAGCGCCGTTCCTGAGTCAATTGCGCGGAAATGTTAGGCAGGAGCGGGGGTCCTGAGTAAAATTCTAAGAAGTCTCAGGCGGGAGCGCCGTTCCCACGTAAATTGCACGGAAGTCTCAGGCGGGAGCGGGGGTCTTGATTACATTGCGAGGAAGTCTCAGACGGGAGCGCCTTTCCTGAGTAAATTGCGCGGAAGTCTCAGGCGGGAGCGGGGGTCCTGAGTAAAAATCGAGGAAGTCTCAGGCGGGAGCCGTTGTTGTTGTAGCCCGGGGGGCAGGGGCACAGTTTGAGCAGGAAGACTTTCTTTGAGAAAAAACAAGGTGCGAGCCCCGGGGGTGGCACTTCAATCGAAAAAAATCAATGTGCACCGGTGGGGGGGGATCAACAATAATTATTCTTCAAGAGTGAGAGTTCAAAACGGCGACGCCTCCTGGCGCCGGCATACACGGAGTAATCGACCTCGATTACTCCGTGTATGGATGGCATATTATGATTGGATTATTATTGGAACCTGCATATTGGATACACGGAATAATCGCACTCGATTACTCCGTGTATCCGAAGCCGATTCTACTTGGATTCCAATTGGAACCAATATATTGGATACACCGAGTAATCGCACTCGATTACTCCGTGCATCCGAGGCAGATTCTGATTGGATTCCTAACGGAACCTGTATATTGGATACACGGAACAATCGCACTCGATCACTCCGTGTATCCCAGGCAGATTCGAAGTGGATTCCTAACGGAACCTCTATATTGATACACGGAGTAATCGCACTTAATTACTCCGTGCATCCGAGGCAGATTCTAATTGGTTTCCTATTGGAACCCGAATATTGGATACACAGAGTAATCGCACTCGATTACTCCGTGTATCCGAAGCCGATTCTAAGTGGATCCCGATTGGAACCAGCAAATTGGATACACGGAGTAATCGCACACGATTACTCCGTGTATCCTTGGATTCCTATAGGATCCTGCATATTGGGTACACGGAGTAATCGCACTCGATTACTCCGTGTATCCGAGGCAGATTATACTTGGATTCCTATTGGAACTTGCATATTGGATACACGGAGTAATCGCACTCGATTACCCCGTGTATGCGCGGCAGATTCTAATTGGATTCCTACTGGAACCTGCAGATTGGATACACGGAGTAATCGCACTGCGGCGGCGCAGGAAAAACGCCATTTCAATACACAGTCTTTCTTTGAAAATTCTGAATTTCTGCCCCCGGCGCCTGGAGGGCCTCCTGGGCCGATTCCAGGCCCGGGCCTGGGCCGAATCCAGGCATTCCTGGCGTTTTGGGTCCCACCTCCAAGGCCGGCTCCCAAACCGAGTCCCAAGCCGGGTTCCAGGGTAGTGCCGGCCAGCGCTGGAAAATCGAGATCCGCGGCGGCGCCGGAAAATGGCCATTTCAATACACATCCTTTCTTTGAAAATCCTGAATTTCTGTTTCCGGCGCCCGGGGGAAGTCCTCCCGGGCCGATTCTGGAGCTGGGTCCGGGCCGATTCCCTATTGAAACTTGCATATTGGATACACGGAATAATCGCACTCGATTACTCCGTGTATCCGAGGCAAACTCTAATTGGATTCTTATTGGAACCCGCAGATTGGATACACGGAATACCCGCACTCGATGACTCCGTGTATCCCAGGCAGATTCAAATTGGATTCCGATTGGAAACTATATATTGGATACACGGAAGAATCGCACTCGATTACTCCTTTTTCGGATACACGGATTGATCGAACTCGATTACTCCGCGTATCCGAGGCAGATTCTAATTGGATTCCTATTCGAACCTGCATATCGGATACACGGAGTAATCGCACTCGATTATTCCGTGTATCCGGGGCAGATTCTGATTGGATTCCTAACGGAACGTGTATATTGGATACACGGAGTAATCGCACTCGATTACTCCGTGTTTCGGATACACGGATTGATCGAACTCGATTACTCCGTGTATCCGACGCAGAGTCTACTTGGATTCCTATTGGAA